>PVIW01000678.1:0-50569 GCA_004026585.1 Noctilio leporinus | reverse complement strand
TCCCAGCAATCTGTTGTAGCACCTTCAGCTTTCTAACTACCTAGCACTTGCTTTACTTCTGGTCCTATAACCCCTCCATATAGGCAGCTCACCCTCCAGAACATTTGGTTTGGCTCTACACAATCCTTTTAATTGATGGGAAAAATTGGGAAACAAGAGTCATGTTTGTAACTCTTCTAATATCACTTACATTTGATTACTTCAGTTGTAAATTTCATAGGAACTTGGACTAATCTTCATGGTTTGGATACTGATGTAACAAACTGCTACAGTTTTTCATTAAACAAAAAAACTGTACTTACTATATTTCATAAAAGACCTTTTTGTTGTTTTTACAAATCCTAAAAGAACCAACATTAAAAATAATCACAGCCCAACCCTGGCTGGTGTGGCTCAGTGGGTTGAGTGCTTGGTCTCCGAACCAAATGGTCACTGGTTCAATTCCTGGTCAGCGCACATGCCTGGGCTATGGGCCAGGTCCCCAGTTGGGGGTGTGCAAGAGGCAACCACACGTTGATGTTTCTCCTCCTCTATTTCTCCTTCCCTTACCCTCTCCCTGAAAATAAATAAATAAAATCTTTTTAAAAATAATAATCACCGTCACAGCCTAGTATGTTAATTTCAGTTTTCTTTCTGAACACTTTCCTTAAAATACCTGTGGACTAACCAGAATGAACCAAGGCCCAGAGGGAACAGCTAAGTCAATGACAAAGCAGATTTAGTGAATAAGGTGTTTTTGTGCTCAATTTAGCGTTCTTGGTAAGAAGTTTCTAATATTAGTTAACTTTCTAGAAATTGAATAGAAAGGATTCTATTACTAGGTACTAGATCTATTTTAGTAAACCTCTACATTCATTTGTAAGGCATTAAAGTTCTTAATGATGTGACTAGCAACCCTCAAACTTTCTGGTTTGTGTATAAGGATAGGCCAATATGCACTTTTTCAGAGTAATGCACTATTTGGTAGCTTTGAAATTCCATCAAGAGCTCCAGTGCTCCTTAATTTGAGAAAATTCCTGCAATCTTGGAAACTAAAAGTAACAGCTGTTAACCTGAATTCAAAGAGAAATTACCTAGCAATAAACAATTATGTGGTTCTATTGAGCAGTGTGGAAAAGTAAGCAATATTAACTAAAATTGTGCGATTCGTTTTGAGCAGGTATCAAGTGCAGTTCTGAGTAAAAATCATTGGCATAAAGGAAACAAATTTCACAAACAATTTTAATAAGTGTTTTTAAAGAACCAATTTCTCTTTCTACCTTTCCTTTCCAAAAATGGGATCAAGAGTAACTACTTGTGAAATAGTACTTTTCTCTTGCATAATTAATCTGTCTCCTTCCAATGACCCATATTCCCCGATGACTTTAAGTCAGAATGTTTTATACCACAGACTTGCTTGTGAAAGAATCTCAAAAGGCCACCATGACTGGATTGTGAAATGACAAGAAACATTGACAAAAACAGGGCATAATAAAAAAACAACAATTTCAATCTCCTAATTCAAAACAGATGTCTGGGTAACCATTTGCTCTGAACCAGGGAAGCTGGGAGTAGGCTAGTGCAGCTGGGTAGCAAGTCCCTGAGGCCTGTATTAGACAACATTCAGGAAGGAACATCTGCTCCAACACTTAATACTACATCTGCAAGCCTCCGCAACGCCTCAACACTTAAACTTTCAAAAACTATCTCTGCATTACAAATAGATCAGAAATTGCATCACTTTGTTCTACAATGAGTGCATTTTTAAACTCTATTTGGAAATACTCTGTTCATTGTCTTTTAGAGACAAAAACTGAAGTCTGAAGAGCAGAATACAGATCGGGAACATCACATTCTGTGGAGATCTATAAAGCAGGGGAATGGGAAGAAAGAGACAGCCGAAACTGTCCCTGAACAGACCTTTTGGAAACCAAGAGGACTCTGAGTCCACAAAAAAGATCCCAAGGAAGTCCCCTATAACAACATAGCTCATCCCCAGGCACTGTTAGAAAACTGCATTCTCACTGTATAATAGCCGCTTCAAAATGCAAGAGGGGATGCAGTCTCTATCCACTAGAGACCGAAAAGGCAATTTACAAGTTATAAATGGGGTAAACTATGAAAGAGGTTAAAAAATAGGTCAAAAGCAAAGATGGTCCTGTAAAAGCCACCATTTTCTCCCTCAAAATTATCATTTTCATTTCTCTTTGCCTCATCATATAGGCACTTTGAATACAACTACCATCAGAACACATGATTTTTCCTGTTTTGTTTTGTTTTGTGTGTTTTTTAGAAGATTTTATTCATCATCTTTAGAGAGAAGGGCAGGAAAGGAGGAAGAAAGGGAAAGAAGCATCAATGTATGATGTATGGTTGCCTTTCACCTGCCTCGGTCTACAGACCTGGCTGGAAACCTGGCTTGCAACCTGGTTATGTGCTCTGGCTGGGAATCAAACCAGCCAGTGGCCTTTGGGTTCGCCCGCCAGTACCTTCTCCACTGTGCCACCAGCCAGGGCTAGAACACATGTTTTGATAGGAAAATAACATAGGTGTAGAATGTCAATATGCTTCCCTCAACTAAACTCTAATAATTAGAAGTCTAAATCAACAAATACATTGTTTACTTTGTGAATTCTCTACTCTGCAAAACATTCCTCTATGAGTAAAAGTATAAAGCCCAAGCCTTTCCGTTCCCCCTCTCCTTCCCTCCCAGGTGCACATCTCCTACAGTCTAAGGGACCCCGGCGGGAAATGGGCAGCAGTAGTTCATATGGGCCTAAGCCCCTATCCGATCTCCAAGGGCCCATTTCTTAGACCTCTCCTTGAGCTGACAGCAGCACTGCCTAGGTTCCCTCCTGCTGCCGCTTATATCCTAAGCCCATGTGCCACTGTCCCCAGCTTTAATAAATGTCCTCTCAAAGAAAACCAAAAAAGTATTAAGAACTTTGGGGGAAAATTATATTTATCTCTATATCCTTTGAGTAATTTATTTACTATATCAGCTGACTGTTAGGGATGATCAAGAGTCTCTTTTACCTCATTCTTTCAAGGACCTGTATCTCAAAGCCTAAGACCCCAAAAAATGTATTCGAGTTGAGTCTTCCTAGAACAAGCAGGTTGGCTACAAGGTTATAAAGGATATTATCTTTAAAGGACCAGGAATAATAAGGACAAATAAAGTTCACATACTTAACTTAAGAAATTACTTTATTCTATTACGTTTTGATGTTTAAAACATCTCGAGAGCAGAGAACTTATTTTAACTATATATTTGGATTTCTGAATCCTAACAGTCCCTGGCACATAGTTCAAGTTGTGGGGGTGGGAGGGTGAAATTGATGAATCAAGTTTTACTCCCTCTTTGCACCCTGCCAGACATGAGTTCACAGTGTCCACAGGACACTGTGCTGTGGACGACCACTGACAGCAATGGAGACATATGCAGCAAGAGAGCAGATCAGGCATCAAGAGAAGCAGCAAAAACTTCCAGGGTTGGGGAGGGGGACGCAGGGTGGAACTGATGATTACTATAGAGAAAATAACATCATATATTTGTATTTTTATAGTTTTCAAAGTACTTTTACAAGATTCTTTCTCAGTTGCTCCTCATGATTCCACCGTGAACTATGAGATTTAACACAGAAAACTGTAATTCATTGAGAAAATAAGAAAATGCAACACTCCCTATAAAGGCTGCTTAAAGAGAAAAATCGTGAGTTCAACTTTTTAAGCGGAGGGAGGGTTGTACTTATACAATCAGGTAAACCTTTGGGTGAATATTCACGAATTGATTGTCCAATAAGTATTTATGATTTATGAAATATTTTAAGCAATTATTAACTGCTAGGTAGTTTCAGATGTAATATATGTACTCCTGCTCCCCCAATTACTTTCCCCCTAAGAGTGGAATTTAAAAGGCAGAGCAGCATACCATGCCCAGTGTGGCTCAGTTGATCGGAATGTCCTCCTTTACAACAAAAAGTGGCAGGTTTGATCTGGTCAGGGCACATGCCTAGGTTGCAGGTTCAGTCCCTGGTGGGGGTCAGGGCACGGAAGAAAGGCAACTCAGCCATGTTTCTCTCTCACATCGATGTTTCTCCCCCGCTCTCTTCTTCCCTTCCCCTCTCTAAAATAAGCATGTCCTCTGAGTGAGGATTAAAAAACAAACAAAACAAAACCTATTGTACAACCAGCACAGTGACCATTGGCCCTAGTGTCAACAAGGAATCAATTTCTTCAGTTGCGTTGTTGTCTCACTTAAATCTCTGGCGCAAAACTTACTTTTAAAGGTCTCATCACTGCATTTGATCCTGCTTCCCCGGTACAGTCTTCCAAGCATCCATTGTTGCAGTCCTTAAAAGAAGAATTAAATCCATTAGGTAAAAGCAGGTGGATCCCAGGAGCCTGGGGTAATCAATACCACTCACCATTGCAATTGGGCTCCGCTGTAGTACCCAAGCAAACAGGAGAAGGAAGCTTGCACCCCCAGGCACAGCCCAAAGGTAAGGGTCCTGAGGGCAATGCCTCTTCCCACCCTACCCCAGGTCGTGGCTGTTTTTGTCTTCACCGAGGGCTGGGACAGGCTGCTTAGAATCCAGGTTCGCCCCACACAGCCACGGGTCACCAGCCCAAAACAAGAAGGTAATTGTCTCCCTTATATCCCAGTAAATAGTCTAGTCCAGGCTTTGAAGCCATTTATAGAAAAATCTCCCGGGCGCGCTCAGCCTCGTGGTCTTGTCAATCACCGGCTCACAATAGCCAGCCTGGAACAGGGATGCGGAGGAGAGCGGTCACGCTCTCCGGGCGCAGGGTCCTCCGCAGCGGCCGCATGGACACCAAACCCCGCACGCCAAGGACAACACCTCGTGGAATTGGGGGTAATTTAAAAGATACTTAAGAACACAATGGAAAACGGGCCAATTGGAAAAAGATGCGGACCTTTAAAAAAAAATTTTTTTTTATCGATCCTAATCAGCTAAGTAACCGCGGGAGAGAGGGAAGAGAGGGACCCAAGGAGGCAGAAGGCTGTGGGCATAACATTTGGGGTGGCAAAGGCACGTAGGATGTGGCGGTCAGTTCCGGCAGGGCAGAAACCCCGCTCCCGCCGCCAGTGCCCAAAGCGGCTCCCAGAACGACCTCCCGTCCGCGGTGGCGGTGCGCTCGGCTCCTCGGGCACGTCCCCGCGAAGCTTTCGGCTTGGCCCGCGGGGGCCTCTCCCGGGCGGAGTTCGCAGGCTGTGAGCCTAGATTTCGGGCAGGGCTGTAGGGTGAGGACATCCCTCGGTGGAGGCGGAACAGCGAGGCCGGGCGACGCCGATGTAACAGGCAAGCGCAGCCAGGCGCCGGCCAGGCCCGCGCGCTTCCGAGACCCGGAGCCCAACCCATCCCCCTTCCTCCAAAGGCCCAGACTCCAGGTACCTGGCGGGCAAGGGCCGCGGCGGCGCCGGGAAGGCTGAGCCCGCGGAGGCTCCGGGAGCCCGGGGCTGCAAAGCACAGCAGCGGTGGCCGCACGCAGAGTGCCGCAGAGCAGGGCTGCGAGCGGCACGGACCCCGCACCAGGGCGAGGCGCAGAAAACCACGGATCCTCTGACGCAGCCCCATCCACCCGCCTGGCCCCTCTGGAGTCGGGAAAACCAAAGCCCTTGGTCCCTGCTGCCGGGTCCCCGGGGCTGGGGCACAAGTGCGTGCCACCAGGGAGGCACCTTTCTGAGTGGAGGCGCTTCACCAGCGTCCTTACTGATTAAGAACCCCTGGAGGAGGGGCGCGGAAACGCCCCTGGGCCAAGATGGCTAAAACGGAGGCAACCTCCGGAATGTATATTTTCACAGGGCATAGTTTCTGTCGACAAATCAACAAAAGGCAGTAAGTACCCCGTTCCGATGCCCCACCCCCAACCCCGAGAGTTTGCAGCCGCGATTCGGTAGTTGTGCGTGGGCTCCGGTCTGCCACCGACAGCCCTGTGCAAACTGAGTCGGATTTGTAGCTCAGGGTGTTGCCGGGCCACCAGGTTCACGTTCCCTAAGAGCTGTTTCTACACAAGGACCTCGATGCCACTTTGATGTACCTCTACATCATTTTCAGGGACAAGAGATCATCCACGGCTCCCGATGAAACTTTGACAGTTTCCTGATAGAGGCCTATGATAGCAATATTTTAGAAGGAGGGCTGGGAAAAGGATGTTTGAAATGCTACCGGAATACAAAGAGAAAAGAGAAATTATAATACCTATTGTCTCCCCTGATGTGTCTCCATGGGCTTGAGGGGCATTGTCAGCCTCACATAGAGCCTTCAAAAAGGCTTTTAAGTAGGAAGTGTTAACTTGGGCTGACTTCAACTGGGAAAAGGAGCAGTACGGTTTATTCTGTAACAGTGAGTAAATCTGGTGTGGTTTTAGAACTGATGTTATACTGTCCTAAAGATAACATAACTGTAATTTTATAGAAAAACAACATTCCCTGCCCCGCCCCCCCCCAACCCTCCTGCATGCAAGGAATAGAACCTGTTTTACTAGGGTGGAGTCCCAAGCTACGAAAGTCATACAGCCCAAGCAGGTCTCATACAGCAGTGGCCCGGGAAACCTAGCCAGGCTCTTCTCTCTTCTCCCTCTCCCCTCCTTCCTCTCCTCTCCTCTGTAACCTATACACTAAAAGCCAATGCAAAAGCTAAAACAAGCATATTGATCTTAGAGAGGGAGGGAGGCAGGGAGAGAATAAGACAGAAACATCTATTTGTTGCCTCTCACAGGCTGCTGCCTGGACCTGGGATAGAACCCACAACCTAAGGATGTGCCCTGACTTGGACGGGAACCCACAGCTCTTGGTGCATGGGACCACACTCAGTCAACTGGGCCACCCAGCCAGGCTGCAGCCTCTTTTTTCAAAAAATTTAAAATCAAATTTTAAAATTAAAAAATAAACACCAAGTAAACTCTAGCCCTGGCCAGGTAGATCAGCTGGTTAGAGCATTCTCCCCATATGCCAAAGTCGTGGGTTTGATCTCGGTTCAGGGCACAAGCAAGAATCTATGGACGGTTAGGTGAGTGGAACAACAAAATCTCTCCCTCCCTTTCCCTCTCGCTCCCTCCCCTTCTCAACAATAAATAAAGATTAAGAGCTGCCAATTTGAGACTCTTTTCTTCCCCTTCAAGGAATAATAGTTTAACTTTTGTCCAATTATTCTGCCTACACGTGTTCAGGTTCCTAGTAGCCTTCATTAAGCTATGGCTTTGCTTCCTGTGCATTTTCATGGCCGTACCTACATGCTGATGGCTGCTAAATATGTATTTTTTCATTCTTCCTTTTTCCTGCGCAGTAAGTACGTAATAGTAAAGAACGAACACAAAAACAAACAAACAAAACTATTTAAAATATTTTGATGTATGTTGCATTTGTGAAGGCTGCTGGGAATGCAGTGTGAGCCTGCCTCCATCTCATTATCACAAATCGCCTCCACTCCAGTGGAGAAAATGTGACTTCTGTTCAAAGGTGTTAACTCATCTCACAAAGGTAAAATTGCAAATGTAACAAGCCCTACCTGTGCTTTAAGAGCCTCTAATAATGGAATGTAACACTTAGAAAGACCTCCGAAGGCTTTCCAGCCAGGGGTGTTTTTTTCATTGAATTTATTGGGGCAACACTGGTTAACAAAATGATAAAGGTGCATGATTCTATAGCTCATCTACACTATATTGTGTATTCACCACCAATAGTCTCTATCACCATTAATTCCCCCTGTATCCTCCTACACCTCCCTCCACCCTCTTTCTCCCCACCTGGGCAGGCAGTCACCACAGATTGCCTATGTCCATGAGTTTTTCCTCTTTTTCTTTTTCTTTCTTTTTTTTTTTCTCTGCTCAATCCCTCCATCCTGTGCCCTCCCCTCCACAGCTGTCAGCCTGCTCTTCCAGCAAGGGATTCTTAAGCAAAGAGCTGGAGGATTTTTAAAAATGATTATAAGAAAAAGGGGTAAAGAACATCCAGAATGAAAATGAGTTCCAGGCCAAAAGAACGTCTCTGAGAAGGGAAGGACCCTGGTGATCGCAAGGGCCCAAAGAGAGCCAGAGTGGGGGAAGAGACAGCAGAGGTGCTCAGTCCAGGGTGAGACTGGGAAACTAGGCAAGAGCCAATCCTGAAGGGTCTTATAGAGGCAGTTAAAGGTTACGGTTCCTTCCTGATTTTTATGGCTGTCTCATCGGGAGTCACCAAAAACTATAACCAAAAGTAGGTCTGGCTGCCGGCCGCTAAGAAACCCAACACTTAAGAGGCAGTTACTTGATGTAAAGGAAAGCAGTTTATTTTCAGGTGCTGGGAACCTGGAAGAAGGGGGACTCATGTCTCAAAGCCCATCTCCACCTCTCAGTGCAGGCAGAGGTTTTTACGAGGAAGAAGGGAACAGAACAAAGATCAAGGGAGGGGGTTGCAAAGTTCTTTCCATGCAGACAAGCACAGTCCGTTCTGGTAAGGCAGGTGATGGTCCGGTGTGCCTCATCCTGGCTTAGTCATGCTGGCTTCGCATCATCCTGGGTCCATGGATGAAGGCCAGCAAATCTGGAGCTGTGATTCTTAAGGGCAAAGTCTATATCATTTGAAACTAGTTCCTAGGATTCTTATACAAATGTGCTATTTGTCTACAAGCTACCTATTATTAGTCAGAGTCAGCACTTACAGCAACAATGGCAAAAGAATGGTGGGGTGGGTTACAATTTCTCACTGTTATAATTTCCACTATTACACACACACTTCTGTTCTTCCCAGCTGCTCCTTTCCCCTGGAGATAGTCTCCCAGGTAGTCCCCACCCCCTACCTCCATTCCCTTCTCCCCATATCTGATATATCCTCCATGCTGTCATCAAAAAGTCTTTTCTAAACCAGTCACTCCCTAACTCAAAGCCAGAATGCTATCTGCCAGTGGTTTAAGCAGTTATAATATTCTGAGCATTTTGAGTGCACATATCTAATACTCAAAAGAACCCTCAGTACCACCACCCCCATTACCACAACTATTACCACCACCACATACCATAGGGGTCCATTTGATAGATTTTCAGAGGCCAGCTCAATTTCCCAAGATCAAACACCTGTAGGCCACGTCAGTTTGACCACAAGGTTGGTAATCTTGCTTACAATACCAGAGGGTCCCATTATGATTCTGCACCCCATCGGTAAAAATGTAAGCACTAGCTGGTGTGGCTCAGTGGATTGAGCACCGGCCTGCAAACCAAAAAGTCGCGAGTTTGATTCCCAATCAAGGCACATGCCTGGGTTGCCATCCAGATGCCCAGTTAGGGGCATGTGAGAAACAACCAGTTGATGTAGTATATCTTGCACATTTCTGTTTGTCTCCCTCTCTTTCCCTCTCTCTACAAGTAATTTTTTTTTTTTTATATTTGAGCATGTGTAACATACTATCTTTTCCAAAAATCGAACTATATTTTTCAAGGATAGCTGCCACCTTACTTTGCATTGCAGATGCTTCTCTGCACAACCCCATCATGAGGTGGAGTTTATTTTCCCCACCCTTTTGAATCTGGGTGGGCCCTGTGACTCTTCTGACCAGTGGAATATGGCAGAAGTGTAGGAGTGATGCTGTACCAATTCTAGACACATACTTTTAACCAGCCTGGCAGCTTTTGCTTCCTCCTTCCTGAGGAGTCTTGGGACTTCCCCAATGGGAACCCAGCCCCCAAGCTGTAAGAAGTCCAAGCCCCATGGAGAGACCATGTGCCGGCTCACTAGTCAACAATCCCAGATAAGCTCCCAGCCAACTTCCAGCATCAACTGCCAACCAAGCCAATTGTCTGTCTTGAACATTCAGTCCAATTAAGCCTTCAGAGGACTGAAACCATGTGACAGACCGCAGACTAAAACTGCACAGCTGAGCCCAGACAGTCTCGCGGACCAGTTATACAGCAATGTTAACCAGAACAGCATGCAAGCCTAACATGCTTATTTAGTCATTGATGAAAATAACCTAATACATGAATTATATGCAAAAGATACGAATAAAAAAGATGAGATAAACATGAAATAGCATGTTACAAAATCTTTCTAATTATCATTGTTTTCTTATATGAGCCTTGGCTAAAGGCTAAAGGTCCTATATATACATGTGCAGGCACATGTATGGGAGGCAACAAATCTTGCATTGATGTTTCTTTCTCTCCCTAACTAATGGCAAAATGTCCTTGGGTATGGGGAAAAAAAGGAAAAATATTAACTCTGTTGTCTTTGTTGTTTTTTGGTTTTTATGTTATGAATCTATTTTTATTCTAGTTTTATGCTGTTGAATATTTGTGTTTGCGGAAATTTTGTAAAGCCCGTTGTTTCTTTTACAAAGATTATTAATTAATGTAGGATGGCAAATTCTGTGAATCTTCTTAACCAGGCTCATATAATCACAATCGCAACCTACTGAAAGAGGGTGAACACACAGGCCACACTGTGACCCTGAGAACAGTGAAGCCAGCTGCCCTTTCCCCTCACTGAGACTCTGCTCAGCCTCTGTGACAGCGTGATAATGCGACAAGCTGAGCAGAGAGTGCCTGTGTCATCCTGTGCGAGTTAAATAGAAGTACAATTTAACATTTTCCTACGTGCTGTAGAAAACTTACGCACTTCACTTGAAACTACTGGGCTCAGAGTGCCAACGCCCAGGCTCAGTCTATGGGTTCTCCATGCACCGGAGCTGCCCGTCCGTCTGAATGTTCTCTTGTGTTCTCGCTCCCTTCCTGACCTTCCCCTTGTCCTCATTTCAACTCCCCTTGTCCTCACTAGAACTCCCCGTCTCTTTTGTGCACAGAAGAAACCCTCACCCATGCACATGTCTCGGTCATCTCCAGGTGGCCTGAAAAGGAGTGACAGGTGGACAGGGAGGCAGACCCACCAGAGATTCTAGAGAGAAAGATTAGAAATTTCGTTTCATGTTTGGAAGCAATCCAGGTTAGGATTTTGCTTTCGAAAGAAACAGAATCACATGTCATCTGAGGGGGGAGAATTAATCCTAACTAAACGAGGCTTGTTTTATAAAATCCAGGATATTACATCAGGATTGCTTTGGAGAACATTTTGTTTTACACCAGAACAGAAGTAGCTGCTCTACTTTTAAGAGCGAGGTTAATTTACTGCGAGGAAACTGGGTAGAGTGGAATCTGTAACACCCTCCCATTAAGATACACTAATTTTAATAAGGACCTGGTAAATAGGGAAAATGTAGAAGTGGTTGATGATTGACAATAGGCAAAAGGAAAATTACACATTTGGGAATGCTGTAATCTTTTGGGAAAAGTTACACTTTTCCTGTGAGTGTAACATATGTTTAAGAAAATATAAAGTACTAACTTCACTCAGATATGCCCATTTTGCTCTGTCAGAAGTAAATAGGCAGGTGAAAGGCAACCATACATTGATGTCTCTCTCCCTCTCTGCCTCTCTTCCTTTCCCTCTTTCTAAAAATAATAAATAAAATCTTTTTTTTTTAAAGATTTTATTTTATTATTTTTAGAAAGAGGGGAAGGGAGAGAGGAAGAGAGGGAGAGAGACATCAATGTATGGTTGCTTTTCACCTGCCTCCAGCCACAGATCTGAATGGAGACCTGGCTTGCAACCTGGTTATGTGCCCTGGCTGGGGAATCGAACCTGCAACCTTTGGGTTCGCAGGCCAGCACCTTACCCACTGTGCTACCAGCCAGGGCCTAAATAAAATCTTTGGAAAAAAAAAAAGTAGATAGGGCACTTACCACCTCCTCCTCCTTTTTGAGATCATTCCCAGTATGATACAGGTGGGATGAAAGGGCCCGTCAAGCTTTCTCAGGGTGAAGGTGCTAGGGGCAACCTCCTATTTCTGCCATTCCTGGCCTGCCTGTTATGCATCTCCAGTACTTGAATATTAATAGGAAGCAATGAAACATGGAGCAACCCCCGCCCCGCCTACCTATCACCTGGATGAAGGAGGGCTCCTCACCAGCTCTGAAGATTTACAGACAACAGTCAAGGGGATGAAAGATGAGCCAAATCTGTCTCATGCCTGCCGCCTTTGTCGTTAACCTAGACAAAGTGGAACACCACCACGTACACCCACACTTCCTGTTTCTGGTGTCGTCCTCCCCTGGGGGGTGGGAGCATAAAATAGCAGTGAGACCAAGAGATGAAGCCTGATAAACAGGTCTGCGGTGACTTGACTAGAAGAGGTTTTACTGACACAAGAAGTCAACCTCCCTTTCCTTAGCCCTGGTGGTTCTGCAGCTTGCTGGCCAGTGTCCAGTGAATGAAAAAACAAAATGCTTTTCTTTTGGAGAGGGGAGAGATGAGTGTTGTGAAAAGGGAGGTGGGGAGAGTACTGGCCAGATGGTTCCTCCTGTGGGTAAGACTTGGGAAAGACTTGATAGAGGTTGAGAACCTGGAAGCGAATTGACTTCCTAACACTTACGTGAGTCCTGCAGGTTGGAGGTACTAGTGGAACCCGCCACTTACTGAACCAGTGACGGCACTTGATGGCTGCCCTGCTCTTTGGTGTGCCAACCCCCTCCTGTCTGGGCAGCACTTTTATTCTGTGTTGGATTTCCGGAGTTTCATGCCCCTTCCTCCCTTCTATAACCTTCAGCCTTTAGAAAATGTCATGAGTGCTCACTCTACCGACTGCCAGGTGCACATTAAAGGAAGGCATGAAGGAAAAGAAACTGCTGCAACAAAACAGGCCAGGCGCCTTTCAGACCACAAACATTTATTTCTCACAGTTCTGGAGGCTGGGCCACGATGTCAGCATGGCTAAGTGAAGGCCCTCTTTGGGCTGCAGACTTATTGTTGTGTCCCAGGTGGTGGAAGGGACAAGGAATCTCTCTGGAGCCTCTTTTACAAGGCACTAATCCCACTACTCAGGGTCTAGTGACTTCCCACAGGACCCACCTCCTCATATCACATTTAGGGATTCAACATGTGAATTTTGACCATAAAAAAAAAAGCCCTCCCAAATCATTTCATGTTTGTTAAGTGATGAAATTGATACACAGGCACATACACACACACACACACACACACACACACTTGAGTGAAAGAACTAGGGGTTTTTATAAGCTGGCATGTGAACCTGTTTTCATCAAGTGAAGCATCCAAGACTTGAGAGTTAATTTCTTTGAGCAGGTGTTGGTATCACTGACAAAGACACAAGCATGTACTCCCAAATACAAGATGTTCTGTACATGAATATCCCCCAGAATGACAACCACATTCTATCAGATGCATCCTATATCAGGTCTTTAATTCTATACACATTTAATACTCATAACATCATGTATGTAGTGGATATTACCATCATAAACCTCATCTGAGACATGAGAAATTGGCTGCAGTGCTCACCTCTGTGATTTATTACAGACATGAAAGGATGCAGGGCAAATCAGCAGAGGGAAACACAAAGGGACAGCATCCGGAGGAAACCAGCTATACAAGCTTCCAAGCATCTCTGCAGTCACACAGGATGCTGTCACTCCTCCTCCACCAAGTCACGACACAGGTGGAATGCTGTCTACCATGGAAGCTCCTTAGAGACTCAATGCTAAGGTTTTGACTGGGGGCTGGTCAAGTAAGCACCTCCTACCTAGCACATACCAAATTTCAGATTCTCAAGAACAAAAGCCAGCCTTCAACAGAAACCAGTGTTGTTTATGCAAATAGTTTAAGCACAGTGAGCCAGTCTTATCAGGGACTTGTGGAAGCCCTCTAAAAATCACAATTCCCAGACATCAACCAAAGACCAGCCCTGTAATACACCTCTTCAAGTCTAGTAGACTCAAGCCTACTTCATTAACTCTTTTCAGCACCGGATGGATCCTTTCAGACAAAAAAAATGCCTCTGTCTATCAAAAGTAGTGATACTGACTAGAAATGCCTGGGGGTCCCTCACCTGGGCCCAGGGAGCTTCCCACTGACGTTGCTTCTTTCTAAACCAACATTACAACTGGACTAACCTCATGGTTCTTAATATGGTTTACAAAACATCCTTCAGCAATCACCTTCAAGAAACTTTGAAGAAAAAAAGAGTTTATCACTTATAGGCTATGAAGACAAAAATAATTTAGCTGTTATAAGTTTATCATTTATAGATGCTAGCATGATGAGTTGATCACCCTAGGGGGCCTACAGTGAGGTCACTGAAGGGACCTGTGCAGAAAGAGAGCATGCCCTGGGGATTCCACTTTTACTGGGGTCAAAAGGGGGCCTAAGGTTTCATGGGTTCATGCTTAATTGATGAATTTAAAACATAAGAGTGGTAATTTAGAGCTTGGAAAGAGAGAAAGAAAAAGACAAGTAGTTCAGTCAGTTATCAGAATCAGCCAACATCTCTTAAACGAGACTCAGTGGGAGGATAGTGGCCTGGATTTTTATCTGGTCCTGGGGTGGGCAACGTGTTTACTAGAAATAGCCTTCCCAGAAGTGGGGGCCTCTTTTGAAAGGGTGCCTCAGCCATCAAAACTTAAGTCAGGCACTCGCATTACGAAAAGAAGAACAAACTATCATATACTTAAGAGGCCTTACTCAGCAGTGGAAAAGCCAGAGATGGGGGACTTTGATTAAACATGAAGTAGTCAAGTACAGTATTCACCACATAACTACACTTTAGTCAATTAAGCCACATACATGATGGCTGGTCCCAGGAGATGATAATGGAGCTGAAAAATTCTTACAGACCAGTGATGATGTAAGCATGATAACATGAAACACATTACACAAAAACCACCATTAAAATTGCCTGCAGTATGATAATATACTGTACACGTTTGTTAGCCTAGGAGTTGTAGGAAACAGAGCTTGTTACCACTAAAAAATTTCTTTTGCATAAAGCTTATTTAGGCTGGTTAAGAAACAGCAAACGGGAGAAGTTCTTCCCCGTTTGAGGTTACACTTTTCACAATTACATTTGTAAGGGGCATCTCTCCATTTGAAACAGTTGGTGCCTTCCTCCCCTACCAGGAAGCTGGAGGTGCAAGCCGGGGGCGGGAGTGAACATATCTCTAAAAAATCTTAACTGCAGAGCTAAATTCTTGTTGACTGTGCTTTTCCTAGGGACCTCTTCCTACCCCCATCTTTTGTCTTCAGCCAATGGTGGTTATTTATAATAAGATAGTGTCCTCAACTATTTTGGTGAGTTGCTCAGTTTTCCTGGGACTCCCCCATGTATACAGCTTAATAAGGTATACAGCTCATTAAACTTTCGTTTTTCTTCTGTTAATCTGTTCTTTGTTACACTGCTTCAATCAGCCAAGAACCCAGAATGTAGAGCAAAAATTATTTCTCCTCCCCTACAGAGCAATAAACTCTACCATACAGCCTTGGTGTGTGGTGAACTATACCACTAGGTATTTGTAGGTGGGTCTCCAGGCCCATCCAGCACAGCCAGGTAACGACCCTTTCCTGACTACAGCAGGATGCAGGAGGTTCATTTGCAGGAGATTTATTTACTGAGCCACAAAAGAGCCAGACTTGAGGAAATCTAAATACTGATTTCAGGGAGATTAAGTGAAAATCCACACACTAAGTGATGAAATAACTTGTCTCCTACCACTGGTGGGTCCACAGAACACTGGCAGGAAGCCCTATACATGTTGGATGAGTCTTCCTCTAAAAATTACATAACCCTAAGGACATACTGTTAATAATATTTAGGAATCCTCCAGTAAAATGGCCTAGTCTTCTATGGTTGTCACAATGGTGAACTCAAGAGTTAAAGATTTTAGCTTTAGTCATAGTTGATAGGCCTAAGTGATTAATGCATGTGGAAAGCTATTATTCCAGGAATTGGAATGCATAGCCATGCGACTCCAGGAGGTCAATGAGCAATTCAACCCTTTGTGCCCCAGGCAATCAGCAAGTGACCAAAATGATATTTGAGGCATTGTGTTCCAGGAAGGGAACGCAGATAAAGCATTTTTCCAAACCCCTAACCTACCCCTCCTTCTCATTATAAAATGATCTGCTTGAGATGAGATGTTAAGAGAGTTTTTGAGGGTACACAACCTGCCATCTCCTCAGATCTCTGGCATTTGAACAAAGGACCCATAAAAATTCAATCCTTGCCTCTACATATTGGTTCTGGTAGGTGACAGGCAGCACAGGTGCCAACTTTTCCAGTTTCAGTCATAGAGCAGTGAAACAACTAGAGAAGGAGCAACATATGCACAGAGCTTCCTATAGGCTTCTTATTGGCTCACTCTTAAGTATAAATGAATTGCTGCTAAATATAGCATAAGGAATATAATGATATTATAATAACTATGTACAGTGCCAGGTGGATAGTTGAAAGATCAGGAGGATTACTTTGTAAAGTATATGCTTGTCTACCATTATGCTATACACCTGAATCTAATATAAAATAATATTGACTGTAAACTCTTAATTGAAAAAGTAAAATTATATATATATATATATATATATATATATATATATATGAGTATAAATCAACAAAAGTCACCAGGTATTTGAGGAAAGCCCCCTAAATGAAAGGCACTCCCCAAAATAAACAGAAACAAAAATCAGGTATGGAGGAGGTATAAGAGAACTGCCAGAGACCCCAAATTTGGGGAATGGGAGAAGGGACAGTGCAGTCAAGAGAGGTGCCCTTGCATATCTGTGGCTGATAGCTAGTGTCTTAGTTATGCAAATAGTTATGGTCCCTCCAAGGTGCCAAGGAGGTGGGAGGGCTTTTGACCATTGAATGGTGATGAAAAAGCTTAAGGAACCTGTGCAAAACTTTGTGGGTGGCTGTGATTGGTCACCCTGCCCACTCCATCATGCTCTATGGTCAGGGATTAAAATAGGTGGCAGCCATTTGGGCGGAGGCAGAGCCACACAGTTTGAAAGGAAGTAGAGGAAACCATGCAGTCTGAAAGAAGGAAAGGAGCCAGGCAGAAGGAAAGAAGAGGGCCATGCGACCTGGGCTAGTAGGAAAGCAGGCATGTTGTGGCTTTCATCATGCCCGCTCCAGCTGACTTGGAAGCCACCAAAGACTCCACCTGGCAGACCCAAACTTATCTGGACTCTTGAAACTTGGGACATTTGTAAAGGACCATCTTAGGACTCATGCCTTCCCTGGACTTCAGCATGGTCCAATGCAACATGGCACAAGCTTTCCTGCACTGTATAGAAGCTGATGACATCTAAACTATTATATGGAGGCTGATGACAATGTACCCCAAATCCTGAAGAAAAGAGCCGACAGAAAAGGATGGGGAACTTCTGCGCATGTTTTTGCTTATAGCCTTTTGGGGAGCAAGGGAAGTGCTGGGTCTTGTGGGAGAACAGGGCTCTGAGCAGGAGTACTCCCAGGGCCCCCCTGGTTGGAATATGTAATAAAGACTTATCTCCCTAAACACTAATTATTGGGTCATGTAAATGAATCCCACTTTGCTTGGTAACAGAGAGACAATGCAAGGAACAGACGAAGAGAGTTTTAAGTATAACTACTTCCCTCAGAAATATAGGTTTTAATCATAATCAAATATAAGGAAGATATTTCATCCATGAAACAAGAACATGACAACTTTAAAAAGAGAATTTTAAAAGCTTTTAGAAATATGAAGGCTAACATTTTAAATTAAAGGAAAGGTTGGACAATGTAACAGGTAAAATCTTCCCTTCGAGCGACTGGCTAGTGCCAGTGATAGAGATCTATCTGATCAGATCGCTGGGGAAGAGTGGGAGGGGCCATAGGAGGAGGTTGCCAAGGCAACAGAAAGCTGTCTAGGACAGGATTGGCTGGGAAGCTGATGCCTCCAGAGCATGTGGAATGATGGGCAAGAAGATTTTAAATAAAAGGGCTCTGGCTCCTCGGCTGGCGCTCTCTGGCTCTCTGGCTCTCCTTCCTCAAGGAGGCCTGGATGATGGTCCTGCAGCTGCCTGCATTTCCCAACAGACAGTATTTTGGATTGGAAAGAACTCTGGGCATAGCCTAGAATCGGGCTGGCCTGGCAGAGGGTGGCAGGTTTATTCTTTGGGTGCACTAGAAGGAACAGGCTCTGAACCAGAAGCCTGCCGTTCTTCTGGAATTGTGTACCTTTTGTGTATTGTGTTGTTTTAGTTTGTAAACCAACCCTACAGAAACTAACAGGGGAAAAGATAGGAAAACCCAGGTGTCAGAGTTTATAGGCATAAATGACTAAAGCTATAACTAAAGAGTTGAAGAGTTTAACCTTAATTCATAGGCCTCAGTGACTAATTCATATGGAAAGCTGTTATTCCAAAATTGCAAAGGGTGGAGATATTAGGGGAGGCCGCAGGGGAGGATCTCAATAGAATCTTCATCAGCTTTCCGGGTGGGACTTTTCGGGGTCATGGTCTCTCCACTGATCGGTCGGCACCTGGGCAGGGGCATCATTAGTCATCGCAGCTGGTCATGGCTTTGGTGGTGCTGCTTGTCTGGTTTTGCTGCTTTTCTGAGCCTGGAGCTGAAACACTCTGAGGTCTATATGTTATCCCTAGTGAGGAAAGGTCAGGGGGTCTGTATGACCATCAGTATGAAAGGTCAGGGGTTCAAACTGCAGGACCAGTGATATGCTAGGGGAGGCATGGTCACCCTAGGGGTGAGGTCCTTTTTTTCCCAGTCTTACCCATTGTTAGACACCCAGTGCTTTCTGGCAACCTTCTGCACCTGACTCATTGTCCTTGCTCTGTTCATGTCTAACTGCTGACCACACACCCAAAAATTAAACACTATGAGAAAATTTTTTAAATTATAGAATCAATCAAGGAAGTCTAACTTTAAGTTAGTAGGAGTTTAAGGCGGGGTGGGTATTGGGGGTAGAAAACACATACACAGAGCAATAAAAGAGGAAGAAATTACCAGATACATGACCAGAAAATTTCCTAGGATGAATGACTAAGAACTTATGTTACCATCAAGTTTCCAAACACTAGCAATAAAGGGAGATCCTGAATGTGTCAAGAAAGAACGGAAAACAAGTTACATGTAAACTGGATCAGAAATAAGAGAACTTTTGGACTTCACATTAGTGTCACCAAGAAAACTAGAGAACTGACTACAGGCTGCGATATCATGGCGACCCGGGACCCTCCTCCACAAGAATATGAAAGTGATGATGACTCTTATGAAGTGCTGGATTTAACTGAGTATCCAAGAAGACACCACTGGCGGAATCATGTTTTTGGCCACAGTTCTGGACCTATGGTAGAAAAATACTCAGTAGCCACCCAGATTGTAATGGGTGGAGTGACTGGCTGGTGTGAGGGATTTTTGTTTCAGAAAGTCGGAAAACTTGCAGCAACTGCAGTAGGTGGTGGCTTTCTTCTTCAGATTGCTAGTCACAGTGGCTATGTGCAGATTGATTGGAAGAAAGTGGAAAAAGGTGTGAACAAAGCAAAACGACAGATTAAGAAACGAGCAAACGAAGCAGCACCTGAAATCAACAACATAATTGAAGAGGCAACAGAATGTCAAACAGAACATTGTGGTATCCAGCGGATTTGTGGAAGGCTTTTTACTAGGCCTTGCATCTTAAGGATATGAATGTTCTACCAACAGTGGAGTCACCTATGAGAAAAGCAGTGGTGGTGACAAGGTGATCTCTCAACATTACACTCCACCAGGCTGTCCATGGCAACCAACAATTAGCTGAACAATATGAAACTCACAACTTAGCATATTGTCATCTGAAGTTTAGCAAATTAGTATCTGCTATAAAATTACCTATATGGTATGTGTACAATAGTATTCCTGAGCAGAACATAGCTTCCATTTATTAAAATCAGATGTTCTTCATTGTGCTTTATAATGTCAATAAGTAAACCTTTGTATTATATAGCTGCAATGTTAGGGCTGACTTTGTTTTTAAAGATATGTTTATAATAAACTGAAAAACAGTAATGCTCTTTTGTGGAAGGATTTAGAAATAGTAGAATTATTGAAGATGTTAAACAGATTTAATAACACTTTTTAGGTTGTTTTTTCCCCCTGCAATTCTTACTTTGCTTATATAATAACTGTAGTAAACAATTTCAAGGAAGGCTCTTCTAAGGAAATATTATATGTTTAAAGCTTTTTTCTTTCATCTTTTTCTTTTTTTTTTTTTTGATGTCTGTAGCTGTAAAAATATATCTTCTTGTATGTAAGCTTATAATTTTTTATTTATTTATCCTGGCAGCCTGAACAGAAATACTTATTTTGAGGGTACATATGCTTTATTTTATTAACTTTGAGTGAAACCTCCTTTCTTGGTTCTAAAAGTCCTAATTATTATTTCAGTCTCTTCACATAGTGGTAAAAAATTACCTTAAACTACTTAGTAATACAGTATGAATTTACTGACTGAAGAACCATGATTTTCTATATACTTATGAAATTGTAATTTATAGAGAATTGTCTCCTTGATTAGTCTAAGATATGTGTTAACACTTTCAAACTTTTGGTAGCATCATGTTGGTTGAGCACAAGGCCATTTGACTTGATTCTCAGGGCTGACATCATACTCCCTCTGAGGCTCCTTTGCCCAGAAGAGCTTTCTGTATTGTTTGTTTTGTCCATAGAGTTCTAGGTTGGAATTCGGAAAAACAACAGAGCAATGTATGTTGGAGCCTTCAGATTGGAAAGACTTTAGACATTTAGACTATTTCCTTTTGATAGCAAGTCCCCCACTGTATATTTTGTGTATTGTAAAAATAAGGCATTTGATACTTTCGAGATTGAGTACAATCTGTGTGCTTTCATTATCATACAACTCCTTGAAATTGAATGTGAGATTGATCATGTTCTTTCTTTACTGTCATTAGTGCCTCAGATACAATGCTAAATAAAACTTGGATTTTCTTTAAAAAAAAAAAGAAAAGAAAAGAAAAGAAAAAGAAAACTAGAGAACCATAAAACAATTTCTTTTAAATTCTGATGAAAAATAATTTCTAACCTAGAAGGTTATTCATAATCAAATGTCAACCTGTGCTAGAACAAAGGTATTTCAGGCATGCAAGGAATCAAAATATTTACCTCTCATGCATTTTTATTTAGCAGCTACTACAGGATATGCTTCCACACAAAAGAGGAAGTAAACTAAGGAAGAGGAAGCCATGAGACACAGAAATTTGGAGACCTAACAGAGAGAGGATAATGGATGGCAAGGAAAAGTCTTAGTAAGACAATTGTGCAGCTGGCCTAGAGTAAAACCAGAACAGACTGGAGCAAAAACAAGGAAGGTAGCAGAGAAAAAAAAAAAAAAAAGTACAGAAAGAAAAAGAAAAAACCCCAAAGCTAAGTGTACACATTTGACCTATGCAAAATTATGTTGAGAGGCTACCACGTACTTGGAAATCATGCCCAATAAATACACAGTAAAGTAAGCAAGTGGAAGAAAATATTGCAATGATTAACTAAGGAAAACAAAATGTGAAGAAAATAATATAAATATTGTGTACTATGTGACTCATAGTGACTTAAAAATGTAGTTTGGAAAAAACCCTATCATCTGCCCTTTTACCTAGGTAGCAGAGCTATTATCTAGCTATCAGCTTGATATGCAAAGTACCTTAAATACTATATTATCTCCTTTCCCCATCCCCCAAACCCTGGGTTGTGGGAACTTTGGGGAAGGCTCGCTCCTCTGTTATATTCGTGTAAACTAATGCGTGCAAATTCTAAGTCATATTTGGAAAGATATAATAGGTACAAAATTGCCTGATAGAATCTCTACTGTCTCTTAATCTGATTACTTCAGATTTCTTTCTAAATGTGTGAAATATTTAAAGGGGTAAATAAAAGTGTATTTAAGAAACTGGTGGGTCACATCTGACACTGATAAGCCCTGTGTCTTGGGGAACTGCTTAGTAGCCCACTGATCTCTGTTGAATCCAGGTACCTCTTCCCAAGATGATTTTGAACAGCACTGCAAGTGGCAAACTACAAAAAGCAACCTGGCAACAAAGGACTGTCTATAACCAGAGTCAAAAGGATATCCTTCAAAAACCCTTACCTTGATGGAGCTGCTAGGAAACATTTGGCCAAGGAAACTGGTATCCCAGAGCATAGCATTCAGAGTTGGTTTAAAAACCAGAGAGCAAAACAGAGAAGATTGGGATTTGAATGGTCCTTCAGAAACAACCAAACCCAGAAACAGCATCAGTGTCAGCCTCCCACTCAAGAATACTTACCAAAAGGAGCTGGACAGCACCAGACACCCATGACAAGTTCTCAATCAAACATTCTAGTTCAAACCTTTGACAGGAACCGATTTCCTGCTATTACAACCTGGAAAGTAATGTCTCAGCAAACAAGAATCAAATTCTTGATTCAGGAATCAAGAATTCAAGACCGAGGATCTCTATACCCTGAGCAAAGCAGAAGTAAGCCTGTAAATTCCTTGGTAGATGGCCTAAACAGGACACACCGGATCTGAGAGTTCGTCAGCACCAAATCAACCTGTCCACTCTTCCAGACTGGTCCCATCATTTTTCTTCCTCCAGTTCTTTCAGCCAGGACCAAACATCTCTACCTGCTCTACTTCCATCTCACGTGTCCTTTGTCCCTTGTGTGAGCCAAGGCCCAGGTGTCATGATGGTACAGACCATGGAAGCTGTGCAGGGAGGAGAGAACTCTCCCTCTACTCTGACACTTACAAACAACATGCTAACATCACCGACTCCAGGAGGGGACCGCCCAATAGTCCCACTCCTTTCTGGCCCCAAAACCAAGACACAGGCCAGAACCACAAAGAACAGACTGCCACAGAAGTACTACAGTCAAAGAACTATTTTCAGCCTCATCCCGGGCACAAAGAATATCAATCATGGAATTTGGATCAGATGGACATATCTTATATTATGCAATGGTGGGATGAGTGGTGTCAGGCTATGATTGCAGAATGGAACCCTCAAAAAGAGACACACTGAGCCACACACCACACAAGGTCAGCTGGAGAAGCATCTCAGCCCCTCAGCCAATCGCACCAACAATATGTAGAAACCTCAAAACTTTAGGTCAACTCCTACAGCCCCCAAATTTTCAGGAAAAAGTACAACCATTTTTTAATCCTGATCACAGAAAAAGGACCCTCCAGGATCCCAGTTGTGCCTCATTGAAGATTTTCAGCTCTGCTCCACATGATGCAAAGCTCACTTTCAGGAGAAGGAAAATACATCATTCTCACGGAACCTAGTCCAGGCCTCTGTTTTTTGGAGGCAGGATCAGTGCAATTTAAACAGTGATAAATAATGAAGTTATCCTGTTTAGGACAAGACTAACGCAGCGGGGAGAAGAAAACACTCGGAAACCCAAATAAATACTCTGTGTTTTGGGCAGTGGTTCTTTTCTGTACTCACTTCACCAAGTAAAGGATTGTTTCCAAGCACCACACTGCCTCTGGAAGCACCAAGGGCACAAGGCAATGGACACATCTGCTGAACCCATCTGGACAAAAGCATTTTATTGACAAACATGACCTCTCCTCTGTAATTACCAGGTCCTCCAGCATCTGGAAAAATCTACAAACTGTAACCAAAGCCAGGTGAGAGCAGGTCTACAAGGGACACATCAGCATTTCTTTCCCTTCTGGCAAGATGGGAAGGCACATTTAAAATTACTTGTCATGTAGAAAATGAAGAGATGCTGTATTCCCAAAAAAAAAAAAGGTAGTTCACCTTGCTCCCCAGGGACATTACACTGCACTTGGAATGAAATCATTTGGCCCATCTCCTGTGAGTTTTCCCTCTGCTCACTAAACCCCTGGATGTCTCATTTACTGCTTCCTATAAGCGGGACACTGCCCTATGTGTGTGGCGGGGAGGCATTGTGGGGTTTTATTTGCAGGACAGAGGGTACTCAGGTCTTAAGTTCACCTTCTCTGTGAAGCTTTCCCTGACCAGCCAGTATGAATTAGTACCAGCTTTCCCTCAACTCTGCTATTATAACATATTTTATATCATTTTATTTTCATTTTAGTATTTTTTCTTCTTGTCACATCACTACTTGAAATATTTTATTACTACAGTCATGCATCACTTAACGATAAGGATACATTCTGAGAAAAGCACAGACAGATGATCCCATTGTTCTGTGAACATCACAGGGTGTACTTACACAAACCTAGATGGTATATGCCCTACCACACACCTTTCTGCATTCTTGGCTGACACATCCTGCACTCCATCATGACCAAAATGTTATTATGTGGCACATGACTCACTGTATACGTATAAAAGTCCACTATGATAATAACTAATGTTGATGTAGTACTTATTTGAGCCAGGCACTGTTCTTTACATGTCTTATTTTATTTAATGCTCACAGCATTCCTATGAGGTAGGTATTATCATTACCAATGATTTACACATAAGGAAACAGAGGCATGTGAAGTAACTTGCCCGAGGTTGCTGGAGGGCCAAGTTGGGATTCACACCCTGCAGTCTGGCCCTTGTTTGCACTGACAACCACAATGTTACATGGCCTTTCCCTGCACATGACATGAGGATAGACTTCATCTCCTCTTCACTCTCATAGCCTCAGGATCTTAAGCAGTTACTGATGTTTACACAGTGAGTGTTCTTCAAGTATTTGCTCAGTAAATGTGTTGTAGCAATCTAAGGGAAATGGAATCTGAGGGAAATGGAAAGGAGTGGATGTTTGTCCTCTTTTGCTATTTGATGTACCACTTAACACCTCTCAGTTTTATCTACTTTTCTGCACCAGCCGCTCTGGTTCCTGTGGTTTTACAACCTCTTGACCAAGATGTTTTCTGTCTTTATAGACTTTTAGGTCATTTTGCTGCATGAGGACTTGTCCACTACCTAGTGGCTGGAGGACACGAGGGTCTATCCCATAGGCGAAATGAGTATAATGCTGATTTTTCCATGGACCAAGTGGATCTAATGAGTTTCTAAAAAACATCCAGAAGACTCATTGATGGAATTGTGTTGAAAGAGCAGAAAGCTGCAGACCACTTCTCATTGGATCTTTAGTCTAGAGTGAATACCTGCAAAAAAAAGAAGATCTGTTCCCAAGGACAAGAAGGCAGCACAATCCAGAGGTTTAGATGGTCAGAGAGCTCTACAAGAGTGGTGCTATATGTTTCTATTTATAGACTCCTCACCACTACCAACACACTTGTCCAAGCACCATCCTCATCTCTTCCTTGCATCCTAGAACAGCCCCTTACCTCAAACCATATCAAACTTGTCCTTAATTTTCTCACCAGATCGTGCTTTTCTAATGATGAATGCCCTAATTTCAGCATCTTTTATAATCTAGAGTCTGATAACTTCCCAAATCAGCTAGTCTTGTTTCCTTGTTTTCTTAATAGTTCTTCCCTCAATTTATCTATTTTTCTCTTGCATTTTACTATCATCAGCCAAAAGAAACCAGGGGGCACCTTCAATAGTTGCTTGGAAATTTCAGCTAAATATCCATCCATATTCACCACTTACAAGTCCTGCCTTCCACAGGACTGTAATACACAATTTCACTAGGCTTTCTTCTACTATATAACAAGGATCCCCTTTTTCTGCTTTCTGTAAATATGTTCCTCAATTCTTTTTGTGCCCTTATCAGCAGTGTTTTTAGTATCCATATTTCTACTAACAGTTTATGACTCTTTAGATATTCTATGCATTTTTCTACTTTGTTCCTCATTTCCTCTGAGTCCTCACCAGCAGCACCTTTACCTTCCATATTTTCACAAACACTGTTTAAGGCAATCTAGGCTTTACCTATTATGCTCTTTAAAATTCTTCTACCCTCTGCCCAATGCCCAATTCAAAACCACTTCCATTTTTTCAGGTCTTTGTTACAGCAGCATTCCATTTCCAAGTACCAAAATCTTATATTAGTTTCTTATTGTTGCTTTAACAAATCACTGCAAATTTCATGGCTTCAAAGAACAAGAATGTATCATTTCTAATTTTCAGAGGTCAGAAGATCTAAGTCAAGGTGTCAACAGGTTTGCATTTCTTTTGGAGACTCTCTAGTGAGAATCTGTTTCCTTGTCTTTTCCAGCTTCTAGATACCACCTGCATTCCTTGGCTCATGGCCCCTTCTTCAGCCTTCAAAGCAAGCAGTATATAGTATCTTCAAATCTCTCAATTTCTCTCTCTCTACCCACCCCTCCTCTGCTTCCATTGTCACGCATTTTCTTCTCTAACTGTAATCATCCTACCTCCCTCTTTTAATGACCCTTGTGATTATATTGGGCCCATCCACATAAAGGAGGACAATCGCCCCATCCAAGAGCCATAAATTAGTTAATCATGTCTGCAAAATCCCCTAATCTAGTGGAGGAGTCAGACATCAATCCCCAAACCACACAGCTAATCACATAAAATTGTAAATTGCAATTAACGCTCTGAAGTTGGTGATCGTGGGGTCATAAGAGTCTCTCTGAGGTAGCAGCATTAAAGCTGAGGCTGACAGGGTGATAAGGAGCTGACTCAGGGAGGAGAAGAAAGAAGACCTTTTGGGCAGGGGGATCAGCAAGTGCAGAAACCCTGAAGCAAAAGCTGGGGATGAGGAGAGGTGGAGGCAGCAGCAACAAAGTGTGGCTTCAATGGTGAAAGGGAGAACGTCTAGAGTGCTGTAGGGACTTCAGATTTTATTGAAAACCAAACAGAAAAGGGTTGAGTTCTGGTAAGCAGGTAACATGATCACTCAGCTCTGTGCAGAATAGATTAGGAGTAGGGGGTCAGGGTGCACAAAAGTAGCAAGGCATAAAGCTAGCAAAGTGAAGACAGTGGCTTGAACTGGGCGTGTGACAACAAAAATAGGAGAACTGTATGGATGTAAGAGATCTGGAACCAAAAATAACCCACAGGGCTTAGTGTGATTTAGTGTGACTCAAAAGTTTGGGATATGACCATAGGTATTGGTGGCATCTGAGGAATGTAGCAAGTTTATGGATAATTGAAATTAAAAGGACTGAGACTCCAGAAAGAGATGGGGGCATGGATGCATGCATCTTGAAATAATACGGCAAAGCAGGACTTCCAATGGGAGGGATAATCAGAAGCCAAGTGCTAAAATCTTCAGTAATAATGGGGGCAGAGTGACCTGGCTGTCTTTCAATAATAGGTACAAGCAAGAGAGAAAGACGGGCAGAGGGGTTTTACAGGAAGTTTGATGAGACAGCACTGGGCAGGGTGAAGGAGACCAGCCCCTCCAACTCTGAGAGAGACGAACAGAGAAAATAAGCAACCTCCACTCAGCAGGTTGGTAGGGAAATGACCTCACCTAAGGGCAGAAAGAATAGGAAACATTTAGGGAAAGGAAAGAGGGGTGTGCAATACTGAGTTGCAAGGAGTATTGTGGACAATTTGGGTGGATCTAGTAAGGGTTGAGCCAAGAGAGAAAATGCAAAGCATCAAGAGACAGCAGAGGTGATTAGGCTTTGTACAAAACAAACAAACAAAAAAGGGAAATGGTGAATTTTAACTGGTTGCTGGTTGCCAATGTTATGAGTTCCAAGATTTTATTCCCAGGCCTCTCTGCATTTCCAATGATCTGGACTGGAAGAGAGGCCAGGCGTGCTCTTTCTTACAGTCTCCTATGGTAAGGGAATGAGAGATTGAATCCAGGTTCAGAAGTCTGAGGTTGGGTGACCATCTATATGTCTAAAATGCTCTTACTTTCGTGTTCATCTGGATTTCTTTCATGGTTCTGCTCAGACATCACCTCCACTGTAAAGCCTTTCCTGATTTCTCTGACTAATCTTTTTTATACACTGTTTGCAGAATTTTATTACAATGCCTGATATATTTTACTTTTTAAATTTTTATATATCTCTCCCTAAATAATTTCTCAAGAGTAAGAATAATGTTTGAATTATTTGCATTTGATAGTCTTGTAAGAGCTACATAATGAAACGCAAGCCAGTCATTGTCTGCTGGTCAGTATTATAATATATAATAAATACATGTTGGTTTTGAAGAAGAGTTTATATAATCTTCATATAATAGTTACTGTAAGTTTGGTGTTCATATTATGTTTAACCACTTTTGCTATAGATTTTTACAGTTAGTTACAATTAAATACACAGTCTAGAAATTCTGTCAAGATATATAATGAAACAATTGTAATATAACAATAAAAAATAAAATTAACAAAAAAAAAAAGAATAAAACAGATATATAGCTACTGGTCTTAACTAAATTGTGCAGAATTACCTGGTATTTAAATTTTTTCTTGATAATGGCTCTAGAGTCAAGTTAATTTCAATATTAGCAATATTAAGTATTTCTATTTTCTTTTTAATTTCAGCTTTGAATTTAACAAACTGAATACGTCAAAAATCAAACAGTATACAAATGTATACAGTGAAAAGATTCATGGAGCTTTTGCTGTTATCTATAAAGAGCTTATTTGTTCCTTCTCTCATCAATTTTGTTTTTACCTCAATCTTTTTTTTTTTTTTTTAAGAGAGAGGGAGAGGGAGAGAAACATCAATCCATTTCCTCTTATATGTACCCGGACAGGGGACTGAATCCCAACCTAGGCGTGTTCCCTGAGCAGGAAATGAACCGGTGACCTTTCCCTTTGGACAGGATGCCCAACCAACTGAGCCACTCTGGCCAGGGGGTACGTCATCCTTTTTCACACATGATGAGTAGATGAGTGACTTCCAATCTTTTGTTACTGCAAACAATTCATGTAATTTCATACATGTATAAGTAAATACAAGGCACTTCTAATTAAGTATTAGCAGTGATGTTAAGTCATTAAATCTAACTCAAACTATGTAGTTAAGTTCATGTGGTTGCAAATGACCCCTTATTTCCAACTTCAAAGTGTTGGCCTTTAACATCAAATGATAAACTGGTGGGCTACTATAAACAATGTTCTAAGAACATTGGTCAAGAGGAGTCAAGGGGTCTGGTTGACCAGCAGACACAACATTAATATAAGTGGAATGCATGAAATTATTAAAGGAGCATAAATCTAATTAACATATCTATGTGTTTACTGAATTATTGACATTACTAATAGAATATGTGTTCCGATGCTACTAAAAAGAAACAGTTCAGTATATAACTAATGAAACAATGAAAATTACAAGGAAGACAGGTAGCACAGACTGATGGAATGAATAGTGGAGAGAGGGTTTGTAGGAGGATTTATATGTGTTTTAATATATGATATTTAAAAAATAAATGAAGACTTATGAAAAACTATCAGTATAGCCAAGCATAAATTGTTGATGATTTATATAACCAAAAAGAAAGGGAAGTAAGTTAAGTATCAAGAAGCATTTTTTTTCATTTAATTTCATTGTTGTTTTTCAAGAAACTTTTAAACAGCGAACACAGTAGGTAGAATTTTCCACAGAAGATATGGAATGTCTTGGTTCTTAAGGAATAGAATTCAAAGCCAGAAAAATAAGCTCAAAAGAACAATTCTTCTTTCGCAGAACTAAATGCCTAAAATGACCTAATGGAGTTTTTCTTCCAAAATCTCAGTATTCAATGAATACTGCCTCTAAGTGCCTCTTTTGTTGGATTTGTTTGTCAGTGTATGCATTAATTAGTTTGCTTAAAACTGGCATTGTTTGCAACAAAAGAAAACCATGTTAAACAGTATTGGAATTGGTTAACATTTCCAGACACATGACTTTGTTCTATATTTTAAGTTAGTTCCTTGGGATGTGACATGGGCCATTTCCCTTTACGTAGCTTCCAAATCTGAAAACAATAATGATGTAGCAGATTGGCATTACTAGATTTGTTTCTTATAATTTTTATAGTGTTCAATACATACTGCTATGTTATATCTTTTTGTATGAAATTTCCCAGAAATATTTACAGTGGATGCTTACAGTCTGTACACAGTTTCATTAGTGGCATTCTGTAAAGATCAACAAGAAATAAAAGCTCTATAATACAAGTTTGGCAACAGGCAACAGAACATGTAAATATTTATAAGCCTCTATCTTTGGGGAGTCAATCTGACTCCAAACAAATCCAGATATGGAAAAATGTACCCACTTTTCTAAAGCAAATATAAAACAATCAATTAGTTTCCCAGTCAAGAAAAAGCTGAAGGAGTTCATCACCACCAAACCAATATTACAAGAAATATTAAAGGGACTTCTTTAATAAAAGGAAGAAAATAAAAAATATAAGAAAATATCCTCAAGAAAAATAATTCTCACTGATAAATGCAAAAACATAATAAAAATAGGGGTCAACCAACACTAAAACTAGTACAAAGTTTAAAAGACAAAAGCAGGAATATTATGTGTAATTGCAATAACAAATTAAAAGGTACACACACACGAAGTAAAAAAATAATGGCAAAGACATAAACAAGGAGGGGGTGAGTAAAAATGGTAATGCTTCTAGAATGGGTTCAAATTTAAGCAATCATCAACTTAAAATAGACTGTTATGAATATAGTTTGGTATATACAAAGTACATGATAACTGTAAATGAAAAATTTATGAGAGATATATAAGAAGATAAAGGAATCCAAACACAATACTACAAAAAGTCATAAACATACAAGAGAAGAGAACAAGAGAATAAGAAACAGAGAACTATGAAAAACAATCAGGAACAATTGATAAAATGTCAATAACTATGAATACATACCTACCAATAATTGCTTTAAATGTAAATAGATTAAATGCTCCAATCAAAAGATCAATGGATAAAGAAGTCACACATATATAATACAATGGAATATTACTATTTGGCCATAAAAAATAATGAAATCTTACCATTTGCAACAACATGGATGAACGTAGAAGGTATTATGCTGAGTGGAATAAGTCAAAGAAAGATAAATACCATATGATCTCACTGATATGTAGAATCTAAATACAAAATAAGTGAACAAACAAAACAGAAACAAATATAGATACAGAAAACAAACTGATGGTTGTCAGAGAGGAGGAGATATTGGGGGAGGCTGGGTGAAAAAGGAAAGGGATTGAAAAGTACCAATTGGTAATCACAAAATAGTCATGTGGAAGTAAAGCACAGCATAGGGAATATAGTCAATAATTTTGTAGTAAGTACATATGGCGCCAAGTCAGTGCAAGAAATATCAGTTATATAAATGACTACGCACTATGCTGTACACCTGAAACTAATATAACATTCAATGTCAACTGTAATTGATAAGTAAAAACATAAATGAAAAAAATGCAGCTCAATTAATATTGTAAAGCACAAGTGAAGGCACAAGGCTCATGCCAGAGGAAAGGAAAGGTAAGTGCAGGGAGAGTGCGAGATATGATAAATATCTTACGTTTTTACTTCAAAAGTTTACCCACCTTCCATCCATATTCATTTCATCATACAATACAGTTGCTGTTGTAAAAAGCAAAAATGCCCGGGGAATGAGTGAGCTTCACAGTGAGTGGCATGATGGAAGGTGTAGATGGAGAGGCAGTACAAATAGGGAGGAAGGAGTTAGAAATGACTGTATGGAAATGTGGGAGCTCATTTTGAGGAATAGCAAACCCTCCCCTACGACTTCAGAGGAATGCATGCACACAGAAGAATTGTGGGAGAATATTCATAGATTAGAAAAATACCTCAAGTACTAAGCTAAATTCAGCATGTGCCAGGGGAAGTCAGAGATATTTTGAGTAAGATAATTAAGTGATCGAATTAGTACCTTAGGAAAATAATCACCGCATGAATCAGTACACTAGCAAGAGGAATGGGAGAACTTATAGACACAGATAAAATAGAATGCACAGGACATAATACCAAATTGAATGTGGGGGTGAGAGGGGCAAGTGATTTAGAAAGAAGTAAAAGATGGCTAGACTTGGGTCAAATAGGCATCCTTGTTACAATTAGCTGTGGCCAAGGTGGAGTGGTAACCAGTTAGGGACATAGCCATGTAGATCTGTCCCTTTAACAGGCATGACAGGTAGGGATGTTATCTAAGAAATGGGAAGGATAGTCACCCCAAACTAGTAAACTCTACTAAGAAACAGTGCATTAACCTTTAACAAAACAGCCAGGCACACACTTCAAAACAAAATAATTTAAAAAAAAAATTACAGTACAGATTCTGTGAGTCAAGTTCCTATTCTGCAACTATTGTAGGAGATCAAAATATGCCACTTTGGCATAAGAATTATTTTGTACTGAAGGCACTTAAGATCCAATAAATGCAGAAGGAAGCCTTCATGGAGCTTCCTTCTCTGACTAAAAGCACAAACCTCAGAAATGAGGGTGGCCATAAATCTCTCCTGAGGAAGTTTTATGGTCATGCCAAAGGCAGAGAGTCAGCAAAGAGCTGGACCTTTGCCAGCAACCCTTCCCCCTTAGTTTTCCTATATATTTACCTTCCCACCCATGGAAGCCCAAAACCTTTCCCTATGTCTTGTCACTTCTCCATAAATTTATTAGTCTTTGTTGAGATGCTCCATAACACTCCTTTGCCTTACTCATCACTGAATTTCTCCAGTGTATATTCACACTGCCTATTAATAAAGTCTTATTTTTCTATTGTTAATGTCTTTTTCCAGTCTAGTTTGCAGGTCCCCAGGCAATGAACATAAGAGGGCAGAAAAAAAGGTTTCCTTCTCCAAACTATTAAAACATAAAGAAGAAAGTGGTGACTCATGTGCTGATTTAAAAAAATAAATAAATTGGTTCCCTTTCTGTTTGAACTAAAAGCAGATGATTCTTTGAGCTTTTCAGTATTCAAAGGGCAGTGTGGATCTCTTGCTTATACATTTTATATCTCAGCTGGTTGCAAAGGCAAGAGACAATAGCCACTGCTTTAAATAGCTAGGTTAGTTCAGTATTTTCTGCCAGTCTTCCATGGACTCTATTGTGCTGATTTTAACAACACATAATTTTTTATAAATATAAAATGTCATGCCTTTGTATGTTTATACATTTTGTTGGACAGCGTATCCTCTTGTTCATCAGATTTACAGAGTGATGTCAGATCCAAGGGAGGCTAAGAAACACTAGGGAGGAGGACAGCAGACTGGACTAGGAGTCAATATGTCTATTGTCTCATTATGTTTACTATTTCTTTTTTTTTTTTTTTTTAAGATTGTATTTATTATTTTTAGAGAGAGGGGAAGGGAGAGAGGCAAGAGGGAGACAGACATCAATGTATGGTTGCCTTTCACCTGCTTCCAGCTACAGACCTGGCTGGAGACCTGGCTTGCAACCTGGTTATGTGCCCTGGCTGGAATTGAACCAGCAACCTTTGTGTTTGCAGGCTGGCGCCTTATCCACTGTGCCACCAGCCAGGGCTATGTTTACTATTTCTGGTCATAAGCAATACTAATAAGTTTTTTGACCTTCATTTTCCTTACCTTTGAAATGGGCTTTATAATAGCTGCAACGTTTTCCTCCTACAAATGATTTGAGGTTGCAATTCAATGTTATGTAATTTATATGGCATTGAAAAGTATAAAGAATAATTACCTTAGTTAAGCAAGGGAGTCTTTCCTTAAGCCTGGATGTGTTCTCCTATAAACACCAACATTAACTAACCTTGCAAGTGCACAGAACACTCCCCAATGCCGAAAACCCTGAAATCCCTAAATAATGCACTAAACTTCTACCTGAAAATTTGATCACTCTACCTTTTATCTTCAAACTTCAAAGAGACATTTATTGTGATTCCAGGTTCTTGAACCAACATCTAGTAAGTACTAAAATCAAAACAATTTAACTTTGAATCTGAATCTACAAAAGCAAATGAAATGTACTTGACAAAAATTACCATAAAATGCACATGGCAAAATCACCCCTTAATGTGGTGGTGGAATTCTAACAACTCCTAAGTTGTTATCCACCCTTGTGTATCTACCCCTGGCCTCATGCCCAAACTGTGATGTGTACTTTATTGGTCATGTTAGGGACATCAGTGGAATGTTTGGCCTGGAATATTCCGACAGGTGTTCTTTCTGTCTAGATTTATAAGGAGTCAGACATAATCTGGACTCTAATTACGTCCCAAGCTTCCTAAGGCTTTTTACAGCAGATAACCAACTAGGGTTAAAATAGAGAAAAACATTTCTCAAACTAAGGGATAAACTGGAAATGCAGTTGATCAAATATTGAGATCTACATATCAAAATAAAAAACTAATAATTGGTTCTTTTTTAGGTGAAATATATAGGACTGTTATTGATGGGACAGATTTTACAAGTATTTCACAATTTTTCTCCCACAAAGAAGCATGTGTTTTTCTGCATGACTTCTCTGGATTATTGCTTAATGTTATTTTTGCTTATTTTTTTAAAACTTGTCTTCCTTTTTTCCTTCCTTCTTCACTTTTTCTATATTTTTGCTTATTTTCTTAAGGTTTTCTTTCTCTCATTAACCACTGAACAAAAGAAAAAGATTTTGCAAAATAGCTTTGCCCACAAAAAAATGGCATGGCCTATGTGACAATAGAAAAAAGTTTATGTGATATGCTAGGCTGTATTAATAAGGTGATTTAATTTCTAAGTTACTGTAAGGATATAAGTACTCAGGTTCTAGAGGCAATATTACCAGCTTGGGGACTTTGAGGTGACTATTTGGAAGCACAGGTGCCAACTGTTACAGAAAAGACCAATTTTGCTTAGGCTTTGCATTCACCATAGATATTATGAATCAAAGACATCTTATGATAAAAATGTGTGCATATATTTGCCAAGTTGTGTTTATGAGTCAGAGCATCCCAAATCCTTAATTTTAGAACATTTCAAAACTCCAAGTTACACCACACATTTATATCTCCGTTAATTTATACAGAATCCAATTTCAGAGGCCTTAGTGGAGGGCCTTGACCCTTATGACCAAATGTGCTACAGGGGCTCAGGAAACCCCATCAGTAGGAATGTTACATAAGCCACATGAAATATTTAGCACATTTGGACAGCTGTTAAGGGATAACATTACAATGCAAAGACTGTCCCCATTGGCAGCTATCAAGTGAGCAGACCATCACACTTGCCTCCTGTGCTCAAAAAGAATGACAGCTTCACATGGGAAGTAGAGGAGGCCTGGGATGATCATGTCTGTCTTAGAAAGTCCCAGATTCTCACTTGGATATTGTAACCAAACACCCTTGGGCATAAGGCTGAACACGCCAGTGAGTTTTTGCAAGGCAGTATCTGTTATTAGAGGAACTGTGGTTGCTAAGCCTACAGCAAGAGATAGAGAAAGTGCTTCCCTTTTCCAATTTCCTACACCCATGGAGAAGAGGCCATTCAAAGGAGCACAACCTAAAATCCAAAAAGATATCACCAATCCAAACATTAGAGATGCCCACAGTTTAGAAACATCCCTTCATTTATTTACGCACAGAAATAGTTAACTAATAAGCCCAGAGCTCCCTGGTGTACATCTTGATATTAGAAATAAAAAACTGAAGAACAGCAGCCATAAGCCACCCAAAAATGTCCCTGAGTGGTGGCAGACACAGAAGAATCTGTGAACACCACGGAGTTGCCTTTCTCTAAGGGAAATGCACATTTATAAAGGAAATCCTCATTTGTAAGGGTCTCTCCCTCTCTGTGCCAGGAAGAGAAAGATAGCAATCTTTAGAAGGCTCCTACTTAAATCTCAATGATTTACCCTTGTTTACTCTGCTTTCCCTGATAACCTCCCATAACTGTCCCTCCAACAATGTCTTGTTTGTTTGTTTGTAGTTTGCTGTTTATTTTTAGTTGAAAATGGCATGTAAGGTAATATAGCCTGGGCCATTTCAGAGAGTGCCTTGGTTTTTCTGGGTCTCTCCCATGTGTATACCGGAGGTATATGTGTTACTAAACTTCTTTTTTTCTCTTGTTAAGCTTTGTTTTATAACAGGGGAATCTCAGCTAAGAACCTAGAAAGGTAGAAGAAAAATTCCTTTTCTTCCCCTATAAAATGAAAAGTCCTGACCTGAACTAAAGGACAAACTAAAAATTTATGAAAACAATTGGAAATCCACAGCTTCATAGGAAATTATAACTTGGTTTTAATTCTTAGCAAAAACCTCTGTAATAATCAAACAACTGTTTTCACCTCTCTTTCATAAGGTTTAAAGCCATTTCAAATAATTAGACCTTATTAGTTTCTATGAGCTGATATGATAGGCAAGAAAATTCTTGCCTAGAAATGGAAAATTTTCTTAACTCTTCTTTCTCTGTGTAGTTCTAAAGTCAAATGAAGTCATTCATTATGGAAACTCACTAAATGAAATTTTGGCCAAAATTAAATTCTTGTTCTTTTTTCTGCTGCCACACCTTCCACCAGTGCACTAATTAGGCCAACTGAACTACCTCTGCATCCCAGCCTTGCCCAGGAGCCACCACATCCTTTGTCTGGATTGGAAACCCTACTATTATCGCACTGCGAGGCCTCGAATCCTATCCCCTGCAAACAAACAGCTCTCTACCTTCCTTCACTTACCCTTGGCAATGACTGCTTATATCTCTGTCCCTTGAGGGTAGGTATCTCTTTAAAATCTCCACCTTTAATGAATCTAGTAAAACTTAATATGTACAGTACCTTTTCATACACAGGCTATTCAATGCATATACTACTATGTTTCTTATTCAGTTGCCCATTCTGTATGTATCCATCTTAAAATGCAAGCTTCCAGGCAAGAGCGTGTCTTGAGAATTTGCTGAGGACAGAGCTTATCATGGGGCCATGGGTTAGCAACATATTTTTTAAAAACCAATAACCATGATAGCAATACTTAGGTAAAAGGTAAGTGGAAAGCCTTTTGAAATAATAAAAAAAAAAAAAAATTTAAAGAAATCTCACATACTCCTTATATCATGCCTAGAATAAAATCCTTTCTTTCCAGATCTTAGCAAAATTTCAGAAAACAGAAATGAGACTACCTCAAGATATCCTCTAGTTTCCTATGTATAAAAGTACCTTGTAAAAGGAACAGAGCTTTTTGAACTCACGTGCAAGAGGCCATGAATTTACAAAAATGCATAATCAACTATATATAACTCTGTGTAAGAGAGACGAAAGCTGGAAAAGCAAAGCTGCTTATTCTCATAATTTTCTCCTTTTATTCACTAACGCTATACGCAATCAAAGTATATTTTTCAGCTGCAATTAAACAGACATCAGCAAACCAGAAATAGAATATCTAACTATAGAACAAAAAGGCTGCTAAATTTTTAATTGTGCCATGGTTGCATGATCCCTTTTTCAATAGAAAACAGTGTTCCCATGCAGTTCCTGCTTAGTCTTAGTGGGCATGTCTGTTTGATGAAAAAGTCACCATGTAAGTATTGCTTGTAAGCGAGACTGAGTTTAAGTGCGGTTGAGAACCCAACTTCATCTCCCTCTTTCAAAACTCTGAAGCATGCCTAATTTCTCCTAAAAATTCAAATTGCATAGAGGAATCTCTTACTTCCTAGACATTGGTTACCCATCCTTCACTTTCCCTTTGGTTTCCAAAGTCACTGCAGTTTTCCTACGTTTGAGACCAAGAAAACAGAAGACTTAATGTTTACTCCAACACCTAAACCTTCAGACTTGAGAGCCAAGTTAATTGCCCTTGATTAGCATAAGATGAAAACCCATTGTAGTGGGCACTCACTCCGTTTAATAAAAGAACGAGTGCCCTCAGGTTCATATGATTTGTAATTCCTAGAAGGTTTAATTTCGACGGGTACCAAATAAGAGGAGATATCTGCTCTTCCTTGCCAGGAGACAGTTGTAGGTCCCTTGGCCAGGAACATCCCCTAGTTGAACATCTCCCTCTTTCATGAGGTACACGCCGCAGAAAACGCCTGCTCACAGCCAGGGACACCGCCAGACCTCTGCTCCAAAGTCCCCCACCTCCAGCGCATCTTAGAAACTGAGTAAAGCTTTCTCTTCTTTTTCAAGCTTTTTAACAGGCAGGGGAAGGAGCAGCCAGCCGCCTTGAATCTCCATTCCCCAGTGCCGCTGTGAAGGAAGCTCCAGCAGGGCACATCCCGCCAGCGGGGACTAAACAGAAGTCTGGAAAGGAGGGAACGTCAGGTCCAGCGGCGACCGACAAAGAAGATGTTACCAAACGCTGGCTTGGACACAAACCACGGGGGTCCTTCATCCCGCCCCTCCTGCCAACTGCGTGGCAGGATTCGCAGGCACCGTCCGTACACACCGTTTTTGTAAAATACAGTAAAAACCATGAGCCCTTACCTTCATTGTTCCCACGGCGGCGGTGCGGATGGCTAGGGCTGCTGAGCTGGACGAACCGATGTGCCCCGGGCCCTCTGCGCCTTCTGGGGTGTTGGCTGCGGGAAGGTCCCGGGAAGTGACTGCGGCAGCGGCTGCTACACGTGGCGGCGGGACGGAGCCTGGCCTTCTCGCGGGGAGATGCTGGCTCTCGGCTCGATTGCATCAGCAGGAAGGGCTGTGAGGGTGTGTTTCCCCCAGACCGCTGGCTCTCCCCGTCTCACCCCCAACCCCCTGAGGGCAGAGTCCCTCCCAGCATGAACCCCAGATTCCAGCCCAGCCCTGAGCCTCACCTACCCACCGCTCACTTGCTCACTCCTGGGACGGGTCATTTCCAGGGTAGAACGCTTTGGAGTTGCCAGGCCGGTTTAGTTCATTCACACCAAGCACTGCAAGGTTTAGACATTCCGTTGGTTGCCGTACGGTTCCCAGTTCACCTCGGCTGAGCTGCTTACGTCCACGGCGTGCGTTGTGCAGCATCCTTATCTTCCTCTCACCTTTGGGTGCCTCAGCCACACAAGATGTCCTTCCTGCCTTTGGTCTGGTTGTATCGTTAGCGACAATGCTTTGGGGACTTGTTCTCTCTTTTTGCCCAGGAACCCAGTGCTTTCCAGCCTCAGAGCCTCGTCTTTCAGCCCCTGAAACGTGGCTAGTGGGACAGAGGAACTGATGAATGATTTATTTTATTTCACTTAAATTTAAATTTAAGTAGCCATAGGTTAGTAACGTAGGTAGTTGAAAGTTCAAATTCTCACAAAGCCGTTGGTGTGGCTGAGGAATATATAGACTGGTCAGGGGAGGTCTCAATAGTCACAGCTTTGTGAGTGAATGTATAGCAGGCAGGATGTTTGTTTAGCCTGGCTTGCCATAACAATTTCCTCAAGTTTAGGAAACTGAAAGATGGAATGATAAACTTGTGATCATATTTCAATTCTTATTTAATTCACTATTACCACTTGGGGGAGCACTTTTTTAATAGGCAACATTTCAGGTATTATGGGTCCCCAGAAGAGTTAGAAACCAGTCCCACAGCTGGAAAAAAATAAATTTTTAGGCGCCTTGAACTGTGGATTCTGAGAGAGATTAGATTGGAACAAAACAGGCTGCCGCTAAAATGCTGTGAAGAAAGTTTCTAGGTTTGAATGTTAATTTCTTAGATTATTCAAGGATAGCTGAATTTCAACTTCCAAGTTTTTTTAATGTATTTTAACTAACCCCGGCCATTCAAAGTCTGCTATGGTAAACTCTCGTATAGCTCAAGTATGCATGTAAACACACATATACACAAGGCTTTGTTTTGAAAATATTGGACGTAGAAGAAAAGTAAAATTTCACTATTCAGAATTTTCATTGTTAATAATATAGATATTGCTTTTCAGGCTTTTTTCTTTTCTCTGTATTTGAGATCATATATATTACATATAAAATTTGCTTTTATTACTTAAACCTTCACTTTTTAATGGAAAGGTTATTTTTGTCCTATCCCTGTTTTATCAGTTTCAGATGCCTTCCAGTTTTTCAGTTGTATTTAAGAGTGGATGCAAGATCAAGTCCTCAGGACTCCATGGGGCAGAAATGCCAGCAGGAGCTTTGTTAGGTCAACCAGGTACTTCCTCAGCTTTGAGCTGCTGTGACGTGAGATGCAACACAGGCATTCCACTTGTCTGGGTTTTCCATTCTGAGATTAGTTGGCATAATACTATGTCCATGGCGATTTGTTGAAGTGGCCCTGCCCCCCAGCACATATTACAGGATGGTCATCTAGTGCTGCACAGAACAGGCCAGGCTTCCTGCTAGCTGCCACTCCACCAATCAAGCCTTGCAAATGAGCATATTGGGTGTTAAATATCAGCTTTTATTGGCAAAGCTAGAGTCTGTGTGTTTGTTAAGAGAGTAGATGTTAGAAACTGGTCCTCAGTGTTGAAAATAATCTTTCTTTCTCTCTCTCTCTCTCTCTCTCTCTCTCTCTCTCTCTATATATATATATATATATATATATGCAAAATTAGTTAGAGACACTCTAACTCAGTTCACAGTTGTTGGTATGGTGGGCTGTCCCCTGTAATCCATACCTTGTATAACCTCTTACCCTAAGGATGGGCTAAATTGAGCAATTTGATTATAATGACTAGAACATAACAAATAGTGGGATATCACTTCCAGAATTAGGTTTAAAAGGACTGTTGCTAGTATATATGTTTGATATTTCTCTCTCCCTCTCCCTTTCTCTCTTTTTCTCCCCCCACCCCTTCTCTTGCCAGCAGCACCCCCATATTGGCCCCTGCCCCAAATTGCTCACCCAGAGGAAAGCCAGCACCAAGCTGGGGGATGCCCTGCAGAGAGACCAGTGTGCAGAGGGACTGAGGCTGCCCATAACCACGTGAGTGATCTTGGAAGCAGAACCACCTACCAAAACAGTTCCAGATTCCTAATCCACAGAAACTCTGAAATCAGAAATGTTTATTTATCTCAGGTTCTAAATTTTGGGGTGGGCCTGGCTGGTGTGGCTCCATGGATTGAGCACCGGCCTGCAAACCGAAAGGCTGCTGGTTTAATTCCCAGTCAGGGCACATGCCTGGGTTTTGAGCCAGTCCCCAGCTGGGGGCTCATAAGGGGCAACCACACATTGATATTTCTCTCCCTCTCTCTTTATTTCCCTTCTCCTCTCTCTAAAAGTAAATAAATAAAATCTTTTAAAATAAATTAATAAATCTTGGAGTGATTTGTCTTCCAGCAATAGATAATGACTAAAGATGAGCAAGACACAAGGAAGCTGAGAGAAAGAAACTACTTGATGCCTGGTATGTTTTTGGCAATAAGAGAGGTAACACTCAGTGTGCCTGGCATCTGCTGAGTGGTATTTTGCATACGTTGCATCCAGCCATTGATTCAGTCCTCACTTGGATACTGTTTTTATGGCCACTTTACATATAAGAAAATTGCCATGGAGAGATTATGTTAGTTGTCCAAGGGGCAGAGTTTGGAGGAAAACCTAGGCAATCTAGGTGTTGAATTCATGCTCATAACCTCTGCTGTATTACTGTTCCTTTTGTGGTTAATTATAGTGGGAAAGGCTAATTAAATTCAGTCAGAAGGCCCTTAGAGGCAGTGGTGGAAAGGCGAAGAGCAAAGAAGAAAGGCTGGAAATGCTCACCAAAGACTAACTTTGAACTTACTAAGTATTAAGCATTAGTATCATCTACATGAAAAAAATCACCCAACCCTAGCTCTCCCACTAACAGAAACAAGCAACCCATGAGGACACCCACCTCTTATGGCAGAAGGGTCATTTTCCACGGAACGCGGAAAGCCCAAGTAATAGATATAATAGATATGGCCATCTCTGGTGGGTTGTGATATTGCCTGTTTGCTCAAATAAGTGAACATTTCTATCCCACCTGAATTGCTCGAGAAATAAATTCATCAACACATCGACCTCTTCAGCCTTTCTCAAAGATAAAACAAAATATATTATTGTGACTTCACAACTAATGAAAGTCATAGGCTCTTTTGAGTTCTTTGTCTTCCTTTTCACAGTGAGCTCCAAGCGGCTGGCATTGAGACCAGTGTGAAAGCAGCAGGAACCTAGAGGTCTCAGCAGAGCCCCAGATGCCCTTCAGGCTGGCCCTGCAGGGACCATCAACAAATCCCTGGTGTCTGCACTGTGAACACCGGCTGACCTGATTGGTGGAAATAATAAACCCCCAGCAGCCTTTGGTTGCTGCTGATAAAAAAGGCTTTGAGTGTCAGGAAATTAACCCAGTGTGGTTGTCCCAGAAGAGACTGTAGGCCATGGATAAGAGTGTGTTGGAAAACGTTTTCATGAAGATGCATGTACTAATGCCTCCCTCATACAATCTACCAGGTGCTGATGTGTGTTACAGTGGTCACGACGAGTCTACCCTTGTAACATGTGGCTGCTGGTTTTCAGCAGAAGTTCTTGTCTGAAAAACTTCCTGTCTCCCACAACATGACAAAGCTCAGTCTGTTGATCTGGGTATATACACAGAATGCCTTGGTTTTACACAGTGTTTGATTTATTATTCAACTCCCTGTGCTAGTTGATTTGTGAGTAATTTTATAGGGAAAAAGTCCTCTTGAGTAAGTGATCCCATTTTGTATATCATAAAAACAAGAAGGTGAATGCAGTATTTATGTAACACAACCATAACACTAATTCTGATCTTCCGTGGAGAAATAATAAAAGCAGGTTTGTCTTGTGAAATAAGTAGGACTCTAACTCAAAGTATGTATGACTGCACATTTGGGAAGAATGAAATACCTCCTCCATTTAAAAAATCCTGGTATGCGTTCTGTTTGTTATGCTATTGTGTAATATGAAAACATGAACCACTCAAGGCTATCTTTTTTATTTTTTTCCAAAAGTATACCAAAGGGAGACATATAAATAAAGCACCTATAAGGCAAATAGCTCAGTCACTAGATGCCATAGGAGGCCTCTTCTTGAAGAAAGAACATAAACTTTAAACTTGCATAGTGACTGGAACATTGCCACAGCCAATCACTACCAAGGTCATACCCCTGATCTTGTCACTACCAGTAGCTGCACCCATCATATCTCAAATTCTGGTTTCCTTGCTGGCTGCCATCTTCTATTCCATCATCACTGTTTTGGTCTCTACCAGGATCTTCCATCCATTGATCCTATTACTACTGCACTGTTTCTCATCCCCACACTATGTCCTCTATTTTCTCCATAGTTGCTTCAACTCCCATGTTCATCAGTGGAGTCCCTGTGTGGCATGCACTCTCAACTCTGCTAATTCCCTTTTGTGTCTCCCATAGAACCCAATTGGAGAAATCACAACCCTGATGAAGCCCAGTCCTCCATTTTTGCTGTGTCTATACCCTAAAAAAATCATGTAGTCATGCTAGCTGGCCTCACATTGAGTCTATGAGTCATCATGCCGTCTCTCATGCTGTCTGGCAATGGTGCTGTGCTTTCCTAATCCAGTCTTTCTAGGTTATTTTGTATTTCCTTCTCACTCCTCAATCTTGCAACACCATTTCCCGTTGGCTGTGCTGGGATCATTGAAACAATCGGAAGAAAACCGTCACCACCCCACCCCTGTGCCTGCCTCACTACGCTGCCCATACTTGGCACATTCCCCTGCCCTGTGCTATCTCTGCTGCTGGTGAAGCCTGAGCCCTTGCCTGGCCTTTGGCTTCCTCCTCTGACACATGTTTAATGACAGGTCCACCATTCCCATTGCTGTCTCCTGCAGCCTTAGTTTTTCCTTTCAGATCAACTCGTTTCCATAAACATGCGAACATGTTATTTCTTCCAATGAAAAGAAACCCAAAAACCAAAACACCAAACACCCTTGATTTCATTTCCCTCTGCTTTTATCCATTTCTTTCCTTTCTTTCACAGCAAACTGTTTTTTAATAGATTTATTAAGATAATATACAACAATTGCACAATTGATGAGTTTTGACATATGTATGCACCAGTGATACCATCACCATAATTAAGGTAATAAATATATCCATTACCTCCAGAAGTTTCCTTCTGTCCTTTTGCTTGTGTATGTGTGTGGTGACAATACTTAACATGAAATCGACCCTCTTAAACTTTTAAGTGCACACCACTGTTTTATTAACTGTAGGCATGATGGGGGACTCAAATGTTGAAAACTTTTAATTTTGTGTAACAGCTGATAAGCTTAGTAACCAATGTATGTGAAAAGCCCTTGTTTCAGGAACTGAAGAAATGACCCACCTTTACTCCAGGTGACCATCAACGGTTCTACCTTTGTGCCTCAGGAAAACTGCAAACTATCAATGTGGTATCTGAGCCATTATACACCAGGGTGAGATAACCTCAGCCCAGACATAAAGAGAATAGAGAAAAGAATGCTGCAGCTTTTATCTGATTAACTTTCTCCCTGAATTCCAAACCCCTTACCTACACTTTTCTTCTTCTCCTTATAAAAGGGCTAGTTTATAATAGAATTTAAGATGGTCTGTTAGGGTACAAGCCCTCATCTTCTCAGATATCTGACCACCTGAATAAAGCACCCATAAAGATTCAATCTGTCTCTGCTTATTGGGTCTGGTAGGTGGCAGGCAGCACGAACACCCGCTTTTCTGGTTCCAGGCACAATATTTTATAGCAACACAGCAAACTCTTAAAAAGCACTGCCTGTTCTCACAGTCAGTAATTTCTCTCCTATCATTCATGAACACAGTATAATGAAATTGTTCTGCTCAAGATCACCCATTACCCATTCCGATACTGCTAATCTAAGGTTATTGTCTAGTACTCATTTTACTTTACCATCAGCAGTTGATTACTTTGTGTTCCTTGAAACTTGGCTTCTAGGACCCTGCACTCATCTGATTTTCCACCTTCCTCTGTCTCTAACTTTTCGGCTAGTCCTCTTATGCTGGTTCTTTGTCATTTCATCATCCGGGCTGATAAATGTTGACACACTCTAGGGCTCAGGCCTTAGACTTCTCTTTCCTGCCTACCTTCACTCCCTGGGGGGTTTCATGACCCTACATGCCCCGTGGATGCTGAGGGCTCCCAGGCTTATGTCCCCAAACCAAACCACTCAGCAGCATCCAGACCATATATCCAACTGCCTATTTGACAACCACCACTTGAATGTTTAATAATATCTCAAATTCAGCCTTCTCACATGAAGTTCCTGATAGTCATCCCTTCCTCTAAACAACCTCAATTAATGGCAGCTGTATGCTTCCAGTTGCTCAGGCCAAAATCTTGAAGTTATTCTTGATTCTTCCATTACTCACATATACCATATTTGGTCTGCCAGTATATCCTTCTTCATGTAACAGTATCTATCTATCCATCTATCATCTATCATCCATCTATTATTTATCATCTATCATCTATCTATAACTTATTGTCATTTCTTTTCTGGATTATTTCTATAAACATCTAACTAATCTTACTGTTTCTACCCTTGACTTCTTTCTGTTTTCTCATTTATTCAGAATTCATATCTGCTCTACTTAAAATCATCCAATGGTTTCCCATTTCACTCAAAGTAAAAACCAGTGTCCTTCTATAACCCTAAGGTCCTACATAATTAATTCCTCCTCATTAATGCTCTGGCTTTGTTTCCTACTACTCTCCCCTGTTCTCTTCACTCCAGCCACACTAGTCTCCTTGCCATTTCCCAAATAAGTCAGGCAAATTGCACCTCAGGACCTTTGCACTTGCTCCTCTGCCTTGCTGCATTCTCACGAGTATCCTCTGGCTAGCTCTTTCCCTTCTTTCAGGTCTGTATTCGAATGCATCTGCTGGTGATCCCTTCTGTGGCTACCATGTCTGCAATTGCAACCCTCCCTCCAAACTCATTTTTTACATTCTCTTTTTCTTTCTTAAGCACTTATGAAACTGTAACGTGCTCTATTTTTGGTCAATTATGTTAATTTTATGTGCCTTTGGTAGAAAGTTAGCTCCATGAGAGCAGGAACTTTATGCATTTTGTTCATAGTGCCTCCCAGCACTACTTAATGTTTGTTGAGTCAATAAATTACAACAATGATGAACATGGTGAAAAATATAGACAAACAGGAAAAACATATACAGTGTTGCCTAATTTTATACAACTTGGTGATAACTATTGTGAAAAATAGTGATTATTTTATTTTTTAAAGATTTTATTTATTATTTTCAGAGAGAGGGGAAGAAAGAGAGTCAGAGAGGGAGAGCGACATCAATGTATGGTTGCCTTTCACCTGCCTCCAGCTACAGACCTGGCTTGCAACCTGGTCATGTGCCCTAGCTAGAGAATCGAACCAATGACCTTTGGGTTCGCAGGCCGGTGCCTCATCCACTGCACCACCAGCCAGAGCTCAGTGATTATTTTATTCTCAATGTTTCCACATCATCAAAAGTTGTGGTACACAACCCGCAATTAAAACACTAGAATTGTGGAGTTCTACAAAAATGTGTGGTGTTTTAACTTTATAAATTTCCCAGTGATTTTTAAAATTATGATATGAAGTATTACTGATGATATACTATTTGAGTACAGGATAATCACAAACAGCATAAGAAAAATCATAAGTTTATTAATGATTTCTGGGTCATTAAGTTTCAATCGGCTACCAGGAGAGGGTGCTACCAATCCACATTTTTGCACCTAAGTTAAAAAAAAAAAAAAAAAATGTGTTTTACAGAAATATGGATCCTATCAATGCTGTAAATGACATTATTTTATAAATCTAAATGAACCACCAAAATATAATTGCTTGAGTCTTAAAAGCCTCTTACTTTTTCTTTTAATCATTCATGTGTTTACATTTATGATATTGTACATGAATACAGGATAAAAATATACACAGACATAATTAAATTTATCTTCTATTCTTGTCCCTTAGTCCCCATTTTCCCTTTACACAGCTGTTATCATCTCCAGTTTCCTCCACATTTATGTGTATGTTTGTTTTGCTTTGGTTTGTAATATATGTTTCTAAATCGGAAATGGTATAAGCCCTATTCTTCATCTTAGGGTTGATTTATAACTAGACCACAGAATTTTGGAATTCAATATCAGCCCTTAAATAACCCCTTTACTTTAAACAGCTGTATTTTATTCCAGCATATGAATGACCAGTCCTCTATTGAAAAATGAAAAGGTTGTTTTTAATATTTTGCCATGCCAAACATACTATAACAAATATATTTTACATGTATCCTTATAAATGTGTATACGTATACCTGTAGGGTAATGTCCTAGGGAGGAAAAAACCAGTTGCTATCTGAAAAATAATAAAGGTAGAATCCTATCTCCCTATAAAGCAAATGAATTCTCAATGTGTTCATTCATAAAAACACTAGAAAAGGATATGGTGGATTTTTTTTTTTTTTTTTTTTTTGAATTCTGGAGTCTTAAAAGCCTTTTCATGGCTGCCACAAACTTAGAAGTCACAAGAAGATTGAAATTTATATATATATATTTTTTAAATCTGCATGACAAAATACATGAATGAAAATAGAAATTACAAATTGTACAAATGCATATTAAACAAAATAAAAAAAGAACTAAATTTCTTAACATACAAGTTTTTATAAATTGGTAAAATTAAGCTCCTATTGAAAAATGACCAAGCTGGCTCAGCCAATGGAAACATCATTCTGTGCACCAAAGGTTTCAAGTTCAATTCCCAGTCAGGACAACTATCTAGATTGCAGGTTCTATCCACATTTGGGGTGTGTATAGGTGGTAACCAATTAATGTTTCTCTCCCCATCTCCAATCAATAAATATATCCATGGGTGAGAGTTTAAAAAGAAAAAGAAAGAGAAAAATGACCAAGAATCTAAATAGAACATAGAAATGGAAGTACAAATAGCTTTAAACATAGGAATCATATTTATAAGAAGAGAAATGTACATTTAAATGATGAGATGCCATCCATATTTCACCTATCTGATCAGCAAAGACCAACACTTTGTGTTGCTGAGAGTGTAGGGAACCAAGCGGGGTGGGAAGATGTCCCCAGGGGATTACTGGGGCTTCAAGAGAGGATCACATGACAGAATCCAAGAACAGGCAGGAACCACAGTCAGGCAGGCCTGGCAGGGTGGCAGCCAAGAGAACCAAGATCCCAGGCTCTGTTTGTCTCCTGCCCACCCAGTCTCTGTCGGTGCCTCCTACTGCCCAAGTTCAATGTGAAATCAGTAAAGGTCAGTTTCCTAGGACACTAAGCAAGGACTGTAGAACTTGCTCTATTTCCAGAAGGTAGATCTAGAAAGGTGACAGATGATTTTCATTCAGCAGATACATATCTTAATGATATTTTCATGGCCTTTATTTTAAACTCCCCTCAAAGGCAGGTTGCCAATTTTCTTTCAGAGTATTCATTTCTGTGTTCTTCCTTTTCAAAATCAAATCCATAGCTTGCTAAAATTCAACATTCCTTTCTTGCTGGGACAGTATCTTGATGAAGTTGGCTTCCTGAAGACATGCATTTGCTTATTAAAGTTTGATTAACATAAAGCAATTTTAAGACAATGATTCTTGGACTATAAGAGCACTGTAGAGTACATTATAAGAACTAGTGCAAGGCCCTGGCTGGTAGCACAGTGGGTAAGGTGCTGGTCTGTGAACCCAAATGTTGCAGGTTTGATTCCCAGCCAGGGTAGATAACAAGGTTGCAAACCAGGTCTCCAGTCAGATCTGTGGCTGAAGGCAGGTGAAAAGCAACCATACATTGATGTCTCTCTCCTGTCCCCTCTTTCTAGAAATAACAAAATAAAATATTTTTTTTAATAATAAATAAATAAATAAAAGAACTAGTGCACCTTACACAGAGTGGGTTTGAAAAAAATATGCGTGTTATATTTGGCCGTGCCTATTCTAAAGGTTGATTCCTCTGTCTGGTTTTCTTCTAATGGTGCCCCCCTCCCCCAACCTATTTTTGGTGAGACAAAATGAGTCCCTGGGATCAACCATTAATCTCAGAGATCCAGCTACTAGCTAATTTCAATGACATTAGAGAGAAGAGGATTTGTAATTTTTTTTTTTTTTTTTTTTTTTTTTAAGATTTATTATGTCCAGAGAGAAGGGATGGGAGAGAGGAAGCAAGAGAGAGAAACATCCATGTATGGTTGCCCTTCACCTGCCTTCAGCCATGGACCTGACTGGAGACCTGGCTTGCAACCTGGTTATGTGCCCTGGCTGGGAATTGAACCAGTGACCTTTGGGTTAGCAGGCCGGCATCTTATCCACTGTGCCACCAGCCAGGGTGGATTTGTATTATTTAAATAGATTTCTTTTGTTCTATTTTCATGACAAGATTTAATTTCTTTGAAAGATTATTTTGAAGGTTGGGGAAGGAGGCCCTTTGAGGTTCTCTGATGATAACAATACTGACAGCTATTTTCAGGTCTGTCACTATCAAGGGCTCCTATCTCCAGGGGGGAAATGACTTACCAAGTTATCTACCTACAGTATAGAACCCCAGCTTCCATTTCTTTTTGTAAAGTCTGCATTTTGTCATTTTCCCTTTCCTATGCTAACAGAACAAGCCGGCGTGGAGTAGCTATTTCAGTGGGGACTGGACCCTTCTGGCTGCCTTCTCAGGCAAGTACGAGAGTCACCTACAAGTGCTATTCAGGGGCAGAGAGCTTAGGGTGAAGGTGTTCTGTTAGAACAGCAATTTTCAACCTTTTTCATCTGGTGGCACACAGAAATAATCATTAAAATCCTGTGGCACACCAAAATTATGGATTTTGCTGATCTGACAAAAATAGGTAAAATTTTGATTCATTGACACTGGATAGCTATTGTTGTGTTGGTTGTTGTCTTTTTTTTTTTCTTTCTTTCTTTCTTTTTGTTAATTCCACAATCTAAGGGGAGAGGTTGGTGCCCCTGACTAGTTAGGTATGGCATGTTTGAAGAATTCTTGTGGCACACCAGTTGAAAATCATTGTGTGAGAGTAAGTATAAGGCAGCCAATCAGTAAATAATAAAATAACATCTTCATTCAATTCCTTGCAGAACCATTCAAATTCGTTCAGCTTATTCCTTTCACTGCTCTGAGAAACATCAGGTGCGTGGCACTTAATTGGAACAGCAAGTGAGAGTATAATTTGCCAGACAGGTGCTATGGTCTAATGGATTCAGACCTTGTTTGTTATTTCTGGCTCCACCACTGGCTTCCTTTATGACTAGAAGGAAAATCTCTGGGTGATACTAGTTTTAGTATCTGTACATTAATAACATCACAAACATGGATGTTGATGATAGTTCATTCGCTGGGAAATTAAATAGAGTAAGACTAATGAGATGAATGGATGAGTTGATCATCTCCTTCTGGGCACTGTTTTGTGCTTTGAGAGGACACTTAATATCTGAATAAATTAAAAGTTTCAGAAAGTACCTCCCGCATGTGTTACTTCATCTCATTCCTGCAGCAAACCCAGGAGGTCCTTCATACTATTGAGGCTATTTTGCAGATGAAGGAATTAAGGCACAGAGAGTTAAGTAAATTGTCTAAGGTCAGTCACAGAACCAGTAAGGGCAGAGCTGGGATTTGAACCCAGATTACTCCAATCCGGATCTCCAACTCTTTTTTTTATTTTTAATTTTATTGTTGTTGTATTACATCCATCCCCTTTTGGCTCCCCTCTGTCCCCCTCCCCACCCACCCATTCCCCCCAAAGTCAATCCCACCTATTGTCCATGTCCATGGTTCCTTTATACTAGGTTCTTGTCTAAGCTGCTCCCCTTCTTTGCCTCTGCCTCCCCCCTCCCCCCAACCCCGTTCCCCCTGACCACTGAAGGCCTATTCCTTGTATTCATATACTTGGTTCTGTTTTGCTTGTTAGTTTTGCTCATTATTGTCCCGTAATGGGTGAGATCATATATTTGTCCTTCACTGACTAGCTTATTTCACTAAGCATAATACTCTCCAGTTCCATCCATGTTGTTGCAAAGGGTACAAGTTCCTTCTTTCTTTGGGCTATATAGAA
>PVIW01000677.1:398211-420497 GCA_004026585.1 Noctilio leporinus | reverse complement strand
TCCTCCTCCTCCTCCCACAGCCTGGGTTCAGGTTCCCTTCCTCTTCCTCCTCCTCCTGGTCCTGAGTTCAGGTTCTCTGCCTCCTCCTCCTCCTCCTCCTGTAGCCTTGGTTCAGGTTCTCCTCCTCCTCCTCCTCCCGCCCCAGCCTGGGTTCAGGTTCTCCTCCTCACCCCACAGCCTGGGTTCAGGTTCTCCTCCTCCTCCTCTTGCAACCTGAGTTCAGGGTCTTCTCCTCCTCCTCTTCCTCCCCCTCCCATAGCCTAGGTCTGGTTCTCCTCCTCCTCCTCCTCCTCCTCCTCTAATGCAAAGCAGGGATAGCTCTTCCCTCCAAGTTGCCACGAGATTGAGCTAATAAGCTACACTGCAACCCTGGGGGCTCAGAGCCTGGCCTGTCACAAGTTCCTGGTCAATGGTGACAGCCGAGCAGCCTGGAAAGACCTGCGTGTCTGAGAGTAAATGTCAATGTAGCTGAGTGATGTTTGGTAACTTAGTGACTTGTTAAGCTAAGTGACATGGGCTGCAGGGGGCTCCGAGTTCCTGAGGAAGCCCCTTTCCCTGGCTCAGGTGCCCCAAGTGCCTGAGCGCTGCCGCCTCCCACACAGGACTCCCTGCCGGCCTCCTGAGGAGCGTTGGGGTTTTGACCTGGACACGGCTGAGGTGCGGCTCAGCCGCTGAATGCAGGTGATCAACTTCTCCGCTTGGGCAGGTGAGTTGACTGCGACTTTTTTATTGTTGAGATGAAATTCATGTAACAGCAGCATGTCCTTCAGTGGCACAGTGTGGTCACAGTGTTGACCTCCATCTGGTTCCAAAACATCTTCATCCCAAAGAAACCACATACACTCATGAGCAGTCACTACCTCCCTCCTCTTCCCCCAGCCCCTGGTGACCAAGAATCTTTGTTTCTATCGATTGAACTATTGTAGATGTTTTGTATGAATGGGATCACACATAGGTGGTCCATTGTGTTTGGCTTCTTTCACTCAGAATAACGTCAAGGCTCATCCATGTTGTAGCATGTGTCATAGCCTCATTCCTTTTTATGGCCGAGTCATAATACATTGTATGGCTAGAGCACATTTTATTTATCCATTCATCAGCTGATGGGCATCTGGGTTGTTCCCACCTTTTGGCCACTGGGAAGAGTGATGTTGTGGACATTTGCTTCAATGCATCTTTTCAGTTCCTTTGGGCATAGAATATACAGTTATCCCAGGAGTGGCGATTGTCTTGTTTGAGGAACTGGACTGGGACCTTAATGTTTCTCCCCCATGTGTCTATGCTGTGTGCCTCAGTGGGTAGGACATGGGGTTGAGGATGGATAGCTCCGGGTTTGGGTATGTGGTGCCACATGCTGTGTGACCTCTGGTGAGTTGCTTGCCCTCTCTGTGTGTCCGTTCCCCAACCTGCTGATTGCAGGATGGCACAGGCAGCATTGAGGGAAAAGGTGCCTACCAAGTGCCTGCCTTCATGCCTGGCTCTGTAGTGTAAATGAAGTGGGAGCGCCCATACCTTTTAGGGTTGAAATTCGTTCGCTTCAGAGCCTGTTTCCACCCACTCAGAATCGAGGAGGCTGCATGCTGCTTGTGGGCTGCCATCAGCAGAGACGCTACCGTGGAGGGAGAGCTCAGGCTGGCAGGTGTGCCGGGTGGCAGAAGTGCAACACGCCCCGCTGACAGCGTTCCCCAGTTGCCTCAGCCCCCTGTCAACAGTACTTGCTAAGTAGCTGAGTGGATTGGGGCAGCACCAGCTATGGGGTGAGGCGGGGCGGGGTCAGCAGCTGAGGCTGCCAGTGCCGCCGGCAGGACCCAGTTAGTGGCGTTCTCCTGGGCCAGGCGGCTCCCGATCTTCAAAGGAGGGGGTCTTCTCCCCACCTTTCAGATGAGAAAGAGAGGCTCTGGGAGGCTGGTTGCAAGGACAGTCGGCTCAGAGATGCACCCCTGGGACTTGAACCTGCCCTTCACTTTCCCAACAAGCCCACGTTGTTTTCCTGGTTTTGCAGGAGCGCGGGGCTAGCATCAAGCCTTCTGAGGCAGCGGTTGAGGGGTGGCAGGGGCAGCCAGAGGAGGCAGGGCAGGGTGGGCAGAGGCTGCGCCCGATGCGATGGCTTTAGAAACAACCGCATCTCACAGGCCGGCTGCTCCAGGCTCGGAGCAGGTGGTGGGAAAACACACCCCGTTGGTTCTGCCTCCCTGCACCCTGTCTTAGGGCCTGTCACCCTCCTCCCTTCCCCCAGGCCTCTGCAGCTCTTAGCGTCTGTCCCTACCCACTCCCCCTCCATCCTGCCTTCGGAGAGGGGCCCATGGCTCTCTCCTTTGCCCTTCTGTTTGTGTACGACATCTTTCCTGCTAACCAAGGATGTCACAAAGGTTCCAGAGTAGCATTTCAACATTACCTCATGTCCAGGGTCTTGGTGTCCAGTCTGGTGGAGGAGCTCATTAACAGTGTGCAAGGAGGGTTACCTGTGCCCAGAGGTCTGGCCTTTGTACTCCGCTCCTGGGAGGGGACCTCTAGGATTGTCCTTCCTGATGGAGTGTCGGTTTGCCTGCAGCCCTTGGGCCCAGTGGGATCAGCCCAACGCGCTGAGGGCTGGAGGTCAAGGTCAGCCACATCTGTACAACCGATCGCAATGAAAGTGGATCATCAGGGCTCTCATGAGCCTCCCTGGTATGAGATACTCTGTGCACAATGTCACCCATTAGTGTTGGGGACAAACAAGTGCTTTCTGCACCGCACCACTGAGTGGGGACAGCTCAAGGTTATGAGCCTGGTGTCCCCTGGGCCTGACTCATGTCAAGCGCCTGTGTCTTCCTTTGGCTGATTTTAGTCTGTTTTGGCTGCTGTGGTCTGTGACCATGGGCATAATGGCTTCAGTGAGTCCATCTAGTGAATTATTAAAACTGAGGATAGTCTTGGGGACCCTGAACTTCGTAACAGACATGAACTTATTTGTTAAAATGTGTACCTCCTTGTTATCACTTCCATTTTACAGATGAGAAAACTGAGGCTCTGGGTGACTGGGTCCCAGTTTCACGGCTAATGAGAGGCCCAGTGCCCCATGCACTCCGACAGCTTCACTCTAGCAGCTAGAAAAGGGGAAACAGAAACACACAGGACATAGCCGGTCCCACCCGGAGTTTATTTGGTGCTCGTCACAGCAGCAGCTGGTGGCTCACACGGCATTGGCTACATGGGCTCTGCTGCCAGAGAGGGGCGCGGCCTAGGCCGGGTGCTACGGGGTCTCTGCTCCTATCAGGTAGAGGAGTGTGAACCAGGAGCGGAAGAGATGGAGGAGAGGTGGTGGCCTGCAGACAGGGTGAGTCTTGCTGAGGCCAGAGTCGGCCCAGTGTGTGTGGGGACTGGGCAGGCGCGGCCATTTGGTTGGGGTGATGGGATACAGGTGCTGGCCCCAGGCAGCCTCCCCGTCACCATCACCGTCACCACAGGCTCCAGCCTCAGTCACTGCTCTACCAACAGGGGTAGGAGGTGTGGGGGATGCCGGAGAGAGGAGTTTGCTTTCACTTCAACCAGCAGGAAAGTACATTCTTGTTTGGAAGTATATTGAAAAGACAGCACTTAGACCAAAGTTTCTAGAAAGAGGGGACATCCTTTATAAGAAGGGAGGACAGGATGCCGGCTCATCTGCAGGGTGTTGGGGGGCTGGTCAGTCTCGGCCCACTGTGCACCAGGCAGCTAGCGATGGGGCAGGAGAGAGAGAAGGCGGTTGGACACTGCTGCCCCTTCCCCGTGTCCCATGGGGGTTGCGGTGAGGGCCAGGGCAGACCACCCTCCCCTGCGCCCTTGGACCCGAGGCTCAGGGCCGGAGAGCAGCGCCTGCAAGCACACCCCTCCTCGGGCCAGGGTCCCGTGTGCGCCAGGCTGGGCTGGCCTGCCAGCGCGGAGGGGTGGCTGCACCGAGCAAGGCTTTGGGCTCCCTTTGGGGTGCCAAGGTGCTTGCTGGTGTCCTGGTGGCGAATCCCTGTGGAGGGGACACCAGCTGGGCCATGAACAGGGCTAGGGCCTGGCTTGGACTTGGGGGTAAGTCCTGTGTCCCTCTCGCTGCACAGACCCACTGCACTTTGGGGCTCCTCCAGGTACCCCTGGCTTTCGGTCTCATCCGAGGCCCTGTTTCTGAGGCTTCTTCTTTAGTTCTGAGGTTGTAGGGCCAGCTTATGTCTCTGGCCCCATCCTTCCATGTTGGGCGATAGCCTGGCCCCTGGTGCCCCCCTCTAGGACCCTCTCTGCACACCTGGCATTGATGCTGAGTGCTCCCTTGTGGACTAGAATTCCTGGCAGCTAACGGAGCAGAATAAAGGGTCATGGGAAGATCGGTGGATGGAGACAGCTGCTGCCCCTGCAGGGACTGGGGGCAGGTGGCATCCTGCCCTGCTGTTCCAGGCCCCCTTCCCCTACCTGGCACCGAGATCCTGGAGAGGGCCTCAGGCTGGCTCAGCGTGTCCACCTTGACGTGCCGGAAGGCCTTGCACACAGGGCTCTGCAGGTGCCTGTAACCAAGGGGTGCAGGGTGCCGGTGAGACCTTGATCTGGCTGGCTGGGGAAGCCTCGGGGAGAGGCGCTCGGGCTGCGGTCCAAATCTAATCCTGGCTCTGCCCAGAACGGGGGCTTAAACACTCAACAGCCAATCTGGGGCTCAGAGCCATCATGTGAGGGGATGGCAGGTCTTGGGGGGAAAAACAGCCTGTTTCTTTTCTGTGAGAGTGCATTGTAATGAGGTAACTTTTCTGGATTTGTATCCCTTGGGGCAGCAGTTTTTGCCCAGGAATCTGGATGCTGAGCCCAGCTGAACAGGATGAGGGTGGTCACACTCCACATAGAGAAATGCTTCCTCCCACGGGCTCCAGGCCAGCATTCTGGTCGCGGATGCTGCTGGGGCCTGATTCCTCTCTGCTCCCTGCTTCGTCCCCTCCCACACTACCTGGGACAAGGAAAGGTGCAGGGGCCAGGCAGCCTCGCCTCCCTGTAGCCTCCCATCACCTGGCCGGCTGCTGCAGGCAGGTGGCAGCAGACGTGGCTGTGCCTACCTCTTCCACTCCTCCTCCGTCTCCCAGAACTCGTAGACCACGAAGGTGAAGCCGTCCGACAGCCTCCCAGCGGCAATGCTGTAGGGGGAGAAGAGAGGTCCGAGTCAGTGGACTAGCCTGTGCTCCCCAGAAAGGGGTGCCTGGCAGAAGCTGGGGCACGCAGGGGTGTCCCAGGACAGGCAACCCATTTTCTCACCAGCCCAAGGTTGGAACATGCTGCTGCCGCCTTTCTGACGGGAGCAACGTGGCGCGTCCCAGACCAGCCACCGAGTCTGAAAGGCTCAGCAGGTACTCAGAGCGAGGCCTGGCTCTGATTGTGAACAACACATCTGTTGAATAAACTACAATGAAATGTCATTTTAGAGGCTTAATACTCCTTTTCTCCTGTCATGCTCTCCCCTTCGTAACCATCACCTCGTTTCATCCTTAAACTAATCCAGTGAGTCAGAGTTGGCCCACTGGGGGTCCTGCAGGTCCCAGGTCAGTTCTGGTTACCTGTGTGACGGCCACTCACCATGAGTTAAGTAGGGCGGATGCTACTGCATCGGCAGAGGCGGCAAGGGGGCGGCGCCTCTAAGAAGGTGGCAGGCCCCGGGGGACTGAGGGCTGACCTTCAAGAGGACAGTGTCCCTAACGCCGCCCCTTGGGCCTCCCGCACTGGCAGGGCTGCTGCTTTTTCCACAAGCTCAGCAGAACAGAGCCCCCAGCTGCGCTGGATGGGGGAGCGCTGTCACCGGTGGCGTCTGCTGTGTAATTACAGGCAATTCCAGGTTTTGCCGCCAGGAGAGAAGCAGGGAAACAAGGCTGCTAATAGTATCATTAGTTCATTACGCTCCAGCTAAAATTACAGGTGGGGCTGTGGGCTGGTAATTCGATGAGAGGATTGGGGACCAAGATGCGTCGCCCACTGATCAGATCAGAGCCTTGGCCCTTTGCCAGACTCGGAAGGGGCTGCAGATGGGCCTTTCTCTGCACAGACAAAGGTCGCTGGAGCCATTTGGTGCCTCTAAGTGTGGTGATTGCATTTGCTCAGCTGATGAGGCACTGCTTTTCTGCAGTGGGGGTGGAGGGCAGGGGAGTGCCTCTGGTGGGAAGGAAAACAGCAGGCAGTCTTGGGGTACAGGGAGGCCAGAATGGGAAGCCCTACTCTGTGCGGTGGCTTCAGGTGCCATCTCCATGCCCACCACTTCCAGCCGCCCTCTCCCAGGGCCCCCACAGTCCTATGTCAGCCCCTCGCCTGGCACCGCCAACTTAACCTGTCCCAGGTGGCCCGTGCGACTCCCACACAAACAGATCCCAACTCGAACCATGTGGCACCAAGGCCCAGCGCCCTCCCTGGGGGACCACAGGCCTCTCGCCCTGGACACCCTGCTGCTCCTTGCTCCCCACCCACCTCTTCTGCACGCAGAGGAGACCAGGCCGTGTCGCCATCCTGCCTACACATCTCCAGCAGGGTGGAGGCGAGTGGGTCCTGCCCACCACCAGTGGCCCTCACACCGTCACCGTTCAGACACCGCAGCTTGCTGTCTCCCACAGGGCTAAACCCACGCTACTGCCCCAGATCCTGCCGTCTGGACGCTCAGGCCTCCGTGCACAGCAGCCGCTGCTCTCCCCAGAGCCCCTCCCTCCCCTCACAGGACCTGCTTCCCGGCCTCCAGCGCACCCATCACCTGTCAGAACCACCCTCCTTTGCTCCTCTCCCAGCACCTACGGTAAACACTCAGCAAGAGCAGCACCTGAGTTCACAGCTGTCTCAGAGCCTCGCCCCCAGAAGGGGGTGAAGGCACACGAGCTCTCTCGGTGGAAAAAGCAAAACTGGAGGCGGAGAATGGCTCAGAGGCCACAGCTACTGTCCTGGACATGGACAGGAGGGAGAGGACCCAGTGGCTGGTGCCAACAGCCCACTGGGACCACCCCCAGCCAGGGTGAGGGCTGTGACCCAATCTGACATTGCCATGGCCACCTGGTTTAGCTCCGCCGAGAAGTGACGTGGGCCTTGGCAGCAGGGACCGGCGGGCGCGGCACCGAGGGGCAGCCACACAGTGAGAGCAGCTGCTGGCGCTGCGCGGGCCTGGGCCCTTCCACTCGCGTTGCGTCCGCCTCGGCCACCACAGGCAGCAGGGCCGTCGGCGGTCCCATCTCAGTGAGCAGGCTGAGATGCGGTCACTCACCATGTGCGCTCAGCGGGCAGGAGCCAGACCTACGACTTGAACCCCACTTTCCTAAGCCCCTTGCTAGGTGCTTCCCTGGGGTATGGGACCAGGGATGGTCCTGCCCTAACCCCACCCCCAGGCCGAGCTCCCGACCACCGTCCAGCCCAGCGGCCTACTCACTGGAAGCAGGTCCTGGACCCAGCGGTGGCCCGCAGGTACTGTTGCAGGGAGTCCAGGAACTCGCTCAGTTGCTCCGGGCACACAGCCATCTCCTGCCGGACCAGCTGCAGGTGCTGCGGGGCCACAGGCTGAGTGAGGCCCTGCTGGCTCCCTGACAGCCCCCCCACAGACCCCACCCACCCCATGGGTAGAGCCCAGGACCCAGCCTTCCCAGACCTCCCACCAGGGAGGATAGGCCAATTTGCTCAAAATAAACCAAAAACCCTGTGGACACAGACTTTTCGTTCTTATAAACACCGGCTAAAAAGGAATGAGAAGTTAAAAAGCCAAATACGGACCATAATCCCACAAATGCTGAAGAACAGACAAGGGTGTTTCAAGAGGCTCTCCGAGGTCTGGAGCTGCCTGCAAGGCACCCAGGTCTGAGACACAGCAAAGCCAGTGACCGGGAACATTCATTTCTGATGCAATCTGTGTTTTGATGTCACTAGCCTGTGGATCACTTTGTTCCAGGCTTTCTTCTTTTTAAAATAAAAAGGCTTGGTGTCTCAAAGAACACCCATGGAAGGGGAGGGAGGGTGGCCAAGTGCTAGGGCTCCATCTCCCCACATGGTGGTCCCTGGGGATGGGGTGGCAGGGCCATCGAGCCACCAGCACCTTGAGTCCTGGGCTCAGGCAGGTCTGAGGCGATGGGAGGGGAAGGGAAGCCGCAGAGTGGAGGACACTCACCATGTTGGCACCTTCTTCACCTGAGAGGCGCTGCTGCAGGTCAAACCAGAGGGTCTGAAACAAGAGCATAAAGTGATGCCGGAGACAAAGGCCACCTCCATCCGAGAGGCCTCTAGGACCAGCACAATGACAGGAGAGCCCCACCCCTGCCACACCAAGGTCCCCAGGGTTCTGGAGTTTCCCAGGCTGCAGAGAGGGGCCGGGGCCAGGCCTCATTGGACAGGGCTCAGCCCACCCTCCATGCACGGTTGCTGCTCAGGGGGGACCCAGGAAGCCAGGCTGGAAGACCCACCCCATAGGGAGTGGCGGGGAACCCTTCTGGGCCTGGCATCAGGGGGGCACTGGGAGCCTCGGGGACTACGTGGACCTACCGCAGAAGCCTCGAAGAAAGCTCTCTCTTTCAGGGGTGGGGAGAGGGGCAGGTCTGGGGAGGCACGGAAATTGGGACTCAAGAATCCTGAATCCAAGACGCTGGCCTTTTGCCATAGCTGCTGCCAACAGCCCTGAGATTCCCTGTCAACTTATAAATCGCTTCAGCCTCAACCCCTAGTGCCCCTAAAATCTAACGGTCTGAGCGGGGTGTCTGTTTCCACTGGCCTTCCACGGGCCCTGGGCTAAATGCTTTACAAATATGACATCTGTCCCGAAAGTACTGGCCATGCAAACTTTTTAATTCTATTGACATTGGCTCGATACTTTCAGATAGACCTCACACCCCTTATTTACCGTCCCAGGCTCCCCGAGGTGCGTGCTGCCCCATTGTGAGCCCCAGGAAGCGGGAACCCCGTGGCGATGTTGATGGCCTCACACCGGAGTCCGGAACAGGGCGTTGAATCTAGTAGGCGCTCAGGGGTCGCTATTTTAGGAGAGCACCCTGGGCTCCAAAGCCACGAAAGGGTCCTGGGTTTGAACTCGGGGCTCCTCTCCTCCTGACACAATCCTGGTTCTCCCTGTAACTCGGGCACCCAGTAAATGCCACCTCTGGGCCGTGCCCTGCCCACCTTCCCCGAGGACAGCCCGTGTCCTGCCGCAGCCACACGCCCAGGTCTTCCCTCTCACGGACCATGCGTGTGGCCCACCAGCCTGTTTGTAAGGAAAACAGCTGTGCTACCTGTGACTTGTGCAATCACCACCTTGAGATTCTTAATTATGCTTGACCAAGGCATCCTGCACGCGCGTTTTGCACTAAACCCTAAAATTACACAGCTGGACCTGGAGAGGCAGACTCTTCCAGGACACAGTGTACTCCTGCTCTGTAGGCAGCCAGAGGCAAGTCTGTTTCTATTGTTTTACAACCGTGCAGGTGGGCTCCAGGGGTTGTAACAGGTGCCTGAGGCTGCTCTGACAGACAAGGGCTACAGGAGGATGAAGATGAGGAGAGGGTGGGGTGCACAATGGGACCCATGTACCTGCTCCCAGCCAGGACCCCCACTCCAGCCCAGGGAGTGGCTCAGGTTGGCCCATGGAACATGGGGCCAGAGCTGGCCCTGGATGGGACCCATCAGAGGCCAGCGGTAGGGCCGGCCCCATCTCCAGGACACCCAGGTGCTCACAGTTGCCAGCCAGCTGGTTGTTAAGGCGACTGGGGCCCTAAAAATAAGCTTCAAAGAGCCTCCCTCTGAAGGCGCCAGTGGAGTTGTTATGACAACCAGGCTACCAGGTCCACAGAGAAGTGCTCCCACCCACTCTCAGGGCATGGGGGGTGGGGATCTCACCTTGGCCTCAGCCTTGCAGGAGGGATCTCTGCTGCTTCCTTCCAATACCCCCAAGTCTTGGCCTGCCCCCCACAAATACCTCAGAACCAACCCCCAAGCCCATCAAAGTACTTTTGTTGTTGCCCTTTTGCCAAAGATGTAAGGAATTCAGAAAAGTCAGAAAAATTTACAGAAAAAAAAGTAAAATTGCTACAACCCAGGGCTCTGAGATACTTGCTTTATGTAGGTATATGTAGGTACATATGGTATGTACATCTGTCTAGTTTTGGGTAGCAGAATGTCCAATAATCATTGCTAATGTTAAATGCTAACTTCATAGCAGGCTCTATGCTAAACCATTAGGACATCATTTTATTTATTCTTCACAACAACCCTGTGAGCACTAATAGTCCTCTCTTCTCTATTGTTAAGACATATCTGAGGCTCAGAGAGGGTAAGTCACTGGCTCAAGGTCACACAGCTGTTCAAGTGGTATGGCCAGGACTCAAAGAGGGTGGTCTGATGCCTAAGTCCATGTGAACCTTAAGGCAACCTGTCTTCTGTCTTCTAAGAAATGGTCATTGTTTTGGGCTGAATTGTATCTTCCTCCAACTGAAGGACCAATGCCCAGTACCTCAGAATGTGACCACATTGGGAGATAGGGCTTTGAAGAAATCACAAAGGTGGGTCCTAATCCCATATGACTGACTGGTGTCTTTATCAGAAGAGGAGATTCAGACAGACACACAGAGGGAAGACCATGTGAGGAACAGGAGGAAGATGCCATCTATGAGCCGAAGAGACAGGCCTCAGAAGGAACCAGCCCTGCCTACACCCCAATCTCAGACTTCCAGCCTTGAGCTGTGAGAATAAATGTTTAAGCCTTCAACCTGTATATGGACATGGGGTTGGCAGCCTGGAAAACGGATATGGCCTTATTGTGAGTACCTGCGAAGTCATGAGTGGTCACCAAAATCATGATTCCCTCAGGGCTGGGTCATTTGCTATTATCGAATGTGCCAAACCATATTTAAGAGGTTACACATGACTGGTCGTTTAGGTTGTTCACCTTCCCTGGGACCTCGTCAGCACCTGCTGTGTCTTGGCTCTCCCTGCCCGGGCCCCTTCGAGCTCTCTAGAGCTCTGTCCCCGTGCCATCCTCAATCTTGCTGACTACTCTCTGCTCCTGGAGACAGCCCCGAGTCAGCCCCCGTGTCTGCACAGCCCCTCCTTCCCCCAGGCACCTCTCCTTGAGCCTGGGTAATGGATGTGTTTCCGGGGTCTGTCCACATCACATCCTTTTCCACGCTCCACTGGGTGATGTTCCAAGGCTCCCCGACTTCTGTCCCCAACTCCTGGCCTAACTCAGCTCTTCCTGGGCGCTGGGAGTGTGATGAGCTCTCAGCGACCTTACCTTGGTCTCCAGCCGTCCTATTAGGTCTGCCAGCCGGCTGATCTGGGCTTCCAGACCCTCCTCCTTGGGCTCTGAGGTGACTGGGAGAGACAGACACCGGTGTTGGGCAGCCCCAGGCCTCTGGGACAGGCTCCCAGCCTCCCCAGGGGCCGAACCTGCCCCCTCCCTCACAGTTCTAGTCCCACTGAAGGCCCAGGACCCATCTAGGCCACTGTCAGGATTCCTCTCAGGACCCCCCAACCCCACTCCACCCAATGCCCCTGGGCCACCACGAGTTCTTACCAGAAGGCAGGCTCTTCTCTTGATCCATGGCCGAGTTCTTACCAGAAGGCAGGCTCTTCTCTTGATCCCTGACCATAAGCTTGTGGCTGGGGGCACAGCGGGCAGTGGGGCTCCCGTACCAGGTCTGCACCATGCCAGCGCCAGGTTTGCTGTGGTTCTGGCTGCAGTGGGAGAGGGAGAAACACACACCATGAGGGAGGCACTTTGGGCAGCGGTGACAAATGTTAAACTGAGCCGAACCATGCCTGTTTACTCGATGGAGCCCATCTCCCTACGAAGGCCAAGACCACGCAGCCAGCAGAGCAGAGTCGGGATACTCAGCTGATGCCCTATTCCCAGGAGGTGCAGTTCCAGGGCCCACCTCCACCCAGGGGCTCACGGCTTCCTCTGTCCCCCTCACTAGGAGCCAATTTGGTGCTCGGTGGGGTAGGGGTAGGGGAGCTGGGTTTGTACCTGCTCGGAAAAAGGGAGCCTAAAGACATGGTTCAGACGAGACATAGGACAAGAGTGTGAAATCTGTGGTTTGGACATCAGCCAGGACCGAGAGAGAAGGGCCAGGCCTGCTGGCCTGACGCAGCTGCACCACGCACACTGCTGTGCCCACACGTGCACGGCCCCCAGTAGGCACACACAGCCCACCAAACTCCATGCCTGGCATTCCAGCAGGGGCTCAGCCAATGCTCCCAGGAGGTCTGAACACACATGTGCAAAGGGATGCTGGAAAACTCAGCACAGGCACACAAATACAAACTGACACACGTGTCCACATACCACACACTCACACTCCCGCAGGCATTACCCAGCCCTCTTCCACCCTCGGACAGCGCTGCCTTGCGCACCCTGGGACTGGTGAACCTGAAAGCTCACAAGCTCCCCTGCACAGAGGGCAAAGCCTGCTCCCCTGAAGCACCAGAAGGACGTGGAGTCTTTGAGGTGCAAATCCCGGCGGCTCTATAAACCAGCAGCAAATTAAATGTGGCCCTCAGACCACGACTGGGGGTGGCAGGAGTCCCTGGGGCAGCGGGTTTGAACCAGCCACTTGTGCTTGGAACGCAGTATCCGGACATCCTCGGGGCCTGGAAACAGAATGGCCTGAGGGAACTTGCAGCCCAGGGGAGCTGAAATAGTGGAGATCTGGGGCGGCCTGAGGTGGGAGTGAGTGTGGAGATCCATCTACCACTGCCACCAACATCCAAAACTAAGGTCTCAACGTGGGGCAGACATGTGATGAAAGAGGAAAGTGCAGGAAATCGACTATGAAAATCGTGCAGCCATCTTATCCGTTCTACAACAGGATAGAAATGTCAAGTTTTTAATCAAGATAGTGACACAAAAGGCAGGCAATCTCAGTGTCAGCTTCCAGAGCTCTGGCTAACTGTGAGGACCTTTGGAATCGTAAGACCAACCCACCAATGCAGAGCTCTGGGCTCCGCTCTCAGGGACCCAACCCCGGGGGCATGACCAGGGCATGATCCACGTTTCCCATTTCCCAGGTGACTTGGCTGCAGGTCCTCGGAGCAAGCACATTTTGGGAACAGTATCATGCAGCAGTTCTGCAATCACATCTGACTGGGACTGGCCCCTCACCCACCGAAAATGCACACTCCTGCCCCAACCCAAAGCAACCGACACCCGGCCATGCCAGGCCTCTGCCTGGGAAACCTGTGGTCGTACACAGAAGCTCAGGGATCAGTATGCTTGGTCCAGACACCTGCTCTTGCTCCCACCATTAGTTCCCCTTTACGTCAGGCAGGGAGAAGTTCATCTCATCTTGGGACAGTGAGTGTGAGAGCCCATGGGTCCCCAGAACCGGCACTGCCGGGCCAGAACTGTCCCTATCTAGGCACAAGGCTCGCTATCTCCACAGTGTTCCACACAAAGAGGGGGGAACCCAGAAGCTTTTCCATTGTTTCAAGAGCACGCAAAGAAGGCCTCAATGAACATTAAATAGCACTGAGAAAATCGCTCCATTTCACTTCTCTTCAATCCCTCTGCGAAGGTCTGATTTGGTGCTACTCTGCCTTCAATGCCTTGGTCCGGGTCCCAGTCTCTCTCTTAATAACGAGGGAACAGGTCTCAGCTGACAACAGGGGCTTAGTGTTATAGTGACTTCATTTATGGAATGTAATGCTTGTTTTCCAATTATGATAGCCACATACAGTTTCCAAAACTCATTTGCAGTTCCGTTTTCAAAAACAGGTCAAGCAATAGAATAGTCTTGGGCAAACACTAATGTGAGTGGTCTGGGGATGTGGCAAACTGCGTAGGTCTAGGAAATAGTGGTAGCTGTATGCATGGGCTGTATGGGAGGGCATGCACTGTATGTGTGGGCATGCGCTGTACGGGAGGGCATGCACTGTATGTATGACATGCACTGTACGGGTGGGCATGCACTGAATGGGTGGGCATGCACTGTATGTATGACATGCACTGTATGTGTGGGCATGCGCTGTATGGGTGGGCATGCGCTGTGTGGGTGGGCATGCACTGTATGTGTGGGCACGCACTGTATGTATGACATGCACTGTATGTGTGGACATGTGCTGTATGGGTGGGCACGCACTGTATGTATGACATGCACTGTATGTGGGGCATGCACTGTATGGGTGGGCATGCACTGTACATATGGGCTCCGCACATGCCAGCCTGCTCCCCTGTGCATATTATCTCCTTCCACCCTCACGAGCACCGAGGAGGCAGGTATGTAACTGTCTCCATTTCACAAGTGGAGGCACAGAGTACAGCAGCTCGCCCAAGGCTGCCCAGCTCTCAAGTATACACATATTCCTGCCCAAAGCAGCAAGTTGGCAGTGCACATGCTCGTGTGTGGCCTGCCCCACGTGACCCTGCAAGGTCCCCAGGACGCACCGGATTTGGCTTGTTTGCTCCTCAATGGCCTCCACCGCGCTCTCCACGGAGCTCAGCAGCGACTGGATCTGATTGGCCGTCTCCTTCAGGAGGAAGCGGGTCACAAACTGGTCCACGTTGCTCCCACCCTCGTACACCTGTGGAGGGAGAAAGGACACAAGGGTCAGAGGGTTGGGGAGGAAACTTGGGTGTGGGGTCTGGCAGACTAGGGGGAACAGCTGAGGTCTGTGCCTTCACCTTGCGGGGGAAGGGGGCTGCCATTCCACTCCTGCCTATGGACTCAGAGACCCAGGCTGGAACCCTGGCTTCACCACTCATGAGCTTGCGACCTTTACAGCCATACCAGGAGTCACTGCAGTATTGGTGTTTCAAGGTCATAGTGAGAATTAAATGACCAAGTACATATACATATATATATGAATAAAATGCCCAGCACAGTGCCTGTCAGGTAGCAAATACTCAATAAACAGCTATAATGATAAAGATAATGGTGATGGTGGTAAAGATGGTGGCAGTGGTGACCACGAAGGCAGTGACATGAGGGAGGTGGTGATGACGTTAACAAAGAGGGTGGTGGTAATGGCTATTGTGATGAAGCGATGATAATGGTGATGGTGGTGGCAGAGGTGGTGATGATGGAGATGGTGGTGATGATGATGGAGATGGTGATGATGATGATGGAGATGGTGGTGATGATGATGGAGATGGTGATGATGATGATGGAGATGGTGATGATGATGATGGAGATGGTGATGATGAAGATGGTGATGATGATGATGGAGATGGTGATGATGATGATGATGAAGATGGTGGTGGTGATTGTATTGATGGTGATGAGGGTAATGGTGGTGGGGCTGTTCCTGAGGTGGCTGTTGACAGGGGTCAAGTACTAGGAGAGAATTCACAACCTCCTCTCCCTACTCCCCCTCTAAGGAGGACGCTTTGGGCTCCTGGACCTTCACACTGCTACTCAGGGAAACTACAGGCGAGGATGGAAAACAGCTGGGAGCTCAACCTGGCTCCCCAAAGAAAGTGCCAGAGACTCAGTCCCAGAGGGAGAGGGGAACCTGGGGGAAAGGGAGGCGGAGACAGAGGCCCCCAGGACAGAACTCTGGGGAAAAGGTGGAAGAAGAGGGATTTCTTCTAGTTCTTTTCTGGGGACATTAAGACAGAATTTCCCCTTTTGTTAAGAGGCTGCACCAAAGATATTTCTTAGGGTTTCTGGAACCAGCTGAGTTTCTTTTGGCTGCAAAAGGCTTCAGGCCAGAGGGAGAGGGCTCTGGGATGATGTCATGTTGGGAGATGCTGGTCCCGAAACCCTGTGTTGCTCTCCTGCCTCCGCCAGGCCAGGCCTTCCACCCTGGGGGACCATGGACTTGTGCCCAGTCTCTGGCAAGGCGATGGAACACAGGGCTCTCAAGGAAAGCAAATTAAACCATCCATCACTCTGACTGGGAATTAATTAGAAATAATTACACTATGGGAAACATGGCTAGAGACTGAGAAACGGAGGCAGGGCGGGGAGCAGGGACAGAGGGATGGGGTGCAGAGAGGCTGCAAGCCGGGGCACACACAGGTGGGGAGGCGCGGAGGTGGATGAGCTGGGCTGACCACCGGGCCAGGCATGCTGGGCAGAGAGTGGGTCTGCGTGTGAGTTTCTGGGAGCCCCATGCATTCTTTGTGAGATGGATCATCCTTCCTGCTGACAAGTGAGCTCCCACATGTTCCAGTGATCAATGGGCTCTGGACAAACAAATGGCCCCAAATGAACAAAATCCATGGTTTAAAAAACAACTTAAACACAAGGAGAAAGGCTGCTAGAAGCCATCAAGAAGAAAAATGAGCAAAAGTAAGTGGGTTAAAAGCATCCAGATCAGTGACTGAAGGTGTGTTTGGTCAGGGGTCAGTGAGCATCACCTGTTAGTTAAATTCCAAAAGACAAGTTATTTTCAAAGGAGTGAAAAATGCATCTTTTATAGATTTCTCCTCCACCACCACTGATGCCTCCGCAGAAACAAGCTCACAGATTCCAGAGGAAAAGGCTCAGGTCTAGGATTCTTGCATCACCTGGAGAAATTATTCATTGGCAGCATAACAGGGAGATACTCAGAAATCTGCAAATTATGAGCACCATTCCTACAAAGAATGCCTAGAAACTTCTTACAAATCATCCAGGGTAGGAAATTCTCAGAGAGGAAATTCTTGCTCAGGAAAGCTGTGAAGTGACAGTGATCACCCACGTGAAGCATTAAGGTAGCAGGAATCAGGAAATATAAAACACTAATCACCAATTGTTAAATTTTAATTATACTAGATTAAGTCAATAAGGAGCGTGAAAGTATGGAAAAATAACTGAATATCTCAAAAATCTCTTAATTTCACAAAAGGGAATAGGAAGAATACTATTAGCTAGGCTTAAAAATAGAATTATGAATGTTAACAATGTATGTTTTAGAAGTCACTAGTAAAATGAGAACTAGAATGTTCATCTTCAAAATTGTAATCAATCCCTGGCTGCTGGCTCAGTAAATAGGTGCCGGCCTGCAAACCCAAAGGCTGCTGGTTTGATTCCCAGCCAGGGCACATAACCAGGTTGCAAGCCAGGTCTCCAGCCAGGTCTGTGGCTAGAGGCAGGTGAAAGGCAACCATACATTGATGTTTCTCCCTTTCTCCCTTCCTTCCCCTCTCTAAAAATAAAGAAATAAAAATCTTAAAAAAAAATTATATTCAATGCTATAAATACAACAGACCATTAGAAGATAAACTGTCAAAGAAACGAAGGGAGCATAAAAACATGGGAGACGTGTAAGGTAATGACAGCAGTCAGACCACACAGATCATAGCAATAAGGGAAAAGCAGCTCCAACTCCCCCGTGTAAAGATGCAGCCCCACATCTGATGAAAGGAGACCCGCTGGAGACACATGTAAACCAAAGAATTCCCAAACAGGAGTCTGCAAAGGTTCGGTAACCAAATTTGATCAGAAAAACAGGGTAAGTTGCAATGTCACTATCAAGGTAGAATGTAAATGAGAAGGCAATACACATAATGGTAAAATGCATGCACAACATTAATAAACCTTAACATTAATAAATCTTCACTCAGTGAGAAAGAATACTGCTAAACGTGCTATGGGCATTCAGATGGGTATGACAGCTTCATAAAGCAACGCTGCTTTATACCAAGAGCCTTACCCTGCTCATATTCTTTGATCCAGTAATTCTCCACTTCTGATAACCTATCCTTAAGAAATAATGCAAAATGTGGACAAATATTTATGTCCCAGTATTATTCATAAGAGCAAAAATATGAAAATCTAGTATGCCCAACAAAAGAGGAATAGGAAGTAAATTTAAATAATATTATTTAAGTTGATGCTTCCAAATAGTTTTAAGGGGAACAGTGTTAAAAATCTTAGGTAAAAAAATCAGAAAATATATTTTGTACACAGAACAATATTAAATATACTAAAGGAATACACATGGAAAAAGGGCCCAAAGGTAATAAACTAAACTGTGATAGTAGTTAGGGATAATGGGAATTAGAAGTTATTTGAAATTTTCTTTATACTCTTCTCTACTTCCTGAAACTTACATGTTGAGCATGTACCATTTACATAATAAAAATATGATACCAAAGGTCTATAGGTATCAGGCTACATGGCTAAAAACATAGGAAAAAGAAACATTAAAAATTTAATAGTGTTAAAAATTAGCTCATCATTGTCCCACAGAACAGATAAACAAAAATGCAAAAGGCATTGTGAGGAAAAGTGAGTCTTTAAAATGGGTAAAAAAAAGATGACTGGGTTTCTTGTCTAGTACACCCTTCTGGTTTATTATCGACATCTTTCTTTGTGTTAGGGCTACTTTTACAACTTAAAGGTATAAGGAAAATTGTAACAATGCAGATAATTCTCATCCACAGAGACGTGTATGAATTTTGTCTGGCAGAACATAACGAATTATTGCCCAGTGAACAGGGCATTTACTCACAGATTCATTACAGAATCCCTGGTTGCCAATATACATGGTGTGCGTGCTTTGAATTTTCCTTTGAGCCAATTCTAACAACTTACTGGTCTCACATTAATGAATGAGTTAAATAAGATCTTAGACATATGTGCATTTTATATTTGTCCAAGGGACACAATTTTACTTTTGCAAAGTTGTCTTTTAACAGCATAGATTTCATAACAACAAAAGAATAACTCTTAAAATTTTACATTCTTAAAAGTACCCAGGGTGGATCAAAGATAGCGACAGAGTAGAGAGCAGTGCTGATGGTGTTCTCAGTACCAGAGCAGCTGGAGGACAGGACAGGGAGTGCAAGACGTCTTTAGGTCCCTAAGAATTGGAGCCGTCAGCATCTGGACTCAGGGGAGCACAGCCCAGAGGCAGTGGAGACCTGCAGAAGATCAGCCCACAGGTCCAGAATACAACCAGACAGCCCAAATAAAGGCCACACCAAGAACAACGAGTGGAGAAAATATGGGAGACTGCAACATTGAACTCCACAAATCTCCTAACACAGAAGAGTGCCCAACTAAGGCAAGGAAGCAAAGCAGTTTAATCCAAGGAAAAAACAGAAAAATAAAAAGCAAGCAACAACAAACACCCAAAATGGGGAAAAAAAGAATCAGTCCATCAACAAAAGGAAAGGAAGAATCCCCAGAAAGAACACAAAATGAAACAGGGGCACATGAAATATCAGATAAGGAATTCAAAAGAATGATGATAGAGAAGCTCAATGAGCTCAGCCAGCTCAAAGAAAACTATAAACAACTCCAGGAGAACTACAAAGAACACCAGGGAAGTTATAAGGAACTTACTGAGAGCTACAACAGCATGAAAAAGGACATAGAAACTATCAATAAGTGCCAGGAGGAAATGAAGAATACAATTTCTGAATTGAAGAATATAGCAGAAGGAATCAATGGTAGGCTAGAGGAAGCAGAGGGCCGGATCAGCGAGTTGGAGGATAATGTAGAGAAATGCTCCATGACAGTACAAGAGAACAAAAAAAGGCTGAACAAGACTGAAGAGGGGTTAAGAGAGCTGCAGGACAACATGAAACGTAACAACATCCGTATCATAGGGATACCAGAAGGGGAAGAGAAACAAGGAATGGAAAACCTGTTCAAAAAAGTCATGATAGAAAATTTCCCTAACATGATGAGTGAAAACATTAATCAAGTTCAGGAAGCACAGAGGGTCCCAATGAAGATCAACCCAAACAGACCAACACCAAGGCACATTATTATTAAAATGGCTAATTTCAAAGACAAACAGAGAATCCTAAAAGCATCAAGAGAGAAGAGACAAATAACATATAAGGGGGATCCAACAAGGCTATCAAATGATTATTCAACAGAAATTATTCAAGCCAGAAGGGAATGGCAAAAATTATTTCAAGTAATAGTAAACAAAGGCCTGCAACCAAGAATACTCTACCCAGCAAGGCTCTCATTCAAGATGGAAGGAGAAAATAAGGAGTTTCCCAGACAAAAGAATACTAAAAGAATACATCTCTACCAAACCAGCATTGCAAGAAATGCTAAAGGGTCTGCTTTATAAGTAAATAAATAAATAAAATGAAGAAACAGAGAAAGCCAGAGGAATACAGGTACAAAGTGAGAAAATAGCAATGAATAAGTATCAATTAATAATAACCTTAAATGTAAATGGACTAAATGCACCAATCAAAAGACATAGGGTAGCCGAATGGATAAGACAACATGACCCACATATATGCAGTCTTCAAGAGACCCACCTCAGAACAAAAGATCAACACAGATTGAGAGTGAAGGGATGGAAAACTATATATCAAGCAAATGGACGCGAAAAAAAAAAGCTGGAGTAGCAATACTGATTTCAGACAAAATAGATTTTACAATGAAGGCCATAAAAAGGGACAAAGATGGACATTTCATAATACTTAAGGGAACAATCCATCAAGAAGAAATAACTCTGGTAAACATGTACTCATCCAACATTGGAGCTCCAAAATATATAAGGAAAATCTTGGAAGACTTTAAGAAAGATATAGACAGCAACACACTAATAGTAGGGGATTTTAATACCCCACTATCAACAATGGACAGATCTTCCAAACAAAAAATCACCAAAGATGTTGTGGCATTGAACAACACTCTAGAGGAAACGGACCTAAAGGATGTATACAGTGTCTTTTACCCCAAAGAAACAAAGTACACATTCTTTTCAAATGCACAGGGATCATTCTCTAAGATAGACCACACGGTAGGTCACAAGACAAGCCTCCATAAATACAGGAAAATTGAAATCATACAAAGCATCTTCTCAGATCACAATGGCTTGAAACTAGAAACCAATCTCAAGGGAAAAAACCAAAAATTCTACTCATGAAGACTGAATAACATGCTTTTAAGCAATGAATGGGTCAACAGTGAGATCAAAGATGAAATCAAAAAGTTCCTGGAAACAAATGACAATGAACACACAACAGCCCAAAACCTATGGGATACAGCAAAGGCAGTTCTCAGAGGGAAATTTATAGCAATACAGGCCTTCCAAAAAAGGTCACAAGAAGTTTATAAAAACAACCAAACCACAAAGCTGCAAGAACTAGAGGAGCAACAACAAACAACGCCCAGAGCAAGTGGAAGGAAGGATATCAAGATCAGAGCAGAACTAAATAACTCAGAGATTCAAACTACAATTTGAAGAATCAACAGGTCCAGGAGCTGGTTCTTTGAAAAAACAAACAAAATTGACAAGCCTTTATCCAGACTCATCAAGAAAAAGAGAGAGGACCCAAATAAACAGAATCAGAACTGACAGAGGAGAAATCACAACTGATACCTCAGAAATACAAAAGATTGTAAGAAATTACTACAAACAACTATGTGACAAAAAATATGACAACCTGGATGAAATGGACACATTTCTGGAAAGGTATAATCTACCAAAACTGAACCCAGAAGAAGCAGAAAGCCTGAATAGGCCAATAACAACTAGTGAAATTAAAGAAGTAATCCAAAATCTCCCAAAGTACAAAAGCCCTGGACAGGATGGCTACACAGGTGAATTTTACCAAACATTTAAAGAAGAACTAACTCCTATCCTCTCAACCTATACCAAAAAATACAGGAAGAGGGAAGACTCCCAAACTCTCTCTATGAGGCCAATATTATTCTAATCCCAAAACCAGGGCAAGACACAACTAAGAAAGAAAGCTACAGGCCAATATCTCTGATGAACATAGATGCTAAAATTCGAAACAAAATATTGGCCAACCGGATTCAGCAGTACATTACAAGGATCATACACCATGATCAAGTGGGTTTCATTCCAGGGATGTAAGGATGGTACAACATTCGTAAATCAATAAATGTAATACACCACATCAACAAATTGAAAGATAAAAACCATATGATCATATCAATAGGTGCTGAAAAAGCATTTGATAAAGTGCAGCAACCATTTATGAGAAAAACCCTCTGCAAAATGGGAATAGAGGGAGCATACCTCAACATCATAAAGGCCATCTATGAGAAACCTGAAGCCAACATCATACTTAATGGACAAAAACTGAGAGCTTTCCCCCTAAGATCAGGAACGAGACAAGGCTGCCCACTTTCTCCACTTCTATTCAACATTGTCTTGGAAGTTCTAGCTATAACCATCAGAGAAGAAAAAGGAATCAAATGTATCCAAATTGGAAAGGAGGAAGTCAAACTGTCAATATTTGCAGATGATATGATAGTGTACATACAAAACCCGATAGGCTCCACCAAAAACTTACTCAACCTAATAAGCAAATTTAGCAAAATAGCTGGGTATAAAGTCAATATCCAGAAATCAAAAGCATTTTTGTATACCAATAATGAAACAACAGAAATAGAAGTGAAAAAACAAATCCCATTTACCATAGCAACAAGAAA
>PVIW01000677.1:0-398111 GCA_004026585.1 Noctilio leporinus | reverse complement strand
GATTAAAATGTCCATACTACCCAAAGCAATCTACATATTCAATGCAATCCCAATTAAATTATCAATGACAGACTTCACCGAAATAGAAAAAGTACTTCAAAAAATTTATATGGAGCCAAAAACACCCACGATGGCCACAGCAATCTTGAGAAAGAAGAACAAGGTAGGAGGAATCACAATACCGGACTTCAAACAATACTACAAGGCTACTGTCATCAAAACAGCCTGGTACTGGCTTAAGAATAGACATATAGATCAGTGGAACAGAATAGAGAGCCCAGAAATTAATCCAGGACTCTATGGTCAACTAATATTTGACAAAGGGGGAAGGAACATAAAATGGAGTAAAAAGTCTCTTCAACAAATGATGTTGGGAGAACTGGACAACAACATGCAAAAAGATAAAACTAGACCACCAACTTACACTATACACCAGAATAAACTCAAGATGGATAAAGGATTTAAACATAAGCAGTGCCACCATAAAGGTCCTGGAGAAAAATATAGGCAGTAAACTTTTGGATATCCTACACCAAAATATGTTTACTGATACTTCACCAAGGGCAAAGGAAATAAAAGAACAAATCAACAAATGGGACTATATCAAATTGAAAAGTTTCTGTTCAGCTAAATAAAATATCAGCAGAATTCAAAGGGAACCAACTGTATGGGAAAACATAATTGCCAATGATACCTCAGACAAGGGTTTGATCTCCAAAATATATAAAGAACTAATGTGACTCAACACCAGGAAGACAGAAAGCCCAATTAAAAAATGGGCAAAGGACCTGAACAGACAACTCATTGAGGAAGATATACAAAGGGCCCAGAGGCATATGAAAGAATGCTCAACATCACTAGTCATCAGAGAGATGCAAATTAAAACCACAATAAGATACCACTTCACACCTGTCAGAATGGCAATCATCAACAAATCAACAAACAACAAGTGTTGGCGAGGATGCGGGGCAAAGGGAACCCTCGTACACTGTTGGTGGGAATGTAGGCTGGTGTAGCCACTGTGGAAAACAGTATGGGGTTTCCTTAAAAAACTAAAAATGGAACTGCCTTTTGATCCAGCAATTCCACTACTTGGACTATACCCAAAGAATCCTGAAACACCAATTCATAAGAACCTATGTACGCCTATGTTCATAGCGGCACTATTTACAATAGCCAAGTGCTGGAAACAGCCTAAGTGCCCATCAGTGGATGATTGGATCCAAAAACTTTGGTACATTTACACAATGGAATACTACACAGCAGAAAGAAAGAAGGAACTCCTAATCTTTGCAACAACATGGATGGAACTAGAAAGTATTATGCTTAGTGAAATAAGCCAGTCAGTGAAGGACAAATACCATATGATCTCACCCATTACAGGACAAAAATGAACAAAACTAACAACAAGCAAAACAGAACCAAACATATGAATATAATGAACAGGCCTTTAGTGGTCAGGCAAGGAAGGGGCGCAGTTTAGACAAGAACCTAGTTTAAAGGAACCATGGACATGGACAACAGGTGGGATTGACTTTGGAGGGAATGGGTGTGTGGGGAGGGGGACAGAGGGGAGCAAAAAGGGGATGGGTTTAATACAAAAACAATAAAATTAAAAAAAAAATAAAAGTAAAACCAGAAAAAAAAAAAGTATCCACCTCTTCTCAAGCATCCATGAGATACTTATAAAAATGAATTAAATATCATAAAGAAATAATAACTCATTAAAAAAATAAGGGCAGAAATCTTACCAGTTACTGGGTTTTATCTTAATAACATGAAATAAGAAATGACCAAAACTATTACAGCAACATTAAAACCTATGGTTGCAGTGAACATCCCATTCAAAAGTAAATGTTTAAATTCAAGCTTTAGTATTAAAAGCTTAATAAGCACTCCAGTTCACATGTGCATAAAGAAGAACCATGACAATAAACCTAGGAAAGCAGGAGGAAGAAAATAATCATGGTAACAACTAGAAATACAATAGAAAACATTGTGAAATTTAAATAAATGTGCCAGGGGCTTGTTAGTAGAATAACTAATGAAAATGAGCAAAACCCTGTCAAGTATGTTTTTAAAATGTAGCAAAATAGGACAGAAATTAAAACAGAAACTGAGCTATAATGGCAGATGTTTTATTGAACTTAATGTGCATTAGGTGCCTGTTTTGCATCATTTAAAATGTTTTTAAAACCCTAAGAATATACAATGCATAATTGATCACAAAACTGATCATGTCCATTACAGTTATTTTAAAAAACTATTCTAAAATAGAAAAGGTAAAAACTAAAACTATTAAAATAGCTATTAAAATAATCCCTCCCCCCCCACTTGGTACCTTGATCCAAGCTTCAAAGAGAAATTCTATTTTTGAACCGAAAAGTAATCCTGTTAGAAAAATTGATTCATACGCAGAAAATATTCAAAGCCACCTACAATTCATTCCCAAACTATCATCGCCTCTCAGTGCCCGACAGAGACAGAGATAGAAAGCTCTGCGGGTGACAGGGATTCAGCAATGTGATGAAAGAATAATGCCCCAATTAGGTTTATCACAGCAAGCTACGGCTGTTCAATAGGACAGAATCTAATAATAGAAGCCACCCCATCAATAGCTTCAGAAAACTCAGATGTTCATTTTACAAGGACCAAAAAGGCATTTGAAGAATTTCTCTACCACCTCCAAAAACAAAATCTAATGAAGGAAATGCAAACATAATTTTTGAACAGGTTGGAGAGGATCCTAAAATAAGAGCTAATGCTAATATTATAATGAGTTGAGAAATACTAGAGGGATGAGCTTGAAACTCAGGAGCAGAGCAAGGACGCCCAACCCCGCATCATGGCAACGTGGAGGGTTTGAGGGAGAAGCCAGCGGGCACAACACAGGACTGGGAGGAACGTGTCAGGAACCAAGGCCACCTAGTTCACAAACGATGCTCTGACCCCACAGCAAGCAGAGCAAACGTGTCAGGTGAATCCAACAGATGCAAGAGATGCATGCGAAATCATCAACGAGCTGCATTTCTACACCCGAAAGCTGATCAGAAAACACGCAAGAAATGCCCATCACCATGGCAACAACCTACTGTTGCCACCGCCATGAAAAACGCTCCAAAGGCTGCACTGAACATCAAACATGCATGATTTCCAACGCCAAAATCTCCCCAAGCTGGACTGCATTGTATGGGTAGGTGTTAAAATCCTCTGCAGCATGAAGGCTTAGGTCACATCTCTGAAGGGCATATGACCAAAACCAAGACGCAACTACGGATGTGACCAATGGCTGGAGGGAGCACTGCTGAGAAGCAGCGCCCTTCAAAGTGGAGGAAACAGGCTCAGGGATGTGGTTTCAGGCCTGAGGGGTCCCATGTGAGTGGGTGGGGACCTCACGCAGCATGTTCATGGCACATCTGGGACTGGTGCACTTGGACTGGGTGACTCGGATTTTAGAGTCTGTGTCTCCCATGCTCCAATGCAATCCACCGCCTGCCTGATTCTTTCAAATATCCAACAGTCTCCAAGGATGAACGAGGAAAGGGAGTCCATTTTATATGTTAAGAAGAGGCTTTAAAACACCAAGACTCAAAACAGCTTGACACTGGGAACGTGGGCAGTGGCGGCTCGGGCTGGGCTCAGCTGCTTCAGGCTACGTGAGGACAGGAATTCTCTAATACTGCAGTAGCATTTGAAAAAATGTACAGAACTGGTCTCACCCACGCCTAGGCACACAATGGAAGCCAAATAATAAAAACCAGTAGTCGCCTTTGCTCTGGGCCAGGCCCTGTGCTATGCAGCTTAGAGACCTTCATTCAATCCTCGTAAAGACCCTACAAAGTGAACGCTCCCATTCCACAGATGCAGGAACTGAGGCTCAGAAAGGGAAGTGGCTGGCTCCAGGTCCTTGGTCAGGTCCGGCTGACCTGAACAGCCTAGCTCCCTGTCCTCACCCAGCAGATGGGCTGTCCTTTTTCGGCCTCCCACAGGTGGCTGCATGCCCTTGTGTGTCCAGGTGTCCCTCACAGCACAGCCCAGTCCTAGTGGGGCTTGGGCCACGTGCCCAAGAGGCTGCCCCTACTCTTGACTGGCTGGTGCTCTAGTCACTCCTAGGCGGGCTGGAAGTCCCATGCTGTGCTCTGTATCTCCTGACAGGTCCCAGACTCAGTTTCCCCTCTTGTTTGAGCCAGCAGGTACAGCTGTCTGGCTATGACTCTGTAGCATACAACCTCCTGGGTGTCAGGAAATTTACTGTACCTCTCCCCACTGGATGCAGAGAAGGGACACACTGTGCCTGTCCCCTCTGGCAGCCGCCAGCTCAGGGTGGGTACAGATCCAGAGGTGGGAAATGAAGCTGGGGGTGAGCTATTTCCACCCATCAGAGTGACAATGGAGTAGGCACAATGGCCTCCAGCCTGCAATCTGGCCTCATCTCCTGCCTGTTGTCCTCTTCCAGGTCCTGAGTGCAAATGAGGAGGAGACAGGACTGCAGGCAGACTCTGGGGCCACATCAGAGACCTCTCTCCGGGACATGTAGGGGGTCCCTGCACCCCTAATGGCTCCACTGCTCAGCTCACGGCTTCAGGCTTGGACACATGTTCTCATGCCAGACACCACCGGTTTCCCAGTCCAGGTCACATGCATCAACCTGCCCTTCTTTCTCTCATATTGTAACCCTGCTGTAGAAAGGAACCAGGCTGCTGGTATGAAAACATGTCCCAGGGACCCCGAGGGCCTGGGCTGCCTGTCACTGCCTTTCCAGGACTCCATCCCAGGCCTCTGCCTGATACTGGGAAAGGGTCTCACCCCCCAAACCGGATACCAGACACTGAGAGGACAGGGCCATTCATGGAGCTGCTCTACTCACGTCATAGCTGACCTCTGCTCCCTCTAGGGGCCCCAAGCAAAGCCCACCCCAGAGCCAGGCCCACCCAACATTTGTCATCACAAATCCAGGCACCTGTGGGTGTGGATGCCCCAGAGAAAACCTGGAATCAAAGCCTGGACCCCCAGGGGCACCCAAACCTGCTGACCTTCTTGGTGTAGCCCATGGCCTTCAAGACAGAATGATTTAAGGTCTCCAGGGAGGCCAAGACATCCTCGTAGTCCCCCATGTGGTCCACAAAGTAATCTGGGAGAAAAGGAAGCACAGGTCATGGGTCATAGGAGGATTCTGCCCCTCTCACCAATCCCACCTGTGCCCCCCATTCCCTATCCCTAGTTCTCCCCGCACACCTCTTGCTCCCTGCGAGCCCAGCTGGGTACCTACCACAAAGCTCCTTGGTGTCCACGTGGCTGCAGAGAGAACAAGGGAGAAGGGGACTCAGAAGCCGCCCTGCCCCCTCACCCTGCCCTGCCTCTGCGGCACGCGCGACCCACACAGCTAGTGAGACACCTGTGCGCCTCTCGTCCACTCCCCAGCGCCACGAGCCCCACTTCACAGGGGAGGGTGCAGCAGGTAAATGGCCCCACCCCCTCCGAAGGACTGAGCAGGGAGCCATGCCTGCACCTCTGTCTGTCCGAGCCCCTCACCACACCACCCACCCTCTTCTCCCCCGAAGTCTGTGACCGCAATGTGAGTCCACGGGACAAGGACGCAATGTGAGTCCACGGGACAAGGACGCAATGTGAGTCCACGGGACAAGGACGCAATGTGAGTCCACGGGACAAGGACGCAATGTGAGTCCACGGGACAAGGACGGGGCTAAGGCAGGGCCCGGGAAAGGGTGGGGAGAGGGATGGGGTGGCGTGGGCTGAAACAATCTGTCCTGTGACACTCCGCCTGCTGGGGCCTGGACCAGCCTCCTTGATGGCACCGCAGCCCCACGGTCTGCACCCCATTCCTACAGCTTGAACATGGAAGGATCCTGTCCTTCTCAAAGGAGGCTGAGCTTAGAGCCAGCCCTGTCCTTTAACACAGGGCACAGGGCAGAGATGTGACCGTGGTGTGTGCCTCGTGGGTGCCCAGGGGCCGGAGCGTCTCTGCAGGTTCCAAAACCTTCACTTTCTGGGCCCCAGCCCCCTCACTGAGGGAGGAGAGTGGGCTCCGTGCAGCTCAGGTTCAACTAGGTGCTTCTGGGAAAAGCCTCCTGTGGCCCGTAAAATCTGGGTTCAGAGGCTTTGCAAGCTGTCTTGGGGGTTCTCCTTATTTGCATATCATAGTAAAAGTTCTGACAAGTTCTGCAGGAAGGAAGCCTGCTTAGTTGTGCTTACACTAGCACGTCACCAACCTTCTCATCCGTGTGCACTGTTCTGGACAGAAAGCCTATTTAGTATCCCCAGGGGTGAATGTTCACAGTTCCTGTTCTGGGGGGTATCGAAGAAAATATTCCTGAAGGTCTTGAAAGCCCTCCCGACTCCCGGCTCACAGACTGTCGGTTAAATTCTCAAACCAGCAGCTCTTTCCCGCCCACTCATCTGGCCCAACACAAAAGGAAGCAAATGAGCATGAATAACCAATGGGTTTCAGCCCTTCCAAAGCTTGGCAGGGGCTGCAGGAACCTCTCAGAAAGCTGGAGGCTGCACTGGAAGCTGTTTCTTTCAAGTGGCCTCCCCCATCACCACCTGTCCCACCCTGGTCCCCAGCGCCCCACTCCCAGGACACTTCAGCCCCAACCTCTGGTCCAGGCGACCACTGCGCTGGGCCTTCCCTGGTGGCAGCTGCTTCAAACCCTCTCTAGCCGGTCTCAGGGGACCCCAACTTAGCACATCTACCCCAAGCATCCTCCTGGGAACGGTAGTATTCACCCCCTGAGTGGGCCTGAGGAAGGGGCCCACGTGTGGGATGGAGAAGGGGTTCATCCTGCTTGGGGAGCCCCAGGGAAAGGGAGTTAAGACTGAGGCAGGGTCAGGGGAAGCATGAGTAGCATTTGCTCTTGACTTAGGGATGGGGTTGGGGCAGGAGTTTTCGGTTGATTCTGAGACGTGGGCTAGGCTTCTAACTGGGTTGAGTGAGAAGTGGGGTTCAGGTTAAGAAGCAGAGTTACGGGGAGGTAAAGCACAGGGAATATTGTCAATAATATTGTAATAAGTATGTACGGTGCCAGGTGGGGACTGGAAACAGGGTGCGGAGGACTCTCCGTCAAGCATATGGCTGTTGAACTACTGCGTTGTACACCTGAAGCCAAGACAAAATACTACTGAAAGTAAACTAATTGAAAGAGAGGAACACAAGCAGAGTTAGGAGCAGCATTTGGTTAGCTGATTTCAGCTGGGATCCTGTGAGAAGGGGGTGGGGTCCAGAAGAACCACCAGGCGTGGGGTCAGAACAGGGCAGAAGGGTGAGGGGACCACCCACTTCCCCTTTGATCATCCCTTGTATCTTCTGCAGAATCTGGGGTCTCTGCTCAGCCACCTGTGCTCACAAAAGACCAACTTGCCAACACAATGGAAACCTGCCCACTCCCTGAATCACCTGAGCTGGGGTCGGGGTGGGGTGGGAGGTCAGACTCCTGGGTTAATGAGCTGGGGGACAGCAGGGCCCCTGACCCCTTCAGGGGAATGACAATGCAGACTGGCCCCTGGGGGAGGAGGAAGGTTCCTCCCAGACCCACTGGGCGCCCAGCTCCGGGAACCAGGGCTCAGCTCACTTGGTGTCGTCCGAGTCGATCGTGTGGAAGAGGTCCTCCAGCTCCGTCTCGTTGAGGACGCCATCTGCAAAGAAGAGCTGGAATTCCTCCAAGGACAGCTTCCCGTCGTCTGTGAAGAGGAGAGTGGCTGGTGTCTGAGCCGCAAGACGGCCCCGAATCTAGAAACTCCCAAACTAGCAGATAAACCTCCGTCAGCTCATCTCTGCCTGCCAGCCTAACTCTCAAATCAACCAGTCAACTCCACTTCAGGGCCAATCAATGACTCATTCCGCAAATTCCCAAACCAACAGCCCAACACCTACGCAGAGATAAGCTTCAAGCCCAGACAACAGAGTAGCTCGAACCGAACTTAAGTGAGAGCACCTGCCTCCCTCCCCGACCACCTGGCCACCTGGCCGCGGGCACCGTTCACGAAGCCACACCTGAGGAGGTCCGTGCGAATCGGGGCAGCCCGATTTCCTCTCCCTCTCCCAAATACCCAGATAATCTCCCTTCACTTAAACTATCTCCAGCACCAGCACCCACATCCTGACTGGGGAGAGGGGTCGACTTCTCTCCACCTGCAGCCCCTCTGCTCCGCCAACTTCAGGCCTGAGGCTTTGCATGGTCTGATGTGCGATGGTTGCCAACAGTTGGCACACACGTGGCCATAAAGACACCAAACCACGTAGAGAGGAGGTGCCTGGCCCTGGCCTAGCACTGGACTGCGCCCCTGGGCCTGGGGGCTGGGGCTCTGGAACCCCCGGGGAGTGGGTTCTGCAGGAGGGCAGCACCGCTGATGCTCCCCCTGCCCCTCCCCTCTTCCCTCCCCATCTCACCTCCTCTCTCCTCTTGCAGCCACCTTGGCACCACACTGAGGAAGCTCTCACCAGTAGGGGCAGGAGGGCTGCTGAGGGGTTCTCACAGCGACCCCGGACCCCCGGACCCCGGGAGAAACAGTCCTCGGGTTTCCACCCTCAGCTCCCCCCACCTGAGCACACCTGCTGACCAGCTGGGGCCAGCAGCCCTCCTCACGGGTCCGTCCCACTCCTTAAAGGAGCCGTGTCTACGGGAGGCTGTGGTCAGAGAGAAGGGCAGCCCACGACACAGCACGGCCCCCAGCCCCTCTGTGAGTCCCCCTTCCATGATTCCCAGCCAGTCTGCCATCAAAGCCGCAGCAAGGCTACACTTCTGTGTGGATCAGAAAGAGCGGGACGCAGCCCAGCCTCGGCACAGCATGGCAGACCTGCTTGAGCCCAGAGCCAAGTCCTCTTACATTTTAAAGGCTCTGGAGCTTCTGTCTCTACTCCCGGCAGCTCTGTGTGGGCTCAGGGTAGGGCCAAAGCGCAAACTGGGGAGACTTCCCCCCACTTGTCATCATGCAGCTGCCAGAGCATGAAGAGTGGGCTGGGGGTGAGGGGACAGGTCCCAGGATGCCTTCACCCTCCAGGCTTAGGTTTCTATGTCAGAGGGAGAGTGCATTCGTAACTTTCAAAAATAAGAGCCCCACCCCGCCCCATACACCCACACAGAGATCCAGCAGCCAACCATGAACAGCACGTGATACCTATGAAATACATCAACTCTAAACTGTGGCTGTTTGTAGTCTGGGCAAGAGACACTCTAAGTTGCTTCTGGCAAGACTGGTGATGAAAACCAGGAACCAGAGTGGAGAATCGGGGCAGACATATGGGGCTCTGACTGCGTATTCACTCACTTGGGCTTCGCCACACCCCATGGCATGGTAGTACAGTACCCTCACCCCATTTTACAGAGCCGTACACTGAGGCACAGAGCAGCTCAGCGCTTGCTGGAGCTCCAACCCAGGCCATTGGGCTCCCGAGCCCGGGCTCTCAACCCAACATGGGGCAGGGTCTACACGGAAATGAGGAGGCCAGCCCAGGGAAGTGTGCTACAACTGGTTGGCTAGTCATCTCTGCCATGGGATCGGCTAGGAGTCCCCCTGCCCACATCTTCCTGCCTGTCCTGGGGTACCTCTGTCCACTCTGCACTCAAGAGGGCAGGCAGGAGCGGCCCGCCAGGCCTCCTGAGCACAAAGCCTTCCTGGCTGACATTTACCTTGAATGTCCCATCACAGCCCTAATGAACCCAGAGCAGCTAATGAGGGAAGCTACCTCTCCTACCCAGCCAGGCCCCTCCCCAATTAAGCCAGCAGCCTGGACCTCCACCCGGGTGGGCCATTGGCAGGCGTCTTCCTTAATGAGCATGAGCTCAGCCTCTTGTCACAATGACCTTTCAAATGCCAGGCAGACGTCTGCATCCCTGGAGAGAAATGCAGTCTCTGCAAAGAAATCTCTTCTAGGAGGGTAGGCCAGAGGGAGCCCGTGCTCCTGAGACCTTCCAGCCCTCAGCCTGGGCCCAGCTAGAGCCCACACCCCCATCTCCACCCCCAGGCAGGCCTCTCATCCCCCTGGATGCCCGGCATCCACTGCGTCCAACAAGTGTGTCTACACCTACTCCCACACTCACCCTCACCTGCACACGACTCCCATCCCCTGCCCACACGTTTTCACACTGTGCCGGGCTGAATCCGAACCCATCTGTCCCTGTCCCTCTGAGGAGCTCACCGCCGCCTCCCCGTGGCCCAGAGCTCCACTCTCCATCCTCATGACAGCCTGCTGAACTGGTATTAGTTTCATGACCCCCTCTTACAGATGGGGAAACTGAGGCCCGGGGGTTTGGTGACCAGCCTGAAGTCACAACGCTGAGAACTGGCTGAGCCAGGGCTTGAACCAGGCAGCCTCTGTGACAGAGGAGGGGCCCCGCCTCTCTCCCGTAGACTACGTATCCCACACACACGTTCACCTTGGCGACAGACCCAACGGCTACTCTACGCAGTGGTGGCTGGGAGGACTTGGGGCCCCAGGAGTAAGCGTGGACTGGGCCTCAGCAGGGGCTGTAGGAATGAAACTGAGGGTCCCGCATCAGTGCTCGGAGGCAGACCCATTGCCTCCGAAGGTGGGGGGCAGGGAGAATGAAGATGGAAGCCCATCATCGCTTGAACGGAGACCAGGGTACCACCCACCGCCACCACGCAGGCACGCACACAGCAGGCGCACCCACCACCCCGCATCCACCTGGGCACACACTCCCGGCCGCAGGTATGGCGGTCACTGCCAGACGCACTGCTGCACCCTAGGGCTACGTAGCCACACTTGCATCCACGAATAAATCATCACCTAAATCTGCAGGCATTTACTGAGCACCTACTTTGTGGTGGATGTCAGGCGCACAGCAGGGACAAGCCCGTTACCGCCTTCTCTAACCTTGATGCCACCGCCATTTCCGGTGCCGGAGACAGTTGGGCCCCACCCTCCCTCCCCTTCCTTGCTCCATATGGAATTGCTCTGGTGGTCTTTGTCCAAAGAGGCCGCGGAGAGGCCATTAGGCCCAGGGAAGGGGGCAAGACGTAGAGACCCCTGGGTACTGATTCTCAGCTCAGGCCTGTGCATCTCCTCCCATCCCCCTAAGGCCTCATGTTCCCCAACACCATGGGGGGCAGGTCAACAGTAACCCAGGGGTCGGAGGGAAGGAGTGCTGGGACCCAGGTCAGGGCCGCTACCTTGAACTCCAGCCTGTGCTGGATGGGAGTTGGGACGCGCTGCTCCCAGGTCCCTGCAGGGTAGGCGCCATCCGCTCCTCACTATTCCCCACATCAGCATTTTTGAAAACAAATAAACACTGAGCACGACTTAATTCTCCCTAAAATCATCTACCCCTACATCTCCTCCATGTATTTTCCCGACAGCCTAGGGACGCAGTCAGAGCAAGGGTTTAACACCCCACTTTAATATATCGGGAAATGAGGCCCGGAGAGGCAATTGCCTTGTTTAGAGCCACGTGGAGCTGCTCTGGGCCCGAGAATAGCAGCCACAGTACAAGTAGGAAGTTGTGCCCCTTCGTTACACCTGCGGGGCTCAGGTGGGCCTGGGTAAACTCATCATCCTCCTGCAGGGCGGCGCCTTTCTAAGCAGTGGGAGGAGGGCGCTGTGCGTTCTAGCAAAACAACAGCTGCTCGCACTGCTGGGGAGGCTGTGATGTGGGGAGAGGAGCCAGAGTCTTCAACAGAGCCTCACCTGCCTTCATGCAGCTGGGCTACCCTGGGCCAGTCTCTTAACCTCTCTGGGCCACTAGGGAGTTGACCGAACACCTACTGCCACAGGCCCCTGTGAGGAGGAAGTGTTTCCGGGCCTGTGAAGGGCCCAAGGTGTCACCGGCAGCCTCCTTAAGCGGTGGCTTCTAGGCCCTACCGGGACTGCCCTGGGTCCATGTCCTGCTGTATGAGGGTTAACACACATCAACCATTTACATGAGCATCTTGGCATCAACTCACTGAATCTGCCTGGCGTCCTGCTCTGTAGGAACCACGGGAGTCTCATTGGACAGAGGGGGAACTGAGGCACAGAGCAGAACCAGCATTTGTCCTTCAGCCTTCAGAAACCTCCACTCTCAACCTTTAGGTTCAAGTTTGTCCAGTCCCCTACCCCCGATCCTGTCCCCCTGACAAACAGCCAGGTCCTCATTCAGGGTCCAGCCTGGGTGGAAAACTCACCATTTTTGTCCGCACGGCGGAAAATCTGCAAAGAGAGGTTGGTTGAGTCAGCACTGGGTCGGGGTGCAGGTGTCCTCCAGCGGCTCCAGACCCAGCACAGATATCCTACTCCTCCCCACGGGGCATGGGAAACGGGGCCCCCACTGTCTCCCTCCCCAGGGAGGAGACCCTGCCGGCTGAGACTCAGGGCGGGGGAGGGAGGCTGCAGGCAGAGGCCCCCAGCCACCCTAGCGGAAGCAGCCGCCCACCCTCCCTTCTGTCCCGCCAGCCTGCCCACAGCCATGCTGACAGACACACACGCATGTGGACACTGGCTCACACCGTCCACATGCTCGGGGCTGCACTCCCAGTGCCACTGGTCCACACAGCTTCACCCACTGTCGCATGCTCAGTGGCACACTCAGAATTCGTGTCCCATGTACACAGCCACACGCTTTACATCCTCACACTCCTCCCAGAACCCCTGGGGTCCCAGTTTCCTCCAGGGAGGCTGGGTTCAGTCTGAATAGGTGCATCAGCTAAGGGGAACTTGAGGCCTGGCAACTGGACCAGCCATGGCAGGGTGGGATTTTTCTGGGTGGGGCTGCGGGAAGCTCAGAAAACCAGTTGTTGCATCAGGCAGGAATGGGGAGGAGACAGCCCCCACCCCCACCCCCACCCCCACCCACAGCTTGAGCTTGCAGACCAGATAACTCCTCCTCCTGGTATTTTAGGACCAGGTAAACCATGCTGATGGATGGAGGAGGGGAGGCACCAGTCACTCAGAGCATCCCACCTAGGGTCCTTCTCTGGGATAGAGGACAGGTGCCCCCCATTTCTCCAAGCAATGGGGCAGGCACCCCGTTACCAGGCACGAAGGGCTGTGATGAACTGAAGTAGAAGCTCAGGAGGGCTTCTCAGACATCACCCTCTTCCTTAGCTGAACCCCAATTTCAGGGTACTGGGCAGGAGCCACCATGGTTGGGGCAGGAAGGGGAGCCATTATCAGAGCATCCCAGGTCTTCCCCAAAGCCTCAGCCTGGGCACCCCACACCCCTGCTCTTGACAAGGTTCCTCCAGGCTGGGGTCCCACACCCCTGCTCCGATGCCTGGGAGTTAGGGAATGGTGGCCACATGATGTGGCCCCAGGAGCCTGCCTGAGCACTGAGGTTCCCACCTCTGCTCATCACCCCATTTCACAGATGAGGAAATGGAGGCTCAGAGCCTAACAGGGCAGTCGGGGACTTGGGAGCCCACCTCCTGTACTGTTTGCTACAAGAATGAGTAGGGATCTGGATAGGGCTTCTCTGCCTAGGGTGGGCTCAGGTCCTTGAACCCAGCGCTTTCAGCTGTGCATTCTGCTGGGGTCTTGGGAGCCAGGGTCCAGCGCGTGTCCGGCTCTGCATGTGTGAGTGTGTGCTGGGGCACTAGGACCGCAAGCACTCCCAGCAAAGCTCCTCCTTCCCTTCCTTGCCCAAGCCAGCTGTGGGGGTTCCAAGAAAGAAGAGAGAAAATCCACACTCCCCCACACTCACAGGGATGTGCAACACACACACACATACACACCCCTTTCAGACACCCATCGCGCACATGCAAAACACTTCCATCCCTGGGACCATCCACCACGCAGGACCCTCACCGGGACAAGCACACCCCACTGCCATGCTGTCACTGGAGGCGTGGGGTGGGCAGGATGAAGCCCCCCCTTCTCCTAGACTCCAAAGGGCAGGTCGCCCTCCCTCTGCCACCCACCCTGCAGACTCTCCCTCCCACTTGGGGAGCAGCAGGTGGGGTGGGGCTTCCCAGAGGTGGGCAGTTTGGGTTCCAGAGACAATGGGGGGTGGTGAGTGGAGATGGAGGGTGGGATGGGGGAGGGAATGGGGGACAGAGGAGACTCAGAAAGTGGGTGGGGGTGGTGATGGGGGAGCTGGGAGGGGTTCAGACTCAGGGCCCGGGATGGGCTCCAGCTCTGCTGAAAGGAGAGGCAAACACCGAGTTGGGGAGGGGGCTTCGCTCTCAGAAGATGGTGGCAGGGCGAAGGGGTTTTTGACTGTGGATGAGAATACACGGGCTCAGGCAGAGAAAGGTGGTCTCAGGAAAGTAGCAACTAGCAGGGACCGGGACGGAAAGGCGGAGGGGGCTGGGAGCGGTCAGGGGCTCCGGTCCTGGGCGGATTGAGGGTAGAGGTGGATGTGCCTGGGAAAAGGAGTGGGAAAAGTCGGCAATTGGACCAGGACAGAAGTAGGGGGGTAGCGGTCGAGGGGGCTCGAGCATCCCCGCTGGGAGACCGGAATCCCGAGAAGCTGAGGGAGGGGGTGGGAGGAGGGGGTTTGTCCCAGTCCGAACACGAGACCCGACCGGGATCGGGCCGGTCGGGACGGAGACCCTCTGGAGGCTCGGGTCTGGGACGCAGAGGGGTGCGGGTCCTGCTTCGAGCTGCCGTGGGGGATGGGCCGGGGGTCCCCTGCTCAGGGAGGAGGAGTCTCGCGGGTCCCGGCGCGGACAAAGGCGGGGGGCGTTGGGGTTTGCCCGTGGGAGGGGGTGCCTAGGGTCCCAGCCCGCGCGTACTCACGTCCAGGATGACAGCGGTGCCCCCGCGCAGCGAGGGGGGGCCCGGGCAGGGGCCGGGGTCCGCCGTGGGGGCGGCGGGGGCGGCGGGGACCAGAGGCACCCGGGGCTCGCCCATCCTGGCGCCCACCCAGCGCAGCAGCTCGCCCAGCGCCCGGCCCTGCGGCGACGGCTCCCGCAGCAGCCTGTGCGCGCCGGCCCTGCACAGGCTCGCCGCCCGCTCGCACATCGCGCCGCGCCCGCCGCGCCCGCCGCCGCCCGGAAGCCCGCCAGCCCGCGGCCCGCCCCCGCGCGCCCCCTCCCCGTCGCCGCCACCCGCGCCGCCCCGCCCCTCCCCTCCCCGCCCCCTCCCTCTGCCCCTGCGGTCGCAGCCACTACGGGGACGAGCCAGCGCCGGGGGACAAGGCGGGGAGGGGTGTGCGCTCCGCCCGGACCCCGAGCCACGTGCCCGTGTCCACCGCCCCCCCCACCCCCCGCCCTGGCGACTGGGCGCGAGGGCTGAGCTCTGTCTGCGCGGGAGCAGATCTGGGGCTGAACCCCGACCTGGCTTGAGAGGGGGCTGCCCAGTGGGCGCTGGGTTGGCGAGGGTCTGGCCGCGCAGGGGGTGGCGTCCCTGGGGCCTTCCCTCTTCCCCCGAAAGTCTCCCACTGCCCCCCTCCCCTCAAGGTCCACCTCAAACCTGGCCAGTGGCGCCGCCGCAGGGGCCGAAGCGAGGTGTCCGGCGAGTACGGAGCGCCCTCTGCCGGCCCCAGCTCCCAGGATCCGTGCCCACTCGCTGGGCTTTCACCGCCACTCCCGCGGGTACGCGTCCTTCCCTCCTATGGGCGTGAGGACCTTTCTGACCTCCCGTCCTACAACCAGTCTTCGATCCAAAACACATTCTTGCCCTCAACACTCCAACAGATACGATAAGGAGCAAAGCTAAGTGCTAGGCTCTGGGTCCCAATAATGGGCAAAAGGGATGGGGGTACTTGGCCTCCTGGAGCTTGCATCAGAGTGGACAAAGCCAGATGACAGATTCTGCAAATGAATAACCATTAAAATGGAACTGCTATGAAGAGGTGGCAGCTTGGGCCATGAGCCGGAAATTTGCCCTGGGGCTCACAGAGCAGCTTGCATCAGAAGATGCTTCCTGGAGCATGTGATTTTTACTCTGAAAGGGTGGAAAGAGGAGGAAGGGTTAAAGAAAGGAGAGAAAACGGGGCTAGAGGCTGCCTGTGCAAAGGCCCTGGGGCAGGTGAAGGAAGCATGGTGGGCATGACCATTGAAAGGCTACAATGTGCTGCAAGGGATATTGGGAGGGGCTTTGGAAAGCCTCCTGGCATCCCTGTTTCTCACACACCCTCCTCTCACGTCTCTAACACATTGCACCACCCCTTTTCTCCCAATCCCCAGATCAAAGACCTCCTCCCATAAGGCCCTATGTTTCTCCCAGCTCTTAGAGCAGGTTCCTGGGTATGGGGCCCTTCCCCAAGCACAGAATTCTCAGACACAGTAGAGGCTGGTGCTAGGTTTATTTGGCACCTGATTCTGGAAGGAGTGGGCTTGGAGACCTGGTTCAGTGCACGGCTGGCCCTGCTGACTGATCTCTGCTCACATTGGCACCTTTCACCCCAAATCTCGGGTCTGGGCCTATGTTGACCTGCAGCCACTGTTCCCACCCTGAGCACTGTTCTGAGTCCAGGCAGCCTGGGTTCCCCAATCCTCTTCATCCGAGAAAACTGTTACATGAGCCAGGAGAGGCCCCTTTCTGTCACTGGGGCAGCTTACGTCCAACAGGGCTGTGACGACCTCCTGTCCTCCTTAGGGCCTAGGTGTGAGGGTGCCAGGCAGAGTGCTAGGGCGGCTTCCTGGCCTCCTTTCTCAGCAGGGAGCTGGCCACAGCCAGGGCCCCACCCTGCACGAAACGCACGAAATTGTCCCCGGCCAGTGGCCCCACAGCATACAGGCCCTCCTGCTGTGTGCTCTGGTAGGTGAAAGGGTCCACATCAATGGGGTTCCTCTTGGCACTCAGGGGCTGGTCAGGGTCCATGGTGAGGTCAGCGCCTGCTCCAGGGAGGAAGGAGAGGTCGGGGTGGGAGCCAATGAGGACCAGCACCAGGGAGATGTCAAAGACCTTGTGGAGGCTGTGGCGGTCCTGGAACACGGCCTGGTGGTCCTCCTTGAAGAAGAGCAGCTGGTGCTCTGGGAGACTGCAGTAGCCCTTGTAGGGGCTGGGAGACAGGATGGACTGCTCCCGCATCATCTGGTGGACCTTGTGGTACTCAGGGTACAGCATCTTTGGCAGTTGGTTGAAGACCAGACCGGGGTCGTCCACAGACCGGCGGAAAGCATGGATCACAGGGATGTTATAATGGCGGGCGTAGAGGACTGCGTCGGCCGCCGACAGCCCTGCACCGACGATGAGGATGGGGTCCGAGGCTGGGGTCACTGTGCCTGCCCTTAAGGCCATCTCCAGGGCCGACAGCTCATAATGGACGAAGGGCAGGGCCTCCCCAGGGATGCCCAGCCGGGCTGGGCTGTCCGACGTGCCTGTGGCCAGGACCACGTTGCGGGCACAGAGGGAGAAGGGCTGGCGGCTCTGGTCCTCTGCAGTTAGGAAGCCGCTCACCTGGAAGAGGGGGCTGGGGTCTTGGGGGCCAGAGCTGCCCCACTCCACGGCTGTGACCACAGCACCAGACACAAAGTTGTGGCCCAGGCCTTTCTTATTCACGTAGTCCCTGTAATAGTGAGCGATGTCCCCGGCCGTGGCACGGCTGTTACGAAGACCTCTGCGGGGAAGGACATGGAAGGGTGAGTGACAGAGAGTGGACTGAGGTGGGGGCTCAATCACATGGGACAGGGAATGTCCAGGCAGGCATGAGGCTCAGGACAGTCATCATGTGGCTGTCCACCCACTAGCCTTGTGGTGGGTGGCTGAGTGGTTTCTCCTCTCCAGGGCCTCAGTCTCCTCTTCTGTAAAATGGGGCTGATAAGAGCATCTTATTCGGCTTGAGTGTGTGGCCTCCAGGGACAAGTGGCCTGGGCTCATATCCTGCCTCTGCCACAATGAGCTCTTGTGGTAAAGCCTCTTCCTCAGTTTCCTCATTGCAAAGTGAGGATGACCGTGGTGCTGTAATTGAGGAGCTTAGAAGAGAACCTGGCATGCAGGGAGTGACATAAGAGGGTTGGCCACTGTTAATGTGACCTCTAAGGATGAAATAATATCAAACATCAATATGGTAGGAGTCCGTTTTTATAGTTTCTGAAATAGGCAAACGTCATCTATGGAGTTAGAGGCCCAGACAGTGGTTGCCTCGGGGGGAGGGGTCTGGGAGAGGTGTCTGTTTTCTCCAGGCTGGGTGGCTGGACAGGGCATGTCCACTTTGAGAACTTCTGTCCACCTGCACACATATGAACTGTGGACTTTTCTATACATATGATAGACTTCAGTAACCAAGTTGACTTTAAAAATAATCCTTGTCAAGCACTTAGCCTAGTCCCCAGCACACACAGTAACAGCAGGACTATTTATTAGACTATTTATTATCATTATTGTCACCCCTGTCCCGGGGTGATGACTGCAGGGGGAGGTGAAGCTGCCGCCCCTCCAACCCTTCCCTGTAGTGCTGTGTGCCCTTAGGGAAGTACCTTTCCCCAGCTGGGCACGTACTGTTAGAGATGAACTCACTGAATGGGGACCCTAAGTGACATATCCACAGGTTCCCGAAGGCCACTCCAGCCAATCCAGCTCGTTCGTCTGCGACTCAAACTGGAACTCTGGAATTTATTTCTGGGGTTTCTCATTCCCCTGTCTCTTTGTTTAAAGATGTTCCTTCGGTATTACTTATAGAGAGGGCACATTGGGAAGAACGAAAGCTCTGTGACTGGGCAGCAGTTTAGGGACCGCGGCAGCGCCCTGAGGGCAGGGAGTGCATCTGTCGGGCTTTTGGCTTGGACACCTAAGCACAGGACCCTAAGAAGCAGGCGATGGAGTTGCTCACCCTTCCGGGGGAATATTACATGGCTGTGTAAAAATATTACGTGATCACAAATACTGAATCGCCCTATGAAACGCTATGGCATAATGTGAAATTCTAGAAGTTGGATATAAAAGGGTACATGTCTACAAGTGAAATTTAAGTTTCTCTCTGTTAACACATCACTGTGTGTTGGATGTTTTCCTCCCAAATCTGCAGGGGGAAAAATGTCAGACAGACACACGGTGAATCCTGGAGAGGCGAAGTGCCTGCTGGGTAGAGTGGCATGTCATGGCCGGGAAGGAGGAGGAAACAGGGCAGACACTGTGCAGAGGGCGGCCCTCTGCCTGGACCCCCAGGCAACGAGGCCTCCCGCCCCAGGGCGGTTTCAGTGAGTTGCCGCCTCCCCTGGGCAGTGGGGTTGTTAAGCAGCACCTGACAGCAATGGGCAGAAGTGTGGGGTTGGGATGAGTTGTCTCCTTCCTCAATTTTTAATTTCCTATACTGAGGCTGTGTTTCTAATGCGATAGCAGTAAACATAAGTAAATAAAGGAAGTGCGTCCTTTTAGCTGACCTAGAAGGAAAGAGATTGTTCCCGGCCAGGCTCAGAATTGTGGGAGGCACAGCAGGGAGGCCACAGGACTGAGGAGCAAAGGGCGGGTGTGGGGGGAAGGGGCTGCTGTTACCCTCTCCTTGGAGGCTGGGATATTGTGTGAAGGCCAGGTCAGAGGGTCATGTGGGAGGATGATGATGGAGCCCAGCTCTGCTGAGCACTTCTTATGTGGTCCTGAGCAAGTCCCTTCCCTATCGGAGCCTCAGTTTCCCCCGGAGTAGGAGGAAGGCAGACTAGTTGAGCCCTGAAGCCCCTGGGCTCATTGTGGTCCCCCTGCCCACCCTGGGTTTTCTGGGGCCGCCTCACCTTCGCTTCCTGCGCATCCAGTCCTTGACCTGCAGGTCCGGGAGCCCCATCCACTGGCCTTGGCTCAGGGTCACCATGGAGCCTTCAATGGACTGTGTGGAAAAGGGGTCTTTTGGTCCAGGCTCTGCCAGCCCCCAACCCATGCGGGCTGGAGGGCACGGGAGGCCTGAGCTCACTCAGAGGAATAGGAGGTGGGAGAGGCGGGGGTGGGGGGTGGGGGGGTGGGGTGAACAGGGGAGGCTGACAAATGGGACAGTCCCAACCCTGAGTTAGGGAGGGAGTCTCCCCAAGACTTCATGTAGATTTGGCCCAAATGCCCTCGCACCTGCCTTGGTCTCACTTACATGCCAGGCTCCCCCAGGCAGGTTCCGGCCCAGGACCACGTGGGGGATGGCTCGCTCCTTCTGGAGCTTCCAGGTGAGGACGGACTCCATGTTTCCCCCAAAGTCGGTGTCTGGGCGCAAGAGGGCATCAAAAAGCAGGGCCACAGGGCTTTGGCTCCGGCCTTCTAGGCCCTCAGACAGGTAATCCAGGTCCTGGAGGGGGTGGCACGGGTCAGAGGGGCCACCAGAGGAAGGCTGCCCAGTCCTGCATTCCCACCCTCAACGGCAGCGAGGCTGGGAAACATGCCCCTCAGGAGGCAATGACGATGGAGCATTAAAGGCTCTAGCAAGACCTGCAGCTGTCGTTGACCTGCTTCATTTTGCCAGACCCAGTATCTGTCAGACGTACTGCAGTAGGAACATTTTTCTGAGTGTTAACTGAGGAACTAGGGTCCTATAGGAAGCGTTTTTGAAAAATGCCAATCTAGACCAAACACTGGCTTACTTCCTCACCCACCAACTCAAGAGTAGGGGTGTGGTGGCTGGTGACCTGGAGCACAGATACTACCTGAAGAGGGAGGTGGACAACGAATGGCTGCAGGAAGGCAGAGGACGAGGAGGGGGGGCTCTGCGAGCCCTGCTGGGCAGGTGGCCGTCGAACTGGAACACCCAGGGCAGGGTTCTCTGCGTGGGCCCTCCTGACATCTGGCTCCTTCCTCCACCCTCTCAGCCCATGGTGGCACCCCTCCAGTTGTGACAACTGATGTTGACTACAGGTATTGCTAGATGTCCCCGGGAGAGCAAAATCACCCCCAGTTTAGAACCACTGGTCTCCGGGGGGTCAAACAAGCTGATGTGACATTTTAGGTCTCAGAGGATAGTCCTGGCTTCTCTTTCAGTTTCCGTGGTGATTTGGTGGCCTCTCCTTGTTCTGTGTTGGGTCTTGTGTCTGACAAATGCATGCTCTGGTTTTTGCCCAGGGAGAGCTGGGAGTTTCCCCAGAGGAGTGTGTCCCCGCCCTCTGGAGCTCTGACCCACCTGGTCCAGGATGGAGACCCCGGGTGCCTCGAGGAGCTTCCTCTGTAGCAGGGGATGTGGGTGGACGGCATCTGGCTTCACGTAGGGGGTGTAACCAGAGAGCAGGTAGGATAAGCAGATGCCAGAAGGACCATTGCCTGGGGAGAGAGGGCAGGGTCAGACGGCCTTGGTCTGACTGGTTCCTGGATTCTTCTTCATGCAGAAAATGAAACACTTACTAAGCCCTCAGCACGGGCCAGGCACCCTGGACGCTAATAGTCACTAACAAAGTAAGGAACAATTGTTGAGAGCCTCCAAGGGGCCAGGCGCTCTCCTGCTTACCCAACAACAGTGTGATAATAACCTGACATTTAGTGAGCAAGCACCTTGTGCCCAGCTCTGTGTCAAGGGAGTTTAATAATAAATTAATAATAAACTGACAGCTGCTGCTGCTATACCAGGTGCCTGAATGCCTGCATTATCCCACTGAGCTCCCCGGGGACTCCAGTGAGTAGTACATGTTGCTCCTCTTCCTCCTTTTATACTGGAGGAAACTGGGGCACAGAGATGTTAATTAACTTGCCTGTGGTCACACAGCCACAAGGAGAGTCTGAGATAACTAGTCCTGTCCTTCCAGAGCTGGCAGCCTGGTTGGTCAAATGGGGGAGTGAAATATGGGGGCACAGATGGCTGCATGCTCTGGGGGGGGGGTGAGCTTCGGGGGCCTTGGGGCTCAGGAGGGGTGCTGAACCACCTGTGGGCGTCCTGCTCCCAAGTCTGAATGAATCACACAGCTCATCTGTGTCATTTCTTGGGCGATTAACCTTATGACATTGCTTCTATTCTTATCTTTCCCCCTCCTTTTCCTTGAGCTATTCAGAATATTACCCCTATGTGCAGCACTATAAAAGGATGAACCACATAAAACTGCAGATGTTCAACTGTTTTGACTTACAAAAATAAAGCACGTTTCATGTGGTTCAGCCTGATGCTTGCATGGAAGAGGGGCCATCGCTCCCCTACTTTGCAGACCCGAGAACAGGAGCACACGGCGCCAGGCGCAGGGACAGCTCATGGTCACCTGGACTTAGGACCAGGCCTACCCCCCCACTGCTCTTGCCTTGCAGGATCTTAGAAGGAGAACATAAAATGACGTTGCATCAATTATAAGCATAGCACCGGGCACACAGTGAGTGCTCAGTGGCCAATTTTAAAGGCAGCACTGGTTTAAAAAACCCAAAAAACAAGCCGGGTCTGGCCTTGTGAGGCCGCTGACCTCTGCTGCCGGGGGCACTGTGGAGCTACGGGCAGCCCGGCACCTGCCCTGGGCAGCACTTACCAATAATGACGACCTCCAGGGGCTCCGAGCTGCTGCCACCGAGGTGGTCCTTCCTCCAGTTGCTCATGGCTGCAGCTGGCAGGGGGCTTGGTGCTGGCAGCTGGGCTGGAGGCAAAGGGAAGGAAAGGCCACTGGGTGAGCCTTGGCTGTCATGTGGTCCCTCACCTCCTTTATAGTGTCCTCCAGTGGTCCTCAGGGCCAAGTCCAAGGTCCTCCCTGAGGCATGTAAGGGTGCCACACTCACTATTCTTTCTTGCTTCCTCACACCGGCTCCATTGCAGTTGGGTCCTCTCCCCACTCCCCCAATTATGCAGGGACCTCCACCTGGTCGCCTCTGTCTTCCTGAGCCTGGACCACTCTCCTCAGCTCACCAAAGGGGCAGTAACAATACTGGAAGCCTGTTAGCCATCTTCCACAGTGCCCTCTCTACCCAACCCAGAAGGCGAGCCCTGCGACACACTTCCGAGCTGACCATGGCACCCAGCCCTTGGGTGTCGGGTGCCGCCTGGTGGACTTTGGAGCCATCACCTGGCCCCAGAGAGGTGCTTCACAGTCAGTGACCGCAGGCCCATCCCTGGACTTGCCAGGGCTTCCGTTTCCTCATCTGTAACTGGGAATAATCTCCTTCACCCGCTAGGGCTGTTGGGGACAGGGCGAGGCCTTGTACGTGAAGCACCTGCCTGCAGCCACTGGGGAAAGACCTGTGCTCACCGCCGACCACAGGGCTGGGCTGGGTCACATGAACTTGGGGGAACTTGGGAAGCCTGGAGGAATTTGCTTTGGGGAAAAGGCCTGCTTGGTTCTGCCCATTTCTGGAGCATCTGCCCCCCCTGCTGGCCACAGGCCAACATCACTCAAAGGGTCCCAAACCCAGTTTGGAGGGTGCAGCGGCTGGAGAGTCCAGACCCACTTTCTCCACATCCCCCGCCCGGCTGACAGGCCCGCCTTACCCCCAGGGCCACCAGGCAACGCCCGTGTGAGTGTGCAAGGAATGGGTGCGCGTTTAGCATTCACTACACCTGAGTACTTTCCTCAGGCCCTCATCACACTGACCGTGTGCAGAAGGTACTACCAGTGCTGCCCTGTAATGGATGTGGCTACACAAGCTTTTCCGCGCCGTGCGGCCGGCTGGCAAACCAGGGCCGACCTGTGCCAAGGCCCTGCCATGCACCCCCCTGTCCCCAGGCGGGACCTGGGGCTCCTCCCCTCAGCTGGGGCCCTGGGGCCCGGACAGCCTCCCTCTCCTGCGGGGTGAGCCTTGTGTCCTCCAGCACCTCCCTGAGAAGACAAAAGCTGGCATCCAGCCGACACGGCCCCCACGCCTGACTCCCTGCAGGGCCTGCACCGTGTGCGCAGAGAGGACCTGGGGTGCACCACTGCCACACATGACAACAGGCTCCTGCTCTGTACGGCTGTGGAGTTGGCTAAGTGCCAAGTATGTTCTAAGCACTCTGAGTACATGAACTAATTTCATCTCTACCTAACTGGGGTGTTGTAAGCAGCCTCGTAAGCGCTGCAGCATTACGGGTGGGGAAACGGAGGCCCAGCAAGCGTCTCACAGCCCCGGGCACTGCGAGGAGCTCTGCCGAGCTCACTGAGCCCAGGCCACCCTTCTCCAGGCTGCAGTGTGACAGACGGGCTGTGACAGCTCCTGCCAAAGGCCCTTCCCAGCCCCGGCTGAGCATAGCACGTGCGTGCGTCCGTCCCTGCTCGCCCCACTGCTCTGTCCCAGTGCTGGTGGCAGGGAGGGCGGCCAGGGGCCGATGTTCCCAGAGGAGATGGGACTGTTTCTCAGAAACCACCGGTGACCCTGGAGAACAGGGCTGCATTCCCCGGAGCTCTTCCTCCACCTCCTCCTGGCACCTCCAAACAGCCCCTGCGGTACCCACTCCTAGTCTTCACTGTCCCCAGGAGTCACAGCAAAGGGGACACATGGGACGGCCTTACTAAACATTCTCTGGGCATTAGCTCCTTGAATCCTCATGGTAATCCATTTTACAGAGGAGAAAACTGAGGCTTGGGGAGGTGAGGCCATGCCCCTGAGGTTCTAGAGCCAGTGGGTGATGAAACTAGTTTGATCCCCATGGGCTGAGACCACCAAGACATCCCATGTGCACCCCCCCAATGAGTATGCCTGCCTGCTCTAAGCTGGCCAGGTGCCCACCCCAGGCCACCCAGTGGGGAAGGTACTGCAGGAGTCCTCACTGACAGGTGGGGAATCGGAACTGATGGCCCCTTATCAGGCTGCACAGCGGATGCAGGTGCCCCATTCACCACCAGGACTCTGGACTCCAGGCTGTGCACTCCCAGAAGCTTCTGGAAGTTACACATATGAGGTCACTCCCCAGGGCCGACTGGAGAGGTCATTTCCCCTGCAGCCGTACACACATTCCAAAGTCCAGAGCAGCTTGAAACTCTCACCACCGCAGAGGAAGGCACGCTGCCAAGCTACAACAGGCTTGAACGTTTTTCCACTGCTTTCACGTTTCTCAGTTTTGTGGAGCCAAAACAGTCTTTGCAATGTTAACTTTTTGTTTGAGTCCCTCTGGTCAAAGATGGAAAATGTCATCTAAAGAAAGCTAACATTAAAAACTGATTCAAATTCCACAAAAGTGGGTAAGCATGAACGAGATGGAAATGACTGCACTTCCAAATGATGTTTCTGATGTGTGTGTAGCATTGGCACTTCTGAGGCCATTAAGCTTCAAAGTGTCTAAGTCTCCAGGGACACCTGCTTGGTCCCCTCAGCACCTCTGGGGGCCTTTGGCTCATGGGTTTTCCTAAACAGAGGGAGGACCAGAGGTCAGGAGGAAGGAGGCGGCCTGCCCAGGTAGCCCAGGAGCGTCTGAGACCATGCTCGTGAGCAAACATCCTGCCTTTGATACCTGGCACTGCCACCGAGAAAGTGACATGAGGCTGTGGCAGGGGGAGGATGAAGAGGCCCTCTGTCAACCAGGCCTCCCCAACCTGGAGCCCTGGGGGCTCTGAGGTCCCCCAGACTCCCTGGTCCTAGCGCCCTGGCTTTCCGTGAGAAGCTAAGTCCCTGGGACCCATGGGGCTCTGCCCTACTTGAACAGGACAGGCAGGGCCTCCAAGGGAAGCACCCGGTCTGGCTTCGGAACCCAGCGGCCTCGAGAGACACTGGGCAGCAGGCCAAGGGCTGGCCACACCTCTCTCTTTCCTGCCAAAGGCAGCGTCACATGGCCAGCGAGTGTTCGACTAAAGACGGCAGGGCGGCTGTCGCTGAAGTCGCCAGGCACCTGGAGATAGGCAGGGCCAGGAGGAGGAACTTGGCAGGACTTCAAGGTTGGGGGTGGGGGAGAGGGCGGAGGATCATGCCAGCCTAGGAAGCCAGCCTCCGCTCAGGACCACCTGGGGGTTCCCTTGCCTGGCTCCAGGATCCTACTGGCCACCCCTGCTCGGGACATGCCACCTTGTCCCACTCCCAGCCCTCACGCCTTGCTGAGGCCACTCACCTGACAGACAGGGGATGAGGGAGACCGGTGAGCTCGGCCTGGTCAGATAGGTCGTGGGCCAGGAGGTCAGGATGCTCACCGAGGGAGGACGACCGTTACCCCTTGGGGCTCCAAGAGGCTGTGCAAGGCCCGGGCAAGCCGGGGTATTTCAAGGGCTGGAAAGAGGCGGGTGCTGGGCGGGGCCAGGAAAATCACTTTCATAAGCATGAGTCAGCAGAGCCCCTGGATGAATGAACTTGGCAGTCATCCTGCCTGCCCCAGGGCCGGCCTTGCCGGGGTCTTCCCACCGGGGCGTTAGTGTGGCAGAGACTCAGGGTGGCCAGGCTGGTCCCACTCCTGGGACTCAGTCAGTGAATGAAGGAACCAAGGCCGCTGAAGGAGCCAACCTGACCTTTTCCCTTAAGGTGGGGGAGACAGACCTGCGTAGGGGGAGCGGAGCCTTTATGTGGAGAGTTCCGTTCCTTCACCCTACCTGGTTCTACCGGTGTCTCCACTCTGCATCCCTTCCCCCGCAAAATAAAGCCACCTGCACCAAGTTGTCCAAGCTGAGGACCCAGCTCTGCTGCTTCCTGGGCAAGCTGCCTCAGTTTTCTCATCTAAAAAATGGGCTCAAGTAACAGACTCTTCTACATGGGGTGGGAGTGGCATGGAAATGACCTCATCCTGGTCTACCTGGCCTAAAACTTGAAGCCTGCTCCCTGGTTCTTTTTTCTTCGTTTTTTTCCCCGTTAGCATGTAGCAGTGCACACTTCACATTGTGCTGACTCTTGCTTATTTTATTGTCTCTCTCCTCAAACCAGGATGTGGGTTCTGTGTGGTAGGGAAGCACAACTTTGTTTTATCCTGAGTTTCAAACAGTACTCAGCACATAGTAGGCACTTGAGAAGAGAGAAAGGAAGGGAAAGGAGGAAGGAAAGGAGGGAGGGACGAAGATTAGGAGGGGAGGTGGTTGAGACAGTATCTGGCCCATAGACCTCAGCGTGCATTTTAGCTGTATTTTCATTGTCCATGTGATTGTCCCCGTGTGTTATATGCTTTTATCTGGGGATGTCCCTGCCAGCCCTGCCCAGAGGATGGGGACAGAGGGTGGCAAAGAAAGCACCCACCTTTCATGTGAAACTTAAGGGGGTGCCCAAAACACCGGGAGATCAAGAACACATCTTAATGCAATTAAAAAATCAAAATCAATGCAAAAAAGTCTAGGGTAAGTAAAAGATGAACATTTCAAATAAAGACAGGGTCTGTGGAAGGGCTGTGCGGCGGAGCCTGACTAAAGCTGGGAAACGCTGCTTTCTCCTTCACCCTAGGGTTTTGGCAATTCCTTTTGATTTTTAAAAGTATTGCATGAACTGTGTGCCTTGACTGTTGGCATGCCCCTTGTGTTATGTGCCAGAAGTGACATTTCTCTCCTAGTCCTGGTGCTGGTGATGACAGGGGCCTGGTCTGACAGCAGGGCTCTTTTGGGGGTGGGGGGCACCTCTGAGAATGCAGAGACCTGCTGGGACCGGGAGGAGGGGAGGGAGGGAGTGGGGAGCAGGGTGGAGGCATGGGCGGTGCTGGGGGCTGGGGGCGAGCACCCAGAGGGCTCAGGGACAGCATGAGCTGTGGGATGGGCAGTGTGCCCCTGGGCTGAGGGAAGAGGTCAAGCACAGAAGAGCCCATGACAAGGGTCTCAGGGCTGGGGGGATGAGTGGGAGGGTGGCCCCTGAGTATATGGAGTATATGCCTTGGGTCCAGGACCTCATCCTCAGAAGGACCCTGCAGGCACTTGATTTAATGCTCTGTTGCCATCACCTTAAAATCCTCAATAATTAGTGAACAAGCGGTTGGTCCTACATTCTCGTTTGCTCCGGGCCCCACAAGTCTCAAGCTGGTCCAGGCTGGGCAGCACCGGGCACGTGTCAGGCTGTGTGGGGGCGAGCTGGTCTCCGGGGGGCCTGCCTCCCTGCATCCCCGTTATCCTGGGGAGAAGGGCACTCATAGTCCTTTCCTCCAGGGGCCCTTGGCAGCAGGGACCTGGGGGCCGCGCAGCATTTGGGGGTGCAGGGTGGAGGGAAGCCCGCTGCTCTAGGACTCAGCTCTGCTGTCGGCATTGTGTACAGCCTGGGCAAGGGGTCTCTGTATTTCTCTGGGCCTGTTCCAGAGAAATGAGGCCTGTTGCCTCATTAGCAACACTCTCTGACATTCTGAGCCTACCCCCCATATGCAGACCAGAACCCAGTGGGGGTTCTGGCCACATGGGGAGCCCCTCGAGGGCTGGGGTGCAGCTTTGGTGACATACCTCGAGTGCAGGCTGCGTCTTCCCCCAGCAGCCGCCTGTCGGGCTCCACTTCCCCATCCCAGGACTCTGGTCTGCAACTTCCCAGTGCTTTGGACGTGTAAACTGAGGCAGAGAGAGACACCCCAGGGTCAGACACCCCCATTGGAGGGCGGGGCTGAGGCTTGGGGAGGCCTGGGGATGGAGGTCCAGAGGGAGAACCCAGGAAGGAGGGGCTTCTGGGACCCCCGTCTCCTGGCTTGGCCCATTTCTTCCCTGACCTGCCCGCAGCCCATGCTGGCCCTGGGCGCCCTTCCGGAGTTTCAAAATGTGCCGATACGGGGAATTGTGAATGAGATGTGGACTTTCTTCCCTGTCACCTGTTTACAGGAAATATTGGAAATAGAATGTGTGGAACTGCTTCCAGAAAGCTCGACTAAGACCAGGACAAATAATGTCACGGACAAAGGGGCGGTGGTTAAAGAGGGGGCACAGAGAGGGAAGGAGCAGGTTGGCTTTGGGGACTTGTGCTTCTGGACTCCAGTGGGCACCCCAATTCCTCTAGTCCTGTCCTGTCCTCTTCTGTACCATGAGTTCAAGGGACTGTTAAGCCCCTGAAACATGAGCCTCTGAATCCAGACGGAATGGAAGGCGGCAGATGTAGCAAATAAAAACACAGGGGCCCAGGTGACATGGGATTTCAGACAAAAAAGAAACTTTAAGAATGAGTGTGTCTCATACAATATTTGGGATATACTTACACTAACTTTTTTTCAGTATTTGTCACAAATTGAAAGTTACCTGGGCGACCCGTATTTTATTTGGCAAATCTAGCTGAAAGTGCTAAAAACACATCTGACTTCAGAGCGAGTACAATAAAAATGGGAAGAAGGTAAAAATGTCTCATTAATGTTTACATGGATGACATGATGAAGGAAGAATATTTTGGACAACTTGGGTTAAATAAGATACACTGTTAAAATGGAATGCCACCCCATGTTTAAAATTTGTTGACTGTGGCTACCGAAACATTTAGGTCCACACGACACTCTCGGGTTTCTCCTGGAGGTGGGCACCAGCTCATGCCAACTGGGACCTCCCCAGGGCAGCACTGAAAGGCTCCCTGAGGTCCCAGAAGCTGCTTGTCCTGAGCAACCTGGATGGTCACCTGGAGGCACCGCAAGGGGCTGGGCAGCGTAATGCCGCCCTTCTGCACCTTAGCTCCCCTGCCTGTGCACCGGCCTGGCCCACACGGGGCTGGCCAGGTGCAGCTGAGGGCCGGGACCTGGCACGCAGCAGGGGCTCAGGCTCACAGGCTGTCCTGCGTGGCCTGGCTGCCCCTCCCCGTGCCCTCCAGGCCGCCTGCCACTGTTGGCAAGCTGGGGAACCTGGGAAGAGAAGGTAGTGTGGCCTCAGGGTGCTTCTCTAGGGGGCCTGGTGCTGAAATGAACCTCTCTGCCACCACATCGAAGCCACCATTCCTCTTTCCCTAAGAAAGCCCAGCGCACCCCCGGCCCCTCCTCCTGCCTCTCTTCTCCTTGTGGCGGCTCCTGCCCCTCGGCCACTTGCTGGGCACCTCCGGGAGTGGGCACTATGGACAGAAGTGTCTTTACGGACAGCTGAGGCCCCAAAGCCAACCTTGAGCCTGAGGCCCCACAGCCTGAGCAGCAGAGCCGGGGCTCGAAACCAAGGTAGCTGTTGCAGAGCCTGGGAACCTCCAGGAAAAGGGAGCCAACGAAGGAACGAAGCCTCCTGTCTCAGGTGCAAAGTCAAGGCCGAGGGACCCTCCTGAAGTACCGGCCTACCCGCATGGCCACCGCTTTGAGGTGCCCGAGCCGGAAGGCATTTCAGGGACCCATGCACTTGATCCGTACACCAGTCTAGGAAGGAAGACATGGTGTTCTTATTTCCTCCTTCTACAAGTGAGGAAACTGAGGCCCCAAGAGTGCAAGACATGGCCTCAAAGCATGGTATGTGGCTGAGCTGGGGCTGTGACCAAATTCTGCTTAGTGCCCTGGCATGACAGGAGAACTAACCTTTGCCCTGTGCCTCACTGTTTACAGAGTCTTGTTAGTCACCTTATTGCATTGATCTTACTGACAACCAGAGAGGTGGGCAAATATTTTCAATAACAAGCTTGCAGATGAGGAAACCCGGGCACCCTGCCCAAGGCCACATGGCCTGCAGCGGGAGAGGAGATGCAGGCTGCCGTCCGCCCATGGCTGAGCCCACATGTGCCACTCCAGGACGACAGTCTGCGTGGGCAGGTTCAGCACAGGTTCATGACTGGGGAGTCGTAGTAGAGCCCCGGGAGACACTGTCAGTGCTGGGGAAGGCCCATGTCCTGGCCCCCCACAGAGAGACCTGGAGGTCAGAAGCTAGGCAGGGAGTGTGGGACAGGCCCCAGGAGGAATGTCCACACAGGGGTGAGTTTGTGGGGGTTCCAGCCACATTCTATGTTTCTGGATTCTTTAGCTTTGTTCCTTAAAAACCAGGGGGAAGGGTTTGGCTGAGAGCTAATATGCCTGTCCCATGTCAGGGTGGACAGGGAGCCAAGCCCAGGGAGGGAAAGGGTGCCATTTAAAGTCAGATGAAACAAGACTCTGGCTCCATTACTTTCAGCTATGTGACTCTGGGCAAGTGACTTAACCTCTCTGAGCTTCCAGGATTTCCTGGTTTGGATAACAGCAGAGCAGTGCTTCCCACCCCTGCTGCATAGCAGAGTCACTTGGGGGAGTATTTGAAGAGATACTAACCCCCAGGCCCCAGCTCCAGTGACTCTGGCATCACTGGTTGGGTTGAGGCAAGACACGGGGAGTTTCACTGTCTGGGGGCCTTGTTCCTGCAGCTGCTGGGAGGATGAACTAAGATACAGTGTGGAAATCACATGGCCTATGGGGCTGCCCAGTACATTAGAGCCTTTTCCACTGCAGAAGCCATCTTTTTGTGAACCACATTCTTGATGCTGTCACAAGACAGTCATCAGGTCTAAAAGAAAAATATATCTCCATAAAAGGAGCAAAGGGCAGAAAACTTCCCTAACTTGGTGAGGGAAAAAGTCACGCTAGTTCAGGAAGCATAGAGGGTCCCAATTAAGAAGAACCAAAAGAGGACCACTCCAACACACATCATAATTAAAATGAAAAATTTTAAGACAAAGAGAGAATCTTAAAGTCAGAAAGAGAGAAACATCTACTAACGTACAAGGGAGCTCTGATAAGGCTATCAGTTGATTTCTCAACAGAAATACTATAAGCCACAAGGGAATGGAATGAAATATTCCAAATAATGAAAAGCAAGGATGTGCAATCAAGACTACTCTACCCACCCTGGCTGGTAGCACAGTGGGTAAGGCACTGGCCTGCGAACCCAAAGGTCGCAGGTTCGATTCCCCAGCCAGGGCACATAACCAGGTTGCAAGCTAGATCTGTGGCTGGAGTCAGGTGAATGGCAACCATACATTGATGTCTCTCTCCCTCTCTGCCTCTCTCCCTTCCTCTCTTTCTAGAAATAATGAAATAAAATCTTAAAAAAAAAAAAAAAAAAAAAAAAAAAAAACTACCCTACCCAGCAAGGTTCTCATTTAAAATGGAAGGTGAAATAAATAGCATCCCAGACCAAAAAAAAAAAAGGCTAAAAGAGTACATCTACACCAAGTCAGAACTGCAAGAGATGCTAAAGGGACTGATAAGAAGAAGGAGGAGAAGGAAGAAGAGGAAGAGGGGGAGGGGAAGGAAGAGGGAGGAAGAGGAAGAAGGGAAGGGAGAGAGGGAGGAGGAGGAGGAGGAAGTTCATAGCAATACAGTCATACCTTAAGAAGATAGAAAGATATCAAACAACCTAACCTTACACCTAAAAGAACTGGAGGAACAACAAACAAAGGCCAGAGCAAGGAAAAGGAAGATAATAATCAAGACCAGAGCTGAATTAAAACTTTCAAAGGATTAACGAATCTAGGAGTTGGTTCCTTGAAAAGATAAACAAATCATTAACCAGACTAATCAAGAAAAAAAGAGAGCAGCCCCAAATAAGTAAAATCAAGAGATGAAAAAGAAGTAACAACTATTACCACAGAAATACAAAGGATTGGAAGAAATTACTACGAACAGCTATATGCCAAGAAATTGGACAATCTGTAAATTTCTAGAAACATACAATCTTCCCAGACCAAACCATGAAGAAGCAGAAAAGCTGAATAAACCACTAACTAGCAAAATGGAAGCACTAATCAAGAAACTGCTGATACACAAAAGCCCTGAACCAAATGGCTTCACAGGCAAATTTTACTGAACATTCAAAGAAGAACTAATACCTCTCCTTCTCAAAGCTATTTCAAAAATTCAAGAAAAGGGATTCCCAAACTATTTTTTGCAAGGCCAGGATCATCCTAATTCTAAAACCAGGTAAAGACACAAAAAAGAAAGAAAAATTACAGGTCAATATCTGATGAACATAGATGCTAAAATTCTCAACAAAATATTAGCAAACCAATTCCAACAATACATGAAAGAGATCATACACTATGATCAAGTGGGATTCATCCCAGAGATGCAAAGATGGTGCACGATTCTCAAATCAATACATTTGATATATTACATAAATAAAATGAAAGACAAAAATCACATAATCATGTTACCAAATGCAGAAAAAAGCATTTGATAAAATCTAGCATCTATTTATGATAAAAAAAAAAAAAAAAAAAAAAAAAACATTCAGCAAAGTGGGAATAGAGGGAGCATACCTAAACATAATAAAGGCCATATATGGAAAATCTACTGTGAACATCATACACAATGGGCAAAAATGAAAACTGTTTTCCTTAAGACCAAGAACAAGACAAGGCTGTCTGCTTTCACCACTCTTACTCGACATAGTACTGGAAGTCCAAGCCACAGCAATCAGACAAGAAGAAGAAATAAAAGGCATCCAAATTGGAAAGGAAGAAGTACAACTGTCATTATTTGCAGATGACATGACAGTGTACATACAAAACCACTCAATATCAGAGTGAATTCAGCAAAGGAGGTAGATACAAAGTCAAAATTCAGAAATCAATGGAATTTTTGTACACCAACAATGAACTAACAAAAAGAGAAAGTAGGAAAAAATTCCATTTACTACAGCACCAAAAAACAAAACACAACAAACAAACAAAAAACCACCTAGGAATAAGTTTAACCAAGGAGGTAAAAGATTTGTGCTTGGAAAAGTACAGAACACTAAAGAAAGACATTAAGGAAGACACAAATAAATGGAAGCATACACTGTGTTCATGGATTGGAAGAATTAATGTCGTTAAAATGTCCATAATACCTGAAGCAATCTATAGAGTCAATGCAATCCCTATTAAAATACCTAGGGCATATTTCACAGATCTAGAATAAATACTTCAAAAATTTATATGGAACCAAAAAGGCCTCAAATAGCCACAGCAACCTTGAGAAAGAACAACAAAGTTGGAGGAATCACAGTATTGGATATTGAACTCCAAGGCCACTGTAATCAGTATAGTCTGGTATTGGCATAAGAACAGACACATAGGTCAATGGAACAGAATAGAAAGCCCAGAAATAAACCCAGGTCTCTATGGTCAATTAATATTTGACTAAAGGGGGAAGGAGCATTAAATGGAGTAAAAATAGCCTCTTCAACAAGTGGTGTTGGGGGAACTGGGCTGATACATGCAAAAAATGAAACTAGACCACCAACTTACACCATACACCAGAATAAATTCAAGATGGATAAAAGACTTAAACATAAGCTGTGATACCATAAAAGTCCTAGAGGAAAACACAGGCAGTAAAACTTTAGATATCCCACGTGACAATATTTTTACCAATATATCTCCTGGGGCAAGGGATATAAAGGGAAAAAATAAACAAATGGGACAAATCAAACTAAAAAGCTTCTTTAACAAATTATTTTTAAAAAGATTTTATTTATTATTTTTAGAGAGAGGGGAAGGGAGAGAGACAGAGAGGGAGAGAGACATCATGTATGGTTGCCTTTCACCTGCCTCCAGCTACGGACCTGGCTGGAGACCTGGCTTGCAACCTGGTTATGTGCCCTGGCTGGGGAATCAAACCAGCGACCTTTGGGTTTGCAGGCTGATGCCTTATCCACTGTACCACCAGCTAGGGCTAAAGAGATTTTGTATAGTTAAAGAAAACATCAACAAAATGAAAAGGGGACCAACTGTATGGGAGAACACATTTGCCAATGATAGACAAGGGTTTAATCTCCAAAAATATAAAGAACTCATGCCACTCAACACCAGAAAGACAAACAAGCCAATTAAAAGAAACAACAAAAAAACTGCAAAGGACCTGAACAGACATATTTCCAAGGAGGACACACAAAAATCCCGTAGACATATGAAAGAACTCAACATCACTAGCCATCAAAGAGATGCAAATTAAAACCACAATGAGATACCACCTCACATCTGTCAGAATGGCCATCATTAACAAATGAACAAACAAGTGCTGAGTGCTGGCGAGGATGTGGAGAAAAGGGAACCCTAAGTGCACTGTTGGTGGGAATGCAGACTGGTACAGCCACCGTGGTAAGCAGTATGGAATTTCCTCAAATAATTAAAATGGAACTGCCTTTTGATCCAGCAATTTCCCTGCAGGGAATATATCCTAAGAATCCCAAAACACCAATTCAAAAGAACCTATGTACCCCTATATTCATAGCAGCACTATTTACAATAGCCAAGTGCTGGAAACAGCCTAGGTGCCCTTCAGTGGATGATTGGATCAAAAAACTGTGGTACATTTACACAATACAATACCACACGGCAGAAAGAAAGGAACTCCTACCCTTTGCAACAGCATGGATGGAACTGGAAAGTATTCTGCTAAGTGAAATAAGCCAGTCAGTGAAAGACAAATATCCTATGATTGCACTTATAAGAGGAATCTAATGAACAAAATAAACTAATGGGCAAAACAGAACCAGAGAGACATGGAAACATGGAACAGACTGACAGCAGCCAGAGGAAAGGGAGTGGGGAAAATAATGGTGGAAAGAAGGGGAAAGGTCTAGTCAAAGAACATGTATGAACATGCTCATGGACATAGACAATGATGTGGGCATGGACTGCGGGAGTGGGGCTGGCTGGACAGAGGAGGGGAAAGGGGAAAAACTGAGACAACCATAACAGAATAAACAAGAATTTAAAAAAATAAAGAAGTATGTCTTCAGCCCTGGCTGGTGGCTCAGTGGGAAGGCACCGATCTGCAAACCCAAAGGTCGCTGGTTAGATTCCCAGCCAGGGCACATTACCAGGTTGCAAGCCGGGTCTCCAACCAGGTCTCCAACCAGGTCTGTGGCTGGAGGCAGGTGAAAGGCAACCATACCTTGATGTTTCTCTCCCTCTCTGCTTCCCTCCCTTCCCTTCTCTCTAAAAATGATAAATAAAATCTTAAAAAAAAAAAAAAAAAAAGGAGCCATGTCTTGAGAAGAGCCATACTAGGCCAGCAGGGGCCAATGGGTGACCCTAGTGGGGGTCTCAGGAGAAGCATAAAGAATAATCAATCAACCAACTGGGCGAGCCTCAAAGTCATCTCACTCCTTTACTGTGACTTGATTTCCCCAACAGAGTTCTGCAACCTCTCCAACTTCAGGGCTGACTGCTGAGAACTAGTCAGCAAATGATGGTGAATGCTCAGGCAGGACTGCGCTGCAGCTTTTGCAAATGGCAGCTGCAGAGCCAGGTGGCAAGGTGGCCACTCTATGACAGAAATGAGGGAAGCAGATCACAAAGTTACGGGGATGTGTGCTTGATGTGCAGGCCTGTGGGCAGGATCTGGACAGGAATAAAAATAAATAAAGAAAGAAAAGGAAGCTAGAATAATTGTCAGGGCCCAGAAATTTTTAAAGTTTGGGTTTTTAAAGTTCTAATTTTCATATCTTTGTATAATAAACAATAACAATCATCGGAGGTAAAAGCAATTCAAGACAAGGATTTTTCTATGCTCTCTTTTGTTGAGTCATATATGACAAATGCCTAGCCCAGTGCCTGGGACACAGTAGTGGCTCAATAAATATTTGCTGAATGAGTGAATCACTCTTGCTGCCCTCAGACTTCCCCGACAGACTCCTTATAACATTGATGATCACGTATGTCCCCTCTTGGCACTACATGGTAGGCATATGGATTGGCATGCGTTCCATAGAGCTAAATCCTTGATGACAATTGTGAAGTGGTCAAGGTTGAGGACAGAGCCCTTTGGCACAGCGCAGGAGACCCTTCTAGCACCCACAGTTCCTCTGGAGCTTGTCCCAGGCCCTGAGCACTTGGGGAGGTAGTTTTACAGGAAGAGGCCTGCAGGCTCCGGGCTGCCAGGGCATGTCTGAGCAGCCCCTGCTTCCAGGCCTTTCTAACAGGTATGTAATCCATTCAACCCCAAGTTCATTGCCCACAACAGGGAGGCCAGGAGCAGCCCTTTTCTGGCACCAGGACTGCTATTCCTTGGGCCTAGGAGCAGGGACATCACTTTCTGTGTTTATTTGCCCTACACACTACTTTTAAAAAAGACTATTTGCCATTGTTGTCCAGTTTTATAAACCTTCCAGGCCTCTTTCTGGGAAGGCCTTGACTTTTCAGGCAAATGGGGTCAGGGCCTCAGTGAGCTAATTTAGTGTCATGTGCGTTGGACCATTCTCCAACAGCAGGACCAGCACCTATGCCCAGCAGTGAAGTCCCAAGAAGAGGGCTTTGGAAAAGCTTTGGGTCTTGTCATCATGGGCAGCAGGATTCCAGAGCCTGTCCTTTCCTGTTGAGACCCTACATGCCTCCGGAGTCTCTTACAAACTTGCAAGCTGCAAAGTAGACCCTGCACCCCCTGCCTGGCCCACCTGACAGTCCCTGCAGGAACTGACTTGACGGGCATCTCCCATGGGCCTCCTCCAGGCACCTGAGCACTGGCCGCCTTCCTGCTCTGTCTGAGACACCGGCCCTGCTTTCCCTGCTTCTGGGCAGAGCTCTCCTGATCAGTCTCTGAGGCTCTGTTGTTCAGATAAAGCGGGGTGTCCTGCAGTTTGCATTTCCTGGGCCCTACTGTTTGCTGGGCATACACTGGGGGCTTTACAAGCATATTCTTCGTTAACAAATGGGGCCCGTGTCCCCATGAACCAGGCTGGACAACCCAACACATGTTTGGCGGGCACGGTGGCTGTTCAGCAAGAGCTGGTGGCACCTTGGACCAAGATGCTGGCAGTCTGGGCTGACAGTGAAGGGTTTCTTCACCCATCTGGGGGCTGGCATCAATGGGACTTGGTGAGGGATTGAAATTGGAGAGGAAGCAGTGGCGCCCTGCTAAATGTGAAACAACTGACTTGCTTCTCCAAGAGAAGAGCTGATTTGTACCATCTGCCGATTCCTGAGGTGTAAATATTCCTTCCACAATGGACATCAAGCCATGGTGATGTGCAGGGTTGGGGACAGGTGTGCAGAGCCGGCTCTCACAGTGCGGGCCTGCTGCAGCCACCACTGGAGGTGAGCAAGACAGGGGAGGGGTCAAGAACCCAGGTGTTCTTCTGGTGTCAGCAGTGTGATGGGTGATGAGAGCAGGAGGCTGGGTACAGGGGAATCGAGAGCTGTCCTGCCATGTTGAGATGCCTGTAGGTCTCCCCAGCTGGGTACCGAGGTTGAGGTGTGGGGACCAAGGGGTTCTGGATGGGGTGTAAGCGTGGTACTGTTGGCAAAGAGATGATGTCAAAAGCCTGGGGATCAGAGGAAGAGGAGGAGGAGAAGGAGGAAGAGGAAAAGACGGGGGAGGAGGAGGATGGAAGAGAAGAGGCCAGGGTGAAGCTGAGAGAAATGCACCCTCTCAACAGCCTGTGTAGGTGCTCACACCTCCGGACCTGTGAGGAAGCCGTCCTGCTCCTCATTGGAGCCTGGTACTACTGAGCAGCTGCATTTCCGTGGGGCAGTGACTTGTCCCTTTGGTTTTGCCTCTGGAGCAAAACCCCGTGAGAACCTTGCGTAGCAGCTTAGAGGCCCCACTGGCTTGTGGCCAAGGTGACAGGGCAGGCAGCCCAGGGAGGGAGGGGGGCGGCGGGCTGGACCTTCAGCAGAGCTCGGGTGAGTCAGAGAGAATGGAAATACTGGAATGAAAACAAGCATGAAACTTAGGACTTATTACATCCTACCCCAGGGCCAGGCCAGTGCTCAGTATTTTGTGTGGAACGGATGTGCACATCCTTCTCAGAGGCAGGCGGCAGTTTCAGCACGTTCACAGGGAGAGCATGACGGGACGGCAAGGGGCCCAGCCGGGCAGTGGGCTGGCAGCTTCCCCGGGTGGCCCAGTTCCTCCCCTCACAGGGGCCAGAGGAGCCAGAGCTTTCCTCGCCAGTGGCTTTGGTTTCTGAGGAAATGGGGCCTAGTTGGCCTTTTGTGACACTACCCTGAGTTGAGACCAAACTAACCCCGGTCATCATCATCTTCATCCCCATCATCTGCACCAGCAGCATCAGTGGGTAGCAGGACAACAGGGCACCATTCCTCGTCTGCCTTTCCACGTTTTCTGCCGTGCCCAAATACCACTGTGCCTTTCCAGAGAAGGGCGGTCCAGGGCAGGTGCTAAGGCCCGTGATGGGTGCTGGGTAAGGAGGCGGCTGGGACAAGGGGATGCCTGTCTGAGTAGACAAGGGTGCGCCTTGCTCACTGGGCTGCGTCCAGCAGGACCTGACAGGCCCCGGGCCTGGGCTGCCTTCCCTCCAGCACGCTGGGCCACTGCCATCAGACCCCCACCATCGCCTGCCCTCTTCAGCGAGGGGTGCTTTGGTGGCTCTGGGTGTTTGGGGTGTGAGTGGGGTGGAGGAGTGGCCCGGCTGGGTGTGGAGTCGCTCAGATGTCTGCTGCGGGAGCAGGTATCCCCAGCCATCTCCGCCTCAGGGCAATTCCTACACTACAGCCCCTGATGCTGGATGACGCTGGAACGGTGGAATCCAAGGCCACGGTGCTATCGGGCTGGGCCTGGCTCTGCTCTCGTCTGTGCAGACAGGCTGGTCCACCGTTGGCCACCAAGGTTCCAGACCTGACTCCAGGCCACCGTGGCTTTCTTCCTCCTCCTCGCACCCCAGCCTGCGGCCCCCAAGTGGGCAGGGTGGGCAGCCCCTGTCTCCCCAGTCGGGGCAGGATCAGATCTTCACCTGCTCCTGGGCTCATCTTATCCTGGGATCTCGCTGGCTTTTTCAGCGTAGGCATTTGAGACTGATCAGGCACAGAACCCTGGCTGTCTGCACTGGGAGGGAGATGTCTCGGGAGCCTGGTGCCGGGTTTCCGAGGTGGAGAAGCTGAGGTCCAGTGAGGGGATGTGGTTCATCCAGGGTCACACATAGGAACATGCCTTGGAATCCAGCCCCTTGCTGCCCACCTTGAAATGGCTGTGAGCTGTGGGGAGGGGGATCAAAGTTCCACCCTTCAGGGCCTCGATCAGCAGAAACTGGTGCACTGGTGCTGGGCTGAGGTGGGCGTACAATTGTGGAGAAAAAGACACAGGTCTTCCCCTCAAGATCCAGGGGGAAACGAACAAGCACGTGAATCACATGCTGTCACTAACTGCCCCATTCCCAGCCGTCCTGGGCTGGGAATGGAAGGTGGGTAAGGACGGACTTTGCTAGAAAAGGCCTTCCAGGTGGGGCCAACAGCAGGAGCCCCGGCCCTGGATGGGCGGGGGTCTGGGACTGGAAGGGGCGCACCTGAGCGAGGGCTCCAGCTGGGGTTGCAGGGGCCCGGCAGCAGCCAGATCGCTGGGGGCTGGGCCGCTCGAGTTTGGTCATTCTCCAAGAGCAAAGGGAAGATGCCAGGGGAGAGCGACAGGCTCAGACCTGCATCTTGGAAAGCTGGTGGGGAGGATGCGGGCAAGTGTGGGTCAGGGCTGTAGTGGCTGTCCCAAGAAAACACCAGGGCCACCACCACTTCTTGTCCTTAGGAAGAGGCTCCATTTGGGACAGGCCAGGGCCCAGGATGCTGTGCGTGTGGGTGTGTATCTATTTGAGTGTGTGTGTGTGCACGCGCGTACTGGGGTGTGAGGGGCAGAGAGGACAGCCACACACTCTGAAGCCAACCCTGACCAGAGCCCATTTAGAGGCAGAGGAGTGGGTCTGGCTGCCAGTCATTTTTAGGGCAGGAGATGCCTCACAGCTGAAGAAGATGGCCCTGACCTCTCATTCATTTGTTTGCATGCTCATTCATTCATTCATTCATTCATTCAGGTTCTGAGCTCCTGCAAGGCACTAAAATCCACCAAGGCCCCTTGACTGGCAACATATTGGTCCTGGCTCTGTGCTGGTCTTGTGGGAGCACCCCACACCCCAAATTTCCGTGCCCCCTTCTCACTGGCCTTCCAACACCCGCCCAGCTCAGTGTGCTCTACTGGGTATCTTCTCTAGCACAGTCCGGCGTCAGTGCCTGGGACTCAAAGGCTGAATGCATTGCTCCCCAGGCAGGGGTCCGCACACGACGGAGCAGAAAGTCTTATTACTTCCTCAACCTTCACATCCCTCCATCCATCATCCCCTCCCCGAGCCCCTTCATCTCTTGCCTGCGTTAATGTCATCATTTTATAAATGAGGCATAACTTGCAACTTATTCAGATTTTAAAAAGATTTTTATTGTATTTTTACAGAGATTGGGAAGGGAGGGAGAAAAAGAGGGAGAGAAACATTGGTGTGAGAGAGAAACATCCATCAGTGGTTTCTGCACTGAGTGGGGACCAAACCCACAACCCAAGCATGAGCCCTGATCAGGAATTGAACTGGTGACCGTTTCCTTTGCTGGACCACACCCCACCCACTGAGCCATACGGCTCAGGGCTGCAGTGCATGCCTCTTAAGTTTACAGACATGCCTGCACGTGACCACATCCAAGTGGAGACACAGAACGCCCCATCCCTCAACAACCCTTTTCCTGACTTGTGTTCCGGCACCAGTGTGTTGCCTGCTCCAGACCTTGACGTTAATGGAATCTCTCAGAATGTTCTCTGTGATGGGATCTTCTGCTTGGCACCATGGCCCTGGGATCACCCACGCTGTGGTGGGGGGTGCTCCCCTCCCTTTTCTCACTAAACAGCGCCTGCCGCCTGCCAGTACTGCAGCATGTTTATCCGTTTCTGGACGTTTGGCTGCTTCCATCTCGTCGCTCTGTGTGGACATCTGCTATCATTTATTTTGAGTAAATGCCTAGAAGAAGGACTGCCAGGTCCCAGGGAAGGCAAGTGCGTGAGCTTACGAGAAACTGCGCAAGGCTTTCCAGAGGGGCGCCCCTCCCTCATCTGGGCGTCTGCAGCCTCCCTCTCCTGGCTGGCCCCTCCTGGCCCCCAACACAGCCCTGCCTTTGGGGGAAAGGAGCCACACCCCGCGGCAGCGCAGGGCCCTCCGCCTCCAGTCCTGCTCATCTCCCAGCCCCGTCTCTCTTCCACCTCGAGCCTCACCTTCCTGCTCTGTGGAAGGTCCGTGACTAAATTCCCATCATTTCTGTCCTTCCGCACGAACCGTCCTTTCTGCCTAGAGCACAGGTCCCAGCGAACGGACCCTGTGTCATTAGGCAGGCCACATCCAACTGTTTCCTCCAAGCCATCTCTGCTAGGGCCCTTCCCAGCACGCCTGGTTGGCTCTGGGTGCAGACGCCGGGCAGGCAGGGCCGCAACGGTGGCTTTTCCTCCCGGCCAGTCTGCATGGCCGCGCAGCATGCCTGGCACTCCACACAGGAGGCCTTGCAGATGTGCAGTAAATGAATAGTGGGGCCGAGTCCCGGGGACACATGTGGAGCACAGGCATCATGTGTGTGCAGCCCAGTGAAGTTTTACACATGCGCTTGCTAGGGTGACCAGCACCAGGTCCAGGTGTGGAGATGCTCAGCTCTTGGTCTGATTTCTGTCCTCACAGATGAGTGCTGCCTGTCCTTGAACTTGCTGTAGAGGGCATCTCGCAGATGCTCGCTCTTGGTTCGGTTCAGACTCCTGCTCAGAGAGGTGAACTCCTGGGCCCAAATCCCTCTGCCTTAGTGGCTGGTGTCTCTGTCACCCCTGAGTGTTTCCTTCTCTTCCAAGATTTATCTTCTTGCTTCTTGCTTCCATCCTCAGCCTGGGTGTAGGCTTAACCTCGCCCTGTTATCAGCAACTTATTCTTGAAACGCAGGGATTGGAGCAGGGGCTCTACCCTGGTCCTGCTCGCAGACGACCCCCAGCACTCTGTTCAGACCTTGTTTCCTGTGCTCCCTGTGTCCCCTCTTTGCAACCACCTAGACTTTCAGTCACTGCAAAGTCTGACACATCACCTTGGTCCACCTGGACACACTTGCAGGCTTGTTGGTGTGATAACACAGTGACACACCTTAAATTTGTTGGGGGGTGGGATGGGGCTTACAGGCCAGAACACCCCAGACCCGCAGCGACGGCACCACCTAGGAACTTAGAAATGCAAGTGCTTGAGCTCCACCCCAGACTCCCTATCTAGGGAAAACTAAGCATCTCTTCCATTTACTTTTTATTTATTTATTTGTATTATTACTACTTATGTATTTATTTTAAAAGATTTTATTTATTATTTCCAGAGGGAGGGAGAGAGAGAGGGGGAGGGAGAGAGGCAGAGAGGGAGAGAAACATCAATGTATGGTTGCCTTTCACCTGCCTCCAGCTACAGACCTGACTTGCAACCTGGTTACGTGTCCTGGCTGGGGAATCGACTGGTGACCTTTGGGTTCACAGGCCTTTCTGCCATTTACTTTTATACTCACAGTGCTTCTGACTTGAGATGTGTGGTTATTTTCCCATGCTGCCCAAGTCGCAGACACTGGCTGGGTGTCCTACAATTCAATGCTGACACTAACTGGAGTTGGCACAGGCCTCGCAGGGAATGGGCTTAGCCCTACAGACTGCCCGACTTTTCAAATGCCAGTCACAAGTAGTGGGTCCCCAGGGTGCCCACACAGCTGTCCAACTTGGCTGTACATCGGAGGTTCTAGCAACCCTGTCCTCAGGGTCACTAATTTGCTAGAGCAGCTCACAGAGTGGAAAAAAACAGTTTACTTAATAATGTTCATTTATTACAAAGGGTATTTTATTTTTTTAAAGATTCAATTTATTATTTTTAGACAGAGGAGAAGGGGGAGAGGCAGAGAGGGAGAGAATCATCCATGCATGGTTGCCTTTCACCTGCCTCCAGCCATGGACCCAGTTGGAGGCCTGGCTTGCAACCTGGTCATGTGTGCCCTGGCTGGGAATCGAACAAGCGACCAACGGGTTCACAGGCTGGCGCCTTTTTAATGAGCCACCAGCCAGGGTACAAAGGGTATTTTAAAGGGGATGCATGGGCAGCCAGATAAAGATACAAAGGGTGAGGTACCAAGTGCAGGAATGCCTGTCCCTGTGGACATGGTGTGTACCACCCACCCATCACCTCCGTGCACCCACCAACCCGGGAGCTCGGGGATGTTTACCAGGGCCTCATATGCGGGCAGGGTGGATCATGGCTCCATCTCTAGCCTCCCTCTGCTCCCCGCAGCCTGGAGAGCGGGGCTGGAAGTCCTACCTTTCTAACCACAGTCTTTGAGCCCAGCAGTCACCTCATGAGAACAGAAGACATGGTCTCCCAGGAAATTCTAAGGGATTCGGGGCTGTTTGTCAGGAACCGGAGTCCAAGATCAACTCTTAGAATAAAAGATGCTCCAAGCCCCTTTATCATTTAGGGAATTACAAAGATTTTTGGAGCTCTGGCCAGGGGCAGGGGGTGATGACCAACATATGTATTTTGTTATTCCATGGCAATATCACACTCAAGGGATCAGAAACCTGGGGGTTAGCCTGGCAATCTGTGTCCTACAAAACCTCCAGGGGTTCAGATACAGCTCAAGTGTGAGACCACTGACTCAGAGTACGAGATCAAACCTGTTGGTGATGAATCAATCAAAATGGGAATATCACTTTTTTTGGACAGAAGTACATTATCACTGTTCCAAAGAACGCAATGGAGTTCTGGTTGCTCCCGGCTGATGTGGTCTGATCCATGGTCAGAGCACCAGCTCCAGCCTCCTCGTGGACCAGCCAGATCCTGGCTGACCACCTGGGTCAGGGCTGACGAGACTGGCACAAATGCCTGCCCCACTCAAAGGGAAACGTGGGTCACGAGGCGTCTCTTGTCTCTCTGACAGTCGATTACTTTCCATGGCTTCCTCCCAGATCTGGCCCTACCTTCTCAGCCCCACCCTGAGCTCAGGGAGGCGGCAGCCCTGGCTGGCTGGGCTTGGTCAATGGGAGCCAGCGGCAGGAGGGCAAAGGGCAGGAGAATGGTCAGTGCAGCGGTATGCTGGTAACCGTTTAACTACCAAGTTCAAGGGAGGGGTGCGGGAAGTCCTAATTTGCAGTGTTTGCCCAATTCTGCGGTGTGAATAGATATGCAGAAGTATTTCCGCCACACAGATGCTCTGATGTGAAAAGCTTCCTGGCCACAGCTAGTAGTAAATTAACAAAGTTACTAAGGAGCGATGACTTTGGAGTAGTATTATGTTGGTTCTGAATATAATTTATAAATGACAGGTTTATATAATTTAATTTTGAATAAAAGGCATGCTTAACAAGTGGCTCCCAAAATCCCTGAAACATTGTCAGCTTTGGCAAGTGGGCAGGGTGTGCTCAGGCACCCGCTGGGCCAGGTGGCACCCCTTGGTCGTGCCTGCCCCGAAGACCCTGGTGTCCTGCTTTAGTCCTGTGATTCCTCCTCCTGGCCTGGCTCTCACCCAGCTTCAGTGACACTCTCTCCCCTTGTCCCTTCAGCCTGGGCAGAACTGGCTCCCTGCTGTGCTACCCCTGTGCACCTCAATGGCTCTCCTGTTCCTTTTCTGGGTAACCCGAGGGTGGTATCCTAGGGGTGGGAGGGAACAGAGTAGGTGCCCACCTCTATATTTTTAACCTTATCGACCTTCTGCTTAAGATGCCATTGGAAGGAATGATTCTGTGACCAGAAACCAGAAACTCACAGGGGCATATGAACTCTGGAGGACAAGGTCCTTGGTAAAGGTGATTGCACCCCAAATATGGCCAGTAGGCATGGCTGTTGGAATGCCCTGTTGGGAGGCAACGTTGCCTCATCTGTCACAATCCCAATGCACACGGCCGTGGACCTGGCAATGTCTCGTGAGTCATTTGTCTTAGAGACAGTCTCACCCTGGTGCAAAATGATGTCTGCCTATAGTTATTCATTACAGCACTGTTTAGAAGAGCTGAAAATGAATACAACCCAAGTGTCAATCACTAAGAGACTCATTAAATAGGTTCTGGCACATTCTTAAACAAAACATTTTGCAGCCCTTCTTTACATAACGACATGAAAGGTGCTCTGCAGTCATGAGTGAAGACAGGTGAAGACAAGGTATCAGGATGGGGGACAGAATCTGCTTCCCCACCCAGGCTCTGAGGAGGGGCCACTCCCCTGCTCATGGGGCATTCCTAGCTCCCCAGGGGGCATCCCTGAGTGTCTGGGGTATGGAAGAAGCAGGAAGAGGTCTGGACTTGGGTCTGGGGTGGTCAGGGAAGGCCTCTCTGAAGCAGTGGTGTTTCCACTGAGACCTGAAGAATGGGTGAGAAGCCGGCCAGGGGAAGCGCATTCCAGATGGAGAGGATGGCATGGGCAAAGGCCCTGGGGCTGGAAAGGCTGGTGTGTGTGAGACTGCAGCAGGGCCAAGGGCCAAATGCAGGGATGAAGACAGGGTAGGAGTTGAAAAGGTAGGCAGAGGGCCAACCACACAAGACTTTGATAGGCAGTGATGAGAGAAACTTGCCTTAGGAGCCATTTCAAGCTGTGTGACTTCAGACAGGTGACTTAACTGATCTGGGTGTCAGTTTGCTCAAGGGTAAAATGGGGACGAAAGTAGGAACGCTGCACAGGATTGAGAATGCTGCACCACACTAAGAAATATGCCTGGCACAAAGTAAGCTTTGCAGAAATGCTAGCTGCTACCATCCTCCTCCTCCTCCTCCTCCTCCTCCTCATCATCATCAATGGAGCGTTCCAGGAGTCAGAGCCAGGCCTAGCAATCAAGGCAACTGGCTCCGGGTTCTGTGCTTTTTCCATTCTGACTGCTCCTTCCCACCTCTCCCTGTACACACCCCTATTTGGAAGTCTGCAGCTGGCAGCAGTCCAGGGTCTGGAACCTATCCAAGCCCCTAATTGGGAGCTTATGTGCTTCTTAACCCTATGACCACATTCCTGGAAAGAGGGCTTGGTGTGCCCGCCCACCAGCGTCCTGGCAGGCATGCCTGCCACCTCCTGTGCTGAGGGGGACGGAGCTGGAGAGCGGCCCCGGGCTGTGTGCTGGTGCTGTGACGGTTGAGAGACCCCAGGGGCCTTGCTGGGGCTCTGAGCGCAGTGAGGAGGTCTCCCAGGTGCCCAGGGACACGGTGCCCCTGCACGACCCTCTGAGCTCTGGCGGCACTGGGGGAAGGGAGGGGGGGGGGAAGCTGAGCACTGGGCGGAGGCCTGACTCCCTGGCCCGGCCTGCTGACTCGGGCAGGCAGAGACTGGCAGAGGGAGGGTGTAGCCGGAGGAGAAGGGGAGACTTGGAGGCACTTGTCAGGTGCCTCCACTCCCTACATGAGGGAGCCTGCTTCTCTTGGGGGCCAAAGCTGCTGGTCCCCAGAATCACTCTTCCAGCTGCTCAGAGTCAACCTTGACTCCTCTCTAGTCACACTCTAGCCCATCAGCAGACCCCACCAACTCTACGTGCAAGGTAACTGCAGTGTGGCCACTCCGCACCATACTGCTGCGGCCACGGTCGGCCCCGGATCATGCAAAGCCTCCTAACCTCAGCCCACCCTCCAATACAGCAGCCAGGGTGACAACAGGGAGCCAGGTGGTGTCTCTGGTCCTGCAGTGACTTCCCTCTCACCCAGTGTGTAAACCAGTCTGGCCTGACCCCTCCTGCCTTGGTGACCCCCAGACACCCTCACCATAGGGCCACTGCACGTGCTCTTCCCTCAGACTGCCATGCGACCTGCTCCTCAGTTCATTCAGGTCTGTGCTCAGATAAATTCTCAGCAGCCAGAACAGGCTTATAAAACAGTTACTCTGACCCTCCTTAGCCACCTAGCTGTGTTTCTACATGACCCTACCGTCACTTTACGCACTGCATGCTTCCTTGTCCGTTGCCTGTCTGAACCCCCATACTGGGATGCAAGTTTCCAGAGGGCAGGTGGTTTTCAGCTCTGTTCCTGGGTCTATCTCAAGCCCAATATAGGGTCTGACACAGAGTAGGTGCTCACAAATACTACTGCCTGAATTGAGCCATGAGCATCCCTTAAGCAAGACACCATTAGGACCATGCTCTCCTGGGCTCCTTCGTTGGGGACTGGCCTTTCTGTCCCTGGTGACATAGTATCAGGGGGTGCCTCCCAAGCCTTGGCCTTCTCTCCAGCAGAGGCCCAGGAGACCAAGAGTGGGAGCCAGGAGGGCAAAGCGGGGCTTCTTTCTGCACAGCAGCTGGGCAGGTCCCATTTCATTCATCCAGCCAGCAAGACTAGCTCTCTGCACTGGCGGTGCCAGGGGTACAAACATGGAGCAATTCTGGGGATGCCGCAGATCAGGGGAGGGGACTTTGACCAGCAAAAGGCAAATGCAAAACAGATGAGGAAAACTCTGGCCTCAGCCAGCAGAGTGAGACAGTTTCTGCAAGAGTTAAGGGTAAAGACTGGAAGGTGTCCGCCCAGGACAGCTGGAGTAGAGGGCTGCCGTCTCCCAGGAGGGGCCCCGATGGCAGACTTTCCGCCTCGGATCCCGGAAGCCTGAGTCCAGGCTCGGCTGTGCCCGGGCCAGGCGGCCAGGGGAGTGCGGGAGCATGTCATAGGAACTGTTGGTCAGGCGTGTGAGCTTGGCCTCGCTTACTGTTTCAGTGCGAACCCTGGGCGCCTCCCAGTTGGTGTTCAGATACCATCACCTTGGAGAGAGGAGGAGATGGGGAGCAGTGGGCTGAATGGTGGCCCTCCCAAAGAATTATCCAAGTCCTGACCCCAGGAACCTGTGAGTATGACCGTACTGGGAAAAAGTCTGCAGACATAATCAAGTTAAGGGTCCTTCCAAGAGAGAGGGAGATCAGAGACCCAGGGAAGGCTGCAGAGGTAGGAGGCAGAGACTGGAGGGGATGAGGCCAAGAGAGCCTGGGGTCACCGGGAGCTGGAAGAGGTGGAAGGATCCCACCCTGAAGCCTCTGGAGGGAGCACAACTCTGCCCGCACCCAGATTTAGGACTTTCCAGTCTCTGGGACGGGGAGGGATTCAAGTCTGTTGTTTTAAGCTCCCAGGTTGTGGCCCTTTGTTATGGCAGCCCCAGGACCCCCCTACAGGACCGGACTGCAGGAGGGTTAAAACCTGACTGGAAGGTGATCTTGTTTAGGGTTACCTTTCCTTCCAAGTTTCAGGTTTGGGCTTCAGTGTGCTCCCTGCCCAGGGTGCGGTGCGCCCTGCCCGCCCAGGGAGGTGGGGAGGTGTGGCGCATCCCAGGCAGCCCATGAGGCTGCTCCTGAGGTTCGAGGCATCTGGTGCCTCTTCCCTCGCGGCTCCTGGCTTCAAGTTTGCCCCAGGGGGAGTAGAGCAAGGGGCCAGGGGACACAGGGCAGCGTGTGAGGTGCAGCTTGGCTCTGCTTGGCCTTATCTGCGGTGGCTGTGGCCTGGAAGCCCCAGCAACTTTGCAGTTAACCGAGGGAGCCATTTAAAGCAGGAAAACAGATTATAGGGGGATGACAGGTGAGATGCTGGGCTCTGGGGTGACTCTGAGTGTTCCAGGGGGCTTGCTGCTCCCTAGGAAGATGGTGGGAGAATGCCGCATGGCCGGGGGTGGGGGGCACCACTCATGTGTAGGGCACTCACCCTGCCCACAAGGTTTAGCACGTTACATGCATTACATCACGGGGCATCTCAGCTTCTTCCCCAAGGTCAGCCCCGGAGGAGCCCAATTTTGGCACAGTAGTTGAGAAGGCATAAAAAGGGCTCCTGAGCAAGCCCAGGGCCTGGGGTGGCAGAGGGGGAGCAGAGACTAAGGGCTGAGAGTGGTGACAGTGGGGCTGGAGTGACCCAACAGAGACAGGGCTAATCCAGGTGTGGACACTGCCCACCGGGTGGGCCTGGGGTGACAAGGCTGGGTGGACTCTGGGTGTGGGGTGGGAGCTGAGTTTCAGGTGATTCTCACAAGCAGCCCTAGGGTGTGGGGGGCTCAGAGAAATCAGGGTTCAAACTGTAGCCCTGCCCTCACTTGAAGGATGGGGGATCAGTGCCCAGGCCAGGCCTTGGGTGGGGTGCTATGGATAGATAAACCCAACTTCATGGGGGCAGCGTGAGCCTTGGAGAACTAGAAACTCAGTGAGGCTGAGGGGTTGGGGAGGTCGAGAGGTGGGCCTCGGACACCTCTGCCAGGTCTGCAGCTCCTCTGCAGGCTAGAGGCCCACACCGTGAAGCACGTGTTGCAGGTGCTGGGGGCACGCGAGGGGAGGTGGGGGGGTTTGTTACCATTCACCAGGCTCTGGCCCCACCCTAGAGACTCCCAGTGGGGTCAGAAAACCTAAAGCCTATCCCAGAGCCAGGATGAGCTCAGCCCTCTCTCCCTGGCCTCAGAGCTGGGGTGGGGGGAGCAGGAGGGGGCTCTGACGCCCCGCTGCTAGCTGCGCCGGGAGTGAGTGGAGTCATTTATGTGGCCGGATGCCAACAACTGATGACAGGTTTTCAGCACCTTCTGCACATGGGGTGAGTGCTGGGGCCTCCCGTGGAGGAGCGCCCTTCACCCTTCAGATAGCCTTTTCAGGGAGGGACCAGTGAGCCTGTTTTACTCCTGGGGAGACTAATGCTCAGGGTCACAGTAGTTTCCCAAGATCGCTGGATGGCAAGCGTGGTACTGAGGTTCCCACACAGGCTCCCCAACTCTGCAGCCCACATGCTTAACTAACCCTCCTCACTCCAGGCCAGGGGGCCACCTCTCTGGAGACCCTCCTCCTCTCTGGCCCTGCCAGCCCCCTACACCAGACTCCACAGCTCCCCTGGGAGGCCCTGCCCCTCACGCCTCCGGCCCCTCCTTACCTGATTACAGACAAGCTGGGAGTGGTGGGGCTGACGGGTGACCGGCTCTGGGTGGAGAGAAGCAGGCACAGTGGGGCTGGCCTCCCCAGGGGACACCCCACTTGGATGTGGCAACAGGAAAGCCGGGGTGGGGGTGTGCTTGTGGGGGGAGGACAAGAGGCCAGGCTGACCTGTTTGTCGCATCACAAAGTCCTGTCCTGGTGCGGCTGCAGGCTCAGCAGGGGGAAGGCTGCGGGCCCTGCCGTAGGGGCCTGGCCAGGCCCCGTGCCCCGTGCCCCCTGCAGTGGCTCCACCACAGCGCTTGCAGTCCCCCTGCGGGCACCCTGAAAACAGGCACATCTTGACAAAGGGAGCCAAGGCAAGAGGCTGGTGGGTGAGAGGCCCTGCGGTTGGATGCTCGGAACTCTGGTCTGGGGGCAGGCGTTACTAGGGTCAGCCAGCATCACCCCCTGCTGGTGGTGTGGCCTGGGCCAAGGTCTGAACCTCTGCAAGATGCAGTCTCCTCCGGCGTGTACCCAGGCCGCTGCGCCCTCCACACCTGCGACAGGGCAATGCCCTTCTCTACGTACTGGAGCTTTCTGGACAGAGGTACAAAGGAAAAGCACGATCATGGAGCATTTCCTGCTGCCGGAGCCAGCAGGGCCCGCGGGCAGGAGAGAGAACAGTGTGGCTGTGGGGAGAAGGCTGCCCAGATGTCCCCGCCACCACTGCCACGCGGAGGAGGGGCTGCAACTCACCTTGTCCCACATTTCCAAACTTCCTTCCCCCAGCAGCGGCACAGACTTTTAATAAACAAAAGACATCACTTGGGGGTGCTCATATGAAAAATTCTAAACTAAAAAAATTATTTTACTGGTTTATATCACTTTCATAAATTAAAATGAATACATTTACTTGTTGTGAATCCAGTAATGGCCATGCAGCTCATTAGTGATGATACCAGGATTAGAACTCCTATCTGGGTTTAAGTAAAATAGGTCAGAGCCTCTATTGGAATAAGTAGTCCTGAGTGAGCCCCCAGCCCTGGGACCTCTTGCTAAGTGGCCCTGGGCCTGGCACTAGCAGCAGCCAGCCTAAATTCATAGCTTGGCTTTTCCTGGGGATCTCCAAGCCCAGCACAAGATCTCAGGTTGTTTTACAGCTCAGGCAGGTGCCCCGGGCAACACAGGGGGCTGACCTTGGCCTGCACCACCCGGGAAACCCCAGAGCCTGTGCACCCAGTGGGCAGCTACAGACCAGGTCAGAGCACCACCACCTGCCCCTGCACAGCTGACCCTCCAGAGGGCAGAGGTTGGTGGTCGGTGGTCACAGCCAGTCCTTGCTGGCTGTGACCTGGGTAAATCCCTCCCATGGTTCTGCCAACGGCAACCAAGCCTCAACTATAAGAGAAAGGTGTACTCAGCCCACGTGAAGGACACACCTCAGGTACCCGGCTTGAGTGACAGGAGACGCTCTGCCACTGGCCCCTACAGGACACCTACCACATTAGGCCACACTACCAAGACCCAGAGTTAAAGCATCTCTACCTAATACATAGAAACAAACACAGGGCGGCTGCCAAAACGAGGAGATAAATCAATATGGCTCAGATGAAAGAACAGATCAAAACTCCAGAAAAAGAGCTAAACAAAATGGAGATAAGCAATCTGTCAGATGTAGAGTTCAAAACACTGGTTATAATGATGCTCAAGGAACTTAGTGACAACCTCAGCAGCATAAAAAAGATCCCATCAGAAACAAAGGACACACTAACTGAAATAAGAACAATTTACAGGGAAACAACAGTAGACTGGATGGAACTGACAATCAATTCAATGATTTGGAACATAAGGAAGCAAAAATCAGCCAATCAGGACAAGAAGAAGAAAAAGAGAATCCAAAAAACCCAGGATAGTGTAAGCAGCCTCTGGGACAACTTTAAGTGCTTGAATATTCACATCACAGGAGTGCCAGGAGAAGACAAAGAGCAAAAAGATTGGAACTTATTTGAAAAAATAATGAAAGAAAACTTCCCAAATTTGGTGAAGGAAATAGACATGCAAGTCCAGGAAGCACAGGGTCCCAAACGAGATGGATGCAACGAGGCCCATTCCAAACACACCATTGTTAAAATGCCAAAGTTAGAGAATCGTAAAAGCAGCAAGAGAAAGTAAGTCAATACCTATAGGGGAGTTCCCATAGGAGTGTCAACTGATTTCTCAAAAGAAACTTTTCCGACTAGAAGGGATTGGCAAGAAATATTCAACGTCATGAAAAGCAAGGACCTACAGCCAGGTTTGCTCTATCCAGCAAAGCTATCATTTAGAATCAAGGGCAGATAAAGAGCTACCTAGACAAGAAAAAACTAAAGGAGTTCATCATCACCAACCCATTATTATACGAAATGTTAAAGGAACTTATTTAAGAAAATGATCAAAACTTTAAACAATAAAATGGAAACAAATACAACTCAACAATTGAATATAAAAAACAAACTAAGCAAACAAGAAGAACAGGGACAGAATTACAGGCACAGATAGCTGTTTGGTGGTGGCCAGATGGGAAGGGTGTGGGAGAATGGGCAAAGAGGTGAGGGATTAACAAGCACAAACAGGTAGTTACAGAATAGTCATGGGGATATAAAGCACAGTACAGGATGTGGAGTGGCCAAAGAACTTACATGCATGACTCACGGACATGAACAACAGTATGGATTTTGCCTGAGCAAGTGGCGGGTACTGGGTAGAGGGCAGCAAAGGGGAAAAATTAGTGACAACTGTAATAGCATAACCAATACAATTAAAAAACAAGTAGTCCTTTGTAATGACAAAATTGAAAACAACAACTGTGTAAAAACTATGGTTTCTCTCTGTCCAAAGGTCATCAATACACAAAGATGACCGGCTGGTCATGTCTGGGGGGCTCTGCGGGTGTGCTGGGGAGTTTGGGTGGATAATAAAGTACAGGCGCACATAATTCATAAAGTGGGAAGCTAAGTGGGAAGCTTTGCTTTGTCTTACAAGAATCTCTTGGATCTCCTCTCCCAGAAAGAAAGGACCTGACAACTGAATGGATGTATCTTCCCTCTCACCTAATCTCTTCCGGCACTCAGATCCTCCTTCTGCTCTGCAGTGGGGTGTCCATGCCTCATGATGTCCAGTGGCTGCAGTACAACCTCCCCCGTGTTTGGACACACAGGCCTTTGATTCAAGGCCATAAAGCAAGAGACATGGAGGGCATTTCTCTGGGCCTGACTGATGCTGGTGCACGAGTGGAGGTGTGGTGTGCAGGGACCACGGTACCACATGGCAGTTAATCAACTTCTCTTCCATGTAGGTTTGCAGTGTGCAAGACCCCCTCTTGCCTGGGTCTAAGGCCTGGGCTCATCATTGCTGTTTCTAAAACATCACACTCCAAGTCAGAACATCAGCTCTCAGCTGCTTCACTGGAGGTGGAGGCTGCGTGATCCTGAGACCTTGGGTAACAATTTTACCTTTCGGCAAAAAGGCTGTTGTGGAAATAGCAAAGGTTGGAGACAAGGGGTCCGGGATGTCCCGTGCTTGTTTCGACAAGCTGATCCGTGCCGGCGATTGTGCAGCGCAGAGCACGGGTGCTGAGTCATGCTGACAGAGCTACAGAGTCCCAGTCTGATACAGTTTTCTCACTGGGCTTCAACTCAACGCTTCTGGGAGAAGCGGGGGTATTCTGAGGGCCGAAGCTGAGATCAGTCTGTACTGCAAGCTGACAGGCTGCTGGCACCAATGTGCTGACATTTGACACATAACACGGATGGGTACTTTTTTCACTGCAGTTAAAAACAATTACAAATACAACTTTTATAGGAATGCCTAATAAAGTATTTGAGGAGCTCCAGGAAGGCCCACAGAGGCCACCAGCCCCCCACCATCACCATGCCAAGCAGTTGCCAGGTTCCACTGGAAAGCTGCCACACCCTGGTCACTGAGGGCGGTTCCTCTGGCCAGGGTGCCGGGCTCTGAGTTCTGCCTGCAAGAGGCTTTCCTTCTGGCCCCGGGTTTATTGCTGGGCTCTTGGGACACTTCTGAAGAGCATGCCTAGGTGCCCAGGGGAAGTATCCCAGAGCCAGAATCCTCCAAAGCATTTCCCCTGTGAGATGTGTGCTAGTCCCGTGGCTCTTGGACAAAGTGGTCATCTCATATCGTCCTTTTCCATTCTTTCAAAAGTCGTTTGAGGACCCTTTGAGTCTGTGGGCTCCAGCTAGGGAAGGCCCCTGGAACTGGCAGGAAAGCAATGTCAAAGCCAGGAGAGCCGCAGGCTTAGGGCGATCCCCACCCCTGTGAGAGAGTGGGAGCCTGCTCTGTGGGATCTGGGCACCAGATTTACCAGCAGGGTGTGTGTTACCTACTCAGAATTTAGCTCCAAGTTCAGGAAAGGAAGAGACAACACTGCCATCTAGTGGCCAGTGGGTTGCACAGCGCCCCTGATGGCAGTTGCTCGGAACCATTTTTAGCATGGGAATGAGTCTCAGACTCTCTGTGACAGTGGCCCAAGGGGGCAGGGGGATCTGTAAGCTCCTTGTCCCTCCAGCCATGGCACTGTCACCACCTGAGAAGCCAATGGCTGTGCAGCAGGGCCTCCGCAGTGCTCCAGGCCTGCATCACAGCCCACTTAGCCTGGGGGTGGGGATGGGTTGCTGACAGTCTGACCTGGGAGAGGCATGAGTGGGGTTGCAGAGAGTGTGGCTTTTTAATTTCTTTTTTGTGTGTTTGAAAGGAACTTCCCGATAGGTCTGAGGTCACACAGCAGTTCTGTGAGAGCAGGGCTCCCAAGCCGGTCCCTCCCGCAGCTCTGCCGGGCCGCCTGGCGCGGAGCTGGTCTCCGTCCTGGAACAGTGAGCCCAGGCGCTGGTGTCCCCACCGGCTGGCAGCCCTGGGCCCCGTTTCCTCATCGTCAGCGAGAAACACTGCTCAGACTTCCGTGTGGAAACCATCTGGCCCAGAGCAGAGATAAATGCTGTTTCTTTCCCCTTTTCCCCCTTTTCTTGATAATTAATTGCGTATTAGGCATTTGAGAAATGGGAATGCTAATTCAGGAAAAACACAAACAAAACCAAAATGGAGAAGAGACTTGGGTTCACCTTTATCAATTTTGTTAAAACTGCAAATAATGCAGAAATTTTTGTGGTGAACAGAAATCACTGGGAGGCTTTTGTTTAGAATAGATAAAAATGGATTTCATATTCCAATGAATATCTTAGAAACCAATTAAAAATCAGAAAGATGTTCGCTTCATTTAAGTCTTAAGTGCACCTTAAGCTTAATTTCAAACCAAGCCCAGAATAAGCTGATGCTTGCAATATCTTAAAGAAACTCCCAACCTCTTTGAAGCCACAGAACCAGGAGAGAGCGCCCCATTCTTGCAGGGGTGTAACTCCCTCAGGTGACCAACAGAGGGCAGAGCTACACAACCCTAGCAGCCCTGCACCGGAGGCTGAGAAGATTCGGCCCTGGGAGAGGAGGGGAGGGATGCAGGAAGTGGGAAGGAGGGTGGGGACCAGCGTAGTGGCTCCTGCCAGCGAGGCGGAGCTGGTTGGGGGCTTGCTGGACAAGGTACCAGGTGGAGAGCTTGGGCCGAGCTGTCTAACCTGATGCTCCTCAACTGGAAGTAGAGTGCTGCTTAGTCACCGGGGGTGGTGAGGACGTCGCAAGTAATCGTACAGTGCCCGGGAGATCCCTAGGAATGAATTACTCTTGTTTATCACCTTGTATTAATTGTGAACAGAAGCCAGAAAGCTGCCAGACACTAACTGCCAAATAAGGGAATGATAGATTCCAGAATGTACATTAAGGTAAGTGCAACATAGTCCCCAGTCAAAAGGCCGAATCTCTCAACATTTGTAATAAATGTAATGATCGGAGTGATTTAAATGCTTTACACATGTCATCCCCTTTGAGTCCCTCAGCAGCCCCTGAGGTAGGTGCTGTGGTTACCCACATTTATAGACGGGAAAACTAAGGCACAGTGAGAACTGGTGGCTAGCCACCAGCCACCCAACTGGGAAGTGGTAGGGCGGGATTTGGAGCCAAAGCTGGTGGCCTCAACCATGATGCCACTATGTCATGCATTGCCTTTCAGAACAAAAGGGGACCCCTGAGCAAGTCAGAGCAGGCTGGCCCCAAGGCCATTAGCACCCCTTGAATCAGAATTAGTCCAAATTCCCATAGAGCCCAGGACTAAGCCTCCAGCAAAACTCCACGGATAGGATAAGAGCTGGGTCTGTCTGAATTACAGACACTGAAGCAGTGAGAGGTGAGGACAGCTGTGATTGGGTGGGGGTAGGGGACTTTAAGAAAGAACAGGCTCCACAGGTACCTGGGGGTGGTGGTGGTGGTAACAGACTATGGCTTTAGCCTTGAATTTGGGGAGCTATGGAAACTACTAATGACAACAATTTATTGGGCAGCAACTGTGAGCCTACCACACTGTGGGGCATTTTCCAGAGGACACTACTGTGGTCAGAAGGATTGCCAGGGTTCCCTAAAAGGAAGCAGGGTGGAAATCAGGCGTGGAGGCAGCGCCTTCACCCACAGCTACTGGGTTCCCCTTGTGCTGATATCACTGGGCAGCCGACAGGGCCCTTCGGTAGGAAGAAAATTCCCAACATGAAGAGCCAGTGAGTGGACTCTCTTGTTGCCTCCAAACCTGGCTGCGGTCTGATTTGGACTCCTGCTCTGCTGTGGTCATTGCGCAGAGGACAACATCATCCCTCAGAGGAATGGGAGGCAGGCCATCTAGCCCCCTCCCGCCTCTAGGGGCTGCAGGCTACGTGCAGAAAGAAAGCAATGAGGAGTCTCCAGCAACCTTCAGGAGGTAGGGGAACTTCGGCTCAGGGCATCATAAGCTCTTTCCCTGCAGTGACTGGACCGAGGCAAAGGGAAGGCAGGCCCATCCATCTTTACCCACTCATCTCAGTCCAGTCAGGCTGCTCTCAAATACCACAGGCTGGGGTGCTTATACATAGCAGAAATTTATTGCTTATAGTTCTGGAGGCTGGAAATTAAGAGATCAAGGTGCTGCCACTGTGATCTCCAAAATACAACCAGTAATATGTAGGAAAGCCCTCTATCCCTCTGGATTGACTGGAGAGCCATGGTGAAAGTCACCATGGCTGAATTATGTTCTAAGTTCAAAGGAAAATCTATTTCCACCAGGACTGTGTGTCCGGGTCCTCGTGAGGCTGACCAATCCACCTGGGACGACAGCCAGCAGAGGCTCTGGGGCTTTCTGAAGGCAGAGGTACCATTGTACTGGCCGTGGGCAGGGAGCCGGGCCAAGGGCAACAACAGAATCTTCTGGCAATATTTTGTCCCTACCCAGTCTGTGCGCCTGTCCCTGCTAAAGCCTCCTAGCTAGGTATTGCACCTTTGCTTGCACAATGAGCTTCAGGGCCCAGCCTGCCCGTGTGACCCTGCTGTGGGCAAGAGAACACGGTGTGACTTTGTTTTATTAAAAGAGCTCCTATGGATACATCACCCCCTGACCCATCTAGAAAATGATCCTTTTCCGGGCTAGGGAAGTGTCTGTCTGCTTCGGGAGAGGTTTAAAGTTTGCTGTTCTTCTGGAACTGGGCCACCAGGTTGAGGACCTGCTCGGAGGCTTTGATGTTCTTTGAGTTGAGATAGGTGGTACTGTTGGTGGCCTTCTCCTCCAGGTAGTACCGGTAGTTGACCATCAGGCCGCATGAGCTAGTGATGCCCTTGTGGCTGGGGTCGGCCATCCAGTTGATGCGCCACATCACAGCCCCATTCTGTAGGTGGAAGTTGGCCACAGGGTTCAGGGCGTAACCCCGGTGCTTCTCTCCGTACAGGTACCAGGCACAGAGCCTCATCAGAGGGGCCTGGAGCACCGCGACCAGCTTTTCAGACTTCACCCATTCATTGCTGTTGAGGAAGACCTTGAGGGTCTCATGAATAGGACCCCCTGTGATCTCAGAGATTTCTTTACACTCAGAATCTGTAAATAATTCATTCCTCCCATGATCCTTTGCCTGTGAGTTCAGGAGCCCCAGGAGCCATTTGGTGAAGCCAGGTATAGGAGACAGACTTGAAAATGTGCCAAGGTGAGGAAACTCTTTCTGTAAGGCATGGTTGGGGTGGGGAAAGGAAGGTGGAGAGAACACACACACACACACGCACACACACACACACACACACACACACAAAGAAAATTCAGCGAGGGTGTCTCCCATACAGAAACACCTCTCCATTTAGCATTTACTTGTCATTAACCTGTGTATGCTTCTTTCCAGAGTGATATTTGAGGTGCATTAATTTTTCTTTTTTCAAGGAACATTTGTTAAGCATCTGATGTGTGCCAGGCACTCAAGGCACCCTGCGTCCCCAAGGAAGCCTTTCTGGAGGGGTCTCCGTCTGCACCACTGATCCCAGAGGCAGCAGCGAGACTGCTACGCTCCAAGGGAGGACCTGGCATACCATCTTCCCACTACAGAGCCCATTGTCTGCACACCAGTCCCCTCCCATGGACATCTTTGCCGGTGCACAATCTGGTTTGGTGCCTGGCACACAAGTACCCAGTAACTGTTTGTTGAATGAATAACTGACCATCCAACTATGAAAGACTGAGTGCAGAGAATAGAAGGGAAGACAATGGATCTTTCTTCACATCCGACCAATAATTATTCAAATCACTGAGCTCTCAATGATCATTTTTAAAAAACCCAGTGTTTTTGGTTTATAAACATAATGTTCTGTGCTCGCTACAGAAACAATTTTTAAAGACTTATGACAGAAGCAAAGAAAACCATAATATTCTACTCTGAGCTAACTACTCAGAACAGCTTGCTAAAGTATAACTCCTTCTGGTCTTTCTCTAGGCAGCGTTTACATGGGTGCTACGTTTATTTTATATCCTGCTTAAGGAACTTGTACCATGACCGTTTTCTCATTTTCACCAAAATTCAAAAACTTTAACAGAATAGTATCTAAAGATGAGAACATGCCAATATTTTCCTAATGTTCTTGTCATTGGACATTTAAGGTGGCTCTTAGAGTTGGCTGTTATAAACCTCCGTGAACACGTCTGCAGGAGAGGACTACACACCCTCTGAGGTTCTCCCTGGTGACTCAGTGGCTCGCAGCCCAGCGGCAGCTGAGCCCCAGCCATCAGGATGGCTACAGGGCCGTGAGGCGAACGCTGACTCACTGAGAAACACAGCCTGTGGGTGAGTTACCCACAATCCCAGGTTCCGCTCCCCTTTGATCACCTGCCATAGTCACCCTCTCGCTGCCCAATTCATTTACACCCTCAGCAAAGAAGAAAGAAGAAGAAACTGTATTAATTAGATGTGGCTTCTTACCACCTCTGGGGAAAAGAGAGTGATTCTAATGAAGCTGATATCCAACTGAATCTCATGTTCTTACGATTTAAAATTGATTATGAATTTAATACAAAGCATATAAATATTTAATTCCACTCCTGTCACTCTGAGGAAAAACTCTGGCTGCAGCTATGTGGAAACTACCCAAAGCAGAGAACACCATTCTCAGAGCCAATTATTAACAATCTGATTATTTTACCGAATAATTAGATTTTTCTCAGTACAGTTTATCCTAGCCCCTTATGAGATGGTTTCAAAAAGCCCAGACCCAGAGTGAACCTCAGCACTGCTGCCCTGGGATGGTTCAAGTGTTCTTCCCAGGGCAATACAGAGAAGAAGGCATTTTAAAAAGTCAGTCCTTTTAAAGCTGCCTGGTCTAACCTTGACACTCCCTCCAACGATGAGAAAGCCCGCATGAAGGAACTGTCAGGGACCAGAAGCCTGGAGAGCGTGGGCAGAGGTGGCTGGGGGACAGTTAGGTGCGGGTGGAATGACCACACGATTCTTGTCCACACTGGGACAGGAGAGAATGAAAGGCGGCCTTCCTCATCATTATGCTGTGACAACACATGCAAACCAGAAAGCAAGGGCCCTGGAGAAGCTGGAGTCCCCAGAACATCTGTACCTGCACCTAACTGAGAAGCTGGTTCCCTGATGCCTTCTTCCCTCCCCTGAGTGGTCTTAGCGCCCCTGGAAGAGCCCCTGCCACTTCACTCCCCTGTCCTTCTTCATCCGTTGCCCATCACCAATCCTCCGACCTGGTGGCCAACTGCACTGCCACAGCAGGTGGGAGAGGCTTGGACCCAATCAGTGCCCCCTCACTCACCTGCAGCTCCTTCACAGCTTGCTTGATGAGGAAGGTCCCCAGCTCCACCCCCTGCAGGCCCTGCTGGGTCAGGCTGAGGGAATAGAAGATGGCAGCGGCAATTCTGTTCTCCTCCTCTGTTTCCAATGGAGGACAGTCCTTCATTATCACCTGCGAAATGTGAATGATGGTGGTGAGCGTCTCCCCCTTTCGTTTCAGGCCACAAGAAAATCCTCATAGGGTGGGAGCTGAAAGACCCCAGTGCCCCTCCACTGGAGAGCCAGGCTATGAAGACTAAACACTGTCAGTCTGGTCTGAAGTCTCCCTGAAGGTGGCTGCTACACAACTTCCATGGCTGTTGGCTCAGGGCTGTGTCATTTCCACCTCTTTGAATGTTTCCTGAAAACTTTGTTGAATAGCAATGTATGTCCTTTTTGTCTTTTTCAGGCCTTGTGCAAACTGAAACTCCATTAACCTGCTCCCTCCAGCACCCAGAGAGAACCCCGAGCCTCTGTTTAGGCCACTGGCTCCACTGTGCGCAGAGGCCTGTTGGTTCCACCCTTCAGTTCTTTTCACTGCTTTTCTCTGAACTCTGTTCTTTAAGATTTCTCAAGAGACCTCTGAATCCTATACAATTTTTCTTTCAGGAAACTTACCTTTCCCTGACTTTTCTATGTCCCTTTTTGATTTTGTGCCATATTCTTGTTTTTCCTCAATGAAAACATACATATGAGACGCAATCTAAGAGATGACTTGTATTGAAAGTCCCTTAGCCAAGTCTGATCTTGTTAGCTCTGAGTTTTGACTGTGGGGATTTCTGAACCTTAATGCTCTTCAGGTCACTTGACAATATGAGTGGCAGGTGGTTACTTTTGGTTTGCTTTGATGCGGGCGCAGCAGGGTGCTTCTGAAGAGCCCATTGACGCTACTCTAACTTCCATCAGCTACGGCTCATCCTTGAAGTGGTGGTGGTTGGCCCAGGACCTGTGATGAGGTCTGGGAGTCCACAAACTTGCTGAAATTGTGGACAAAATGTGTGGGTCTGTGCATGTTCCCCTGGGGACAATGTGCTCAGCTTTCATCCCCTTCAGATGCTCAAAGTGTCTTTTCTATGACTCCTGACAAGTTGAGACCTGCCCCTGTAAGGCAGTGAGCTGGCTGGTGAAATAGAGGCAGGACAGTCCCTGGGTGGAGGCCAGACACTCAGGCCACAGCTGTCCTGATGGAAGAACTCTATGCTTTAAAGGACAGAGCTCAGTCCCCATCATTACTGTCTTCATCTAGGTGAATTATCTCCTTTGTTTTTCAAGAAGTCTGTAGATAACCTTGTGGTTCCTTGTTTAAAAAATTTCCAGCAAATCTTTTAAAAAAGTTTTCCAAAAAAATACCAATCTTTTGGTTATACAAACGAGATATGCATCATGTGCAAGAGGCAAAAATAATTGCATAAAGAAATCACAAATTTTTCCAAAAACCTAACATCAAATCCTGCTATTAACCATTTGACGGACACCTTTGTAGGTCTGTCTCGTTGGCTATTACTGTCACCAGTAATACACCGAATGTACGTCATGGGCTAATGGACACAGGGCAAATGCTCAATCTGTATTATTAATATATACATAAGATCATACTATACCTATTATTCTGTCATCTGATTTTTTATGCACTAGTGTGTCAAGGTTGGCTTTCCATTTCAAAAATATAAAACTAAATCAACACTTAGATACACTCACAGAGATCCAGTGCATGTGAGGATGTACAGATGTATGTGCCATCATTTTGTTAACGCATTCCCCCACTGGTGGACACTTAGGTTACCATGTCCAGCCTTTCACACCTGTAGACAATGTTGCAACCACCTGCACTCAGGTCTGAGCATCTCTCCAGGATAAATTCCTGAGTGTGACATTTTTAGGTCAAAAGAATGTTATGTTTTATAGCTTAATAGATATCATCAAACTGTCCTCAGAGAGGTTGTAATAAATTCTAGTGCAAGTGTGTCCAACTATCTCACACACAAAATTGTAAGGGGTTTCTCCCTGGTGAAGAAATACATCTGTCCGTGTGGCTGCGCGTTTCTCCACCTTCTGATACTAGGAATGACGCCAGGGGGTCCACCCTGTGACCTGCTACCACCTATCCGGCTTTCAAGCAGGCCATTCCCATGCCAAAGCCCCCGACAATCTCAGCCTCCTGGTTTAAGCAAACCTGCTGTGACCCAGGTGTCCCCTCATCCCCTCACCTGCCTTTCTCTTCATTGAGATCTGCTCTCCCATCCCCGGCCCCTGCCCTGGTTCTTCTTCTGCCTCCCATGAGCCTGCAGGAATGTTTCAGACATTCTCACTAACTTCTTGAGGAGCAGCGAGCTTCCTGCAGGCAGGCCTGTCAACGCGACTCCTGTCACTGCCACTCAGTGGGCAGAGCCCTGGCCTGTGTCAGGCCGCGGCACCGGGTCTAGGTTTCCATCACATGTCATTTTAAACTACCCACAGGCACTTAACAAATGCTGAAAAGCTGAACCATGCACCCGTCCCTCTCTTTTGACCTCACAACTCTTCTGCCTCCCAAAAATGTTCTGTAATAGACTTCAACCCTGACTCAACTCAAAGTCAGTAGACCCAGATGAATGTTCTCCTCATTTCAGAACTGCCTATATCCTACACATCTCCAATGTGTCGCTATAAAATTAAGAGATTTTTATCCAGCCAATTCAAAACTCCACAGCTCTTGAAAAAGGGGTATAAAACCAAGTTTAAAGAACATTAAGGGGCTCTGCAGGAGCCTGCCTTGTCCATGATCAGTCTTCTGCCGGTACCTGAATGTTGTTAACAATTTCGTTGGTCAGCGCCACGTGCAGGATCACCAGGGGCTCCTCAGGGGTTGAACAGTGAGAAAAGAAGTAACACCTTCTGTATGGCCCAACACGCCGTTTTATATCCATCCAATTTTTTATGGGATGCACAGCCTCAGACCTGCCAAGGAGATTATAAAAAGGTAAGATGAATGTTCAATTTACACATTAAATAACCGCTGCTGATTCTGATTTGTATTATTCACTGAAGTCAAATAAATCCTTTAAATTACGGTTTCAATTGGCTCCTTAGGAAAATTTAAAGAAAATCATTTTAATGTAAAACAGTACCGACTGAAAGGAACTACAATTAATGACCATTTTACACAGCACATTGTGCTCTAATTTTTAATACCTGGTCTTAAGACTAGTTTTCAAGGCTCCTGGGAAGTAGTTATGCAGCAGACTGGAACACAGAAACCTAACTAGATGCTTCGTCATTGAGCATGCTATGTCTTTTATTTCCATTAAATCTCTGCAGTTTGAAGTCAATGTGGCAAACACACATCTCTTGGTTCCATGTGGCTAGCAACCTCAGCCAAGCACTATTTGTTTCCCACATGTGAAACGGCAGCAGGCACTCTCAGTCCCTCCGCTCGGGTACCCTTCAACAGCACATTTTCCAAATGTTGGATTATGTAAGACAACATGGACTATGAAGATCCCAAGGTGGAAAGAGCTTCCCCGTTTGTGAGAACGACTGTGACATGTTAGCTTGCATTTCACTGTGTCTTGGACGTGCTGGAATTATGCGTGGTATTGTTAATTGGAGATTATACCCAAGGGAGAAATTGCAGCAACTAGATGAGATAGATGCTGTTTGGATTACTAATGGAAACACCTGGTCCAGTGGATTCCCACAGCTCTGATAACGGGGTCTTGAAAGAAGGAAGGCCATGTGCTTTAAATATGAGGACAGAAAGGAGACCCTGTGTGCAGGGCGGCCAGCAGGATCACCAGTCTCTACCTCTGCCCTTTCCTCCACCATGATCTCAACATCACCTGCTAAAACATGGCCACAACACTTGTGAATACTGTGTTTGGGCTTTGTTAGGCTTAGAGCAAGATGTACAGGAAAATGAGATTGGCTTTCAGTTAAAATACAGGGAATGTGAAAACCTGAACACTTACTCGCTGATTTTCTGAAGCACTTCACATGGTGAATGCCAGGTCACGCGTTCCAGCTTCAGGAATCCTGAGGAAAACCATTCTGTGAGCATGCCTTTCAGCACTCCATTCATTTCCTGGAAAGGAGAAGAAGCGTCAGCTTTTCCAAGTCCATCTCTGCATTGTCAGTGTAGTGAGTTCAAACACCAAGAGGGGAGATCAAAGGAGACCACAAGGTGCTTCTCTATGTGACCTGAGATATTGCTGCTGAACTCTTATCCCAGCCAAGTTACGCTGAGTGCCGCGCTCCATTTAGACTTTCCTACTTCAGTCTGTGGGATACCTGAATGGGAGTATTTAACTTGAATGAAGTCTCCCACATCAAATAATATGGTCCAATTCACTCGCCGCAGTGAACACAACTAAACACATAAAGTTAAGACGGCAACGAGTGCTGTGCAGGAAGCAACACCACAGACAGAAGAGCTCCAGCCCTCATCCCCATAGGAAGGGTTCGCTGTGCCAGAACATAATTCCTTGTTTTGGAGGAGAAGCAAGTACTGAGTCCTGGTACCGTATTTCATCAACTCCAAGGTGCCCGTTTTTGTATTTTAACATCTCAGAAGTCAGGACGCATTTTTCAAATGATGGCAGGTCACAATTTAACTGGTAGCAATTTTTTTTCTCCCCTAATGGGATATAACATGTTATTGTATCTAGTAATCAGTGCATTCAAATTTGATAAAATTATTCTACTTTCACTTTACTTATATCTGATCTATTTCTGAAAATTGTTTGGGTCACCTTTACCATCAAAGATATATTTGCACCGAACCTTTCAAGCAAGAATAGCTTGACAGTGCACAAGGAAAGGACAGGGGAAGGATCATCCCAGTTTAGCCTGCTGTGACCATGCTGAACACGGTAACGGGTGGTAAATCTTCTCAAAGCCAGAGTGGTGAGGAGAGGGGGCACACCTAGGACTCTGGGGGAGACACAGTCAGACCTGGATTGAATTTACAGAGCTTTGGAATAACTAGATGTCATCCTGAGAGTGTGAACCTCCCCACAGAAAGTGACTGAGCACAACAAGAACTTGGGGGAGCTGTTTGAAAGGGACTTCAGTATCTGATAGGTGGTGGGACCAGATCACCTTTGAGATCCCTCTTAACTCTAGGTGGATTCCATAATCTAGTCTCCTTTGCTCAGCTCTAAGCTCTGTAAGGGCAGAGGTCATTTCTATTTCATTCCTCTAGTTCCCAAAGCCTTCAGGGGGACTTTCTACGTGGAAAATGGCTAACAGGTTGACAACAAATGAAAAAAAAAAAAAAAAGAAAAACCAGGGAGTGGGAATTAGGAAGTAGCAGGAAGGGAAGATATGAGATGTCATTTGCTAGGTAATACAGAATGGCCCCTAACTAAGTTGTATTTACTGCATTTGATTACAGTGGTTCTTAATCTTCCTGGGGTCCCACATCCTCTTGAGTATGTGCTAAAATTCAGGAACTCTCTGCCCCAGAAAATGCAAACACATTAATTAAATTTTGCATACAATTGCCTGGGGTTTGCTGAGCCTTTGAAATACATCTTTGGATCATCCTCAGGGGTTCTTGGAACCTGGGGTTAGGAACCCTGCGCTAAATGATTAGAAAGGGATTAATCCAGTTTCATGTATGGTGTGCCAGCATCTCTATTACATTCATCACGGAAAAGCTAGAACTATCTAGTTTCAATGTTAATTCAGTATTAATTATTAAAGAAAGGGGTTGGCTGATGAAAGCTCCCCATCTAAAAGTCTCTTCATTCTATTTTGGGCTATGGACAGCTATAAAATGTGACACTGGTCACAAGAACTGGGAATCTGGGTTAAAGGTTACAAGTCTCCGCAGTTGTTCAGGCGTGTTAGCTGCCCCACGCAGCAGGCTTACTGGATCACAGAGGAGAGGAGGGAAAGAAATCACTTATGCTTTTGGCTCGTTTAACTTGCAACCATTTATCAACAATCCAAGACTCCAAACATTGTGGTGATGGTGAAATCAGCGTTAGGTCCGTTTTTTGCCCATACTGCCAATTCTAGTACACTGGATGGCACTGTTTAGAAGGCCAGCAACTCTTTCAGTGGAGAAAAAGCTGTCTCCCAAACTCTCCTCTGAAGTTTTTGGCTATCAAGGTTTCCCCATTTTTGGGGAGAGTTAGTTTCCATTGCTCAGAAGCCTCCAGGAAGGGAGATGAAAGCTATCAGACAGGGTCCTAGTACTGAAGTTACATTTTAGGTACAACTCTAACTCATGCATGCCGCTACCCCCACGGGTGGCCAGGGCGCACTTTCCTATCTACAAATAAGCACAGGCTTTAGTAGAACCAACGAGGACCATTATACTAACCTAAAAACAGGACAAACTACCAAAAAAGGTTGTGCAGCTGTCTACCAGGTCTGGGCACTGCAACGGAGGGGTTGCCGACTGGGTCTGACACGTATTTAGCTCCTTCTCCTATGTTCTACCTATGCTTCCATGAAGGCTTGTGCACTTCTTATCACTCTGTAACTTCCATGCTTCAACCCATCAAGAAACCCTTCCATTTTCCAAATGCAACTTTCCTCTAGTGCCCACAAATCGCTGAACAATGCTCAGGCCTTCAGCTTTCATGGCGGGGTCAGTTCAATTTCACTGGGGACTTTATCTAAGAAACCTAACTCTTCAACCCAAATGGGCCTTTGGGTACATCTCTGGGGAAAAACAAAAAGCCTATAACCACCCCCCACCCACACACACACATATAAACCACATACCCTCCCCCCTTACCCGACACATCCTCTATAAGCAGAGCCAGGCACACAGCTACAAGTTCACAGGGCATTTCATTCAGGAGGTATCTGTGCATGGGATCTGCTGTCTCAGAAAAACAACACAGGCATTTGACCTTTGCCAGGTTGTAAAAACTTTCTTCAAGGTAGCACTTGCATGTTCCCAGCGGAGACTTGAAATTGACTCTGAACTTATCAGAAAGGATTAAGATGCCCATGGGAGAGAAGAGAAGCCTGTCCAACTTAAGATATCCCAGGAAAGACACAGACACCTGCTTGGCCTCATTCCTGTGGTCTTCATGCTTGGCTACACTCGAAATGGGAGTGTCAGTCTCCCGGCTTCTTCTCACATTTTCAATAACTACAACCCCTGGTCAGAGCCAAGGTCTTGACAAATCTGCCCTCATTTGTAAAATGAATTTTTAGCAAAACTCCACCATAACCCTGTGGGCATTTCTTAGGTGGGAAGCAGGCTGATCTTGAGCATATCAACCAGCTGACTTTCTCACCTCAATGGAGAGCCAATTGGCCCAGGGACTTAAGTGACTTGGCTAAGATCATCTAAAGTCATGTTTCTAAACAGTAGATGGCAAAGACAGGATGGGGAACCTACCTCTTGTCTCCCCATCCATTGCTTCTCCTGCTACACTCACCCTCTGGTCAAGGGCACCGAGTCAGTACATCTGGCCTCACACTGGTTACTCCTCAGCACCTCTGAAGTTACAGACTCCAGTAAGCAAGAACCTGTGAGGCGCACACAGTGGACTGAATCCACTCCAAGGTGAATGCCCAGTACCAAGCCCAGGGCAGTGCACATAAAGCAGTGCATATTCACATGAATGTACCTAGCTAAGTCCTAAGGTCAGCAGGGGCCAGGCAAGGAGCACGTCAAATGTGTGATAGGGTGCCTGCTGCTGCCACATAGTAAGTGACACCTGGGACAACTGCAGAGGAGTTCCCCACTCCCCCAGCATCCCAGGGCATCCCAAGCCCCTGTGGGTCTGAGACTCTTGCCCTAAAGCTTCACATGCCAAACTTCTGGTGCTGTCTAACATTGAATTCCTAAAAGCAATAAGTTCTGGCTGTATCACCTCTTTAACTTGGATGCAAAGTCCTGTATGGGGAGAAGAGAATTAAGATGGACATTGGGTGACTGGTGATAAGAATATAATATCAGATCCCAGTGACAATATCTATGGATTTAAAAGAACTATTCTTTGAATGATTTCAATCACAGGGATTAAAAAAAAAAAAAATGATGTAACTACATAGACCAACGGAGAAGGGAATCACCAGCCACTAATGGATAGACTAAATATAAGAATTTCTAGGTAGAGAAAGAGAAAGAGGCATCAGACATTAAAAAAGGTTTCTGCACCCAATGTGTCCAGACCATGTGCAGAGGCAATGGTCAGGCTATGGTTATCCTTTCTCAGAAAAAATATCTTTATCCCATGTGGCTTTTTGCCTGTAAGTATACAGTAGTTTTATTTCCCTCATATGTGTGGACAGTTAGTTAAAAATACAAGGAAACCCTGAACATCTGAGGACCTGGTATTCTTGGCAGCTCTGGATTTCCCTGGGGGGAGCCCCTTCCTTCCTGTGAAGTCTCAATGTCACAGCTTTCTGCTGTCACAATATTCCTTCCCCACTGCACAATAACTACTTGTTTTCTCAAGTGGGCAAATAACAAGGGGCACATTCAACAACCTCCCAGAGAATCAGAGGATTTAGAACTAGGCAAGGCATCAGAAACCACCCAGGGCCAACACTGGCTGAAAACTGAAAAATGAAGGCTGTTTGAATGTGCTGTCTCTTTGCAGTACTGAATCTTTCTAGACCCTCTGGGCTTCCTGCTAGGCTCAGAACTCTGGGAGTGGAGCAATCTAACATCAAGGCAAATGGGAATGATTAGTGTGCTTTGTCTTATAGCAGAGCACCCAAGAGCTAATGCTTTATTCATTATTTTGCTATGCAAGAAATTTAAGACAAGGCTCCCAGTTTTTAAGGAGCTGAACATCGAAGTGGGGGTAGTGGGGAATAATATATTTCAAACATTAAATTCTGTGGATAATGTATAAAGTCTAAATGAGGGGTGCAAATAATAATGTATGCCATGAAACTCAAAACTGAGTGAGACCACTTTGAGCTGGAGTGTCTGGAAAAGCTGAATGAATGAGCTAAGGCAGGCAGCTCTTATTCTACTAGGCCTCCCAAGTAGAAATCACACAGGAAAGTTCAGAAACTTTCCATCCAAGAGCCAGCTTGGCTGGAGTGGTGTCTATGGAGAAGAGCAAGTAGCGGAGAGTAAAGATGGAAACATCATCCAGGATGGTTTGTTGTGCATTGTAAACACCAGAGAAAAGACAATAAATGCAGCCCTTCTGGCATGTGAGGCTTGATGGTTTTTCAACATGGGAGTAAAGCTTGACCTGTGGTTTTAGAGTAAGATGGGCCCTGAGATTGCTGGTAAGGCAGAAGCTTGCACAAAGTCTTAGGAAGAGTAAATACAGTCACAGCTAGAGAAAGCTGAACTCTTGATTCAGTGAAACTTAAATAGAACAAAGCTACCAATTAACTGGGTGGTTTTATCTGCTCTCTACTTTAGAGAAAAAGGAAAATTCTAAGAGAAAAAAAATTCCATCTTGGATCTAGTTAAATGGTCAGCTCCCGGGTCACTGTGTAGAGATGAAACACTCAACTATGGAGTCATCGAGACTGGTCGGAGTTGTGGCTCTCCTACCAGCTCTCCACTCTGGACACTGCACTTGACCTCAACAAGCTTCAACCATCTCCCTCTACAACACAGTTCCCCTATGACTTGCTGAAGATGAAATGAACAAGAGCATGAAAAGCACTTAGCAACCACCATGCCTCTACTAACTCTTCCCGTTCTGGGACAGAAGCTTCTGGTCTAAGTGACCTGGGAGCCTAGTGCAACACTGGTTGGATGTTGAAGGAAGGCTGGGCAGGTGGATGTTTTCCTTCTGAGACACGTGACATTCCTATGTAATAAGAATCAAGTTCCGAAAGGCACCCAGACTCTTAAAGACAGTGGACACCTGAAGTTCTAGTCATCTCTATACATTTCACAAGACTTCTTAGGACAATGGCTTACACACAGGGGTATACAATGAACTTTTGCTGAAAACAATCCATGTTTTTAGAAATACTACCTGATGCTCAGTTTGGTACTCTTTCAAGTATACCGTATAGATGAAACGTCTCATCTAAAATAGTCTTTATGAAGTATGCTAATCACAAATGAGGCATGACAGTTATCTTAAACGCAGGCTATTGCCTATCTAATAAGTACTACGTACTGAGAACTGAAGAAAGGCATGACTAGACCGAACAAAGGATTCAGAAATCCTGGGACAGAAGGGGGTGGGGTTTGGAGCTTTGTAACTGATGGTCAAGTGTGTATGGGTCAGGCAGGGAAGGTGGAGTGTTTGGGGCTTGAGGGTCAGTGAGGGCTCAATGGGGACTGCCAAGGGCCTGCGGACCTAGGCGCAAGGTGGGGGCAAGACCCGAGCTTTCCCTGCTCCCAGGAGGTCGAGGTGGCCCAGGCAGGGCCTTACCCGGACGTGCGGCCCCTCCACCAGCTTGAGGGCCTGCGCCTCCAGGAGGTCTGCCCGCAGATGCACCAGGAAGCGCACGCCGCCTTCCAGCTTGCTGATCAGGTGGAAGAGCGTACGGTAGCGTGGAACCAGGGCGTAGCGCAGCCGGTCCTCGGCCTGCAGCAGCACGGCTGCCTCCCGCGGCTGCTCGCGTAGCTGGAGCACGCTAGCGCTCTGCTCCGCCACCTGGCCGTGGTCTACGCCGAAGCCCTGCGCCAGGCGGTGCAGCAGCTCGGCGCGGTCAGCCGCTTCGGCCAGGCCGCTGTAGAAGCTCACGAACTCTGCGCACTGGCCCTCGGCTGGCGCTGGCGTCTTCTCGCGAAGCTCGTAGGCCGGCATTGCGGGCACAACGCGGCGCAGCATCTCGTCCATGGCGCGCTCCAGGGCGCCAGCCTCCGCCAGTCCTCTAGACAAACGAGGTCCGGGAGACCGCTGTGGCCGCGGGGGCAACCACAGCCAGAGGAGTCGCACCGTCACACCTGCCCCAAGGCCTCTCATGGCGCGCCCGGTGGCCACTGCCATAACCACCGCGCTTCCGGCTTCTGGCGCGCGAGGGCCTCATTGGCTGAGAGGCAACGACCAATCAGAGGGCGCAGCGGCCGGGCGAGGGCAAGGGCGGGGCGGAGCGAGGCCTTAAGCCAAGTAAGAGCAAGGTTCACCTTGTGGTAAGGGCGAGCAGCGGCTTCGGGCCCCTTCTCCGATCTGTCTGCATCTGGTCAAGAGAAGTCACCACCTTAGCCCCTCTTTCCTTCTTCTGTGCCTCCCATTCTCTAGAGCCGAACTCTTCAACTTCAAGGTACCTCAGTCATCTGCGGAATGAGTTACTCATGCAGATTCCTGGGTCCCAGTTCCAGAGGTTCTGATCCAGCGTGGCTGGGGTGGAGCCCAGGATTCTGCACGCTTCATGAAGTTTCATGGCAGTAACTCTGACAAGGGAGCCTATGTGCTCTCAATTTGTTGTATCTGCTTATATAAGTGACTCCCAGAGTTGCAGCCCTTCTCTCTCCTGATCCCTGGCCAGTTCTGGCTGGCTCCTGGAGAGCTTTTCGTGGATGAGGCAAATGGGGCTCTGCGCAGCATCTATTCCCAACCTGTTCCTTCTTACTTAGTATTCGTTCATTTGTTCATTTATTCAACCGGGTGTTTATTAACCTGGTATATGGTTAATAACCAGGTCCTATATTAGTCCCAGGGATAAAATGAACCAGACAGACCCGATGGTGCCCCATGGAGTTTAGTCTAATGAAGGAGATGATAACTAAAAATTGTAACAAGTGCTATAAAGAAAATAAACAGGGTGGAATAATATATTTATTTTAAAGATTTTATTATTTTTAGAGAGAGGGGAAGGGAGAGAGGCAGAGAGTGAGAGAGACATCCACGAATGGTTGCTTTCCACCTGCCTCCAGCCACGTACCTGGTTGGAGACCTGGCTTGCATTCTGGTTATGTGCCCTGGCTGGGAATTGAACCAGGGACCTTTGGGTTCACAAGCCAGCACTTTATCCACTGTGCCACCAGCCAGGTCTGGAATAATACAATATTGCAGGGCCAGGGTGGATTTCCCACTGTGCATAGGATCATCTGTGAAGACCTCTTTGAAAGGGTGACATTTTTTTTTAAGTGGGTTTTTATTTTTTAAAGATTTTATTCATTATTTTTAGAGAGAGGGGAAGGGAGGGAGGAAGAAAGGGAGAGAAACATCAATGTACAGTTGCCTGTCACCTGCCTTCAGCTATAGACCTTGCTGGAGACTTGGCTTGCAACCTGGTTATGTGCTCTGGCTGGGAATTGAAGCAGTAACCTTTGGGTTTGCAGGCCAGTGCCTATCCACTGAGCCACCAGCCAGAGCCGAAAAGGTGACATTTAAATGTAGCACCTGGCAACAATAATTTTTAAAAAGGGAAGTAAGTGTTGGTGAAGATGTTGAGAAAATGGTAGGAAGGTAAAATGGTGTAGCCATTCTGGAAATCATTTAGACAGTACCTGAAAAAGTTACCCAGAGCTACCATATGACCCAACAATTCCACTCCCAGGTATGTAAGAGAATTGTAAACATATATTCACAGAAGACTTTGTACCTGAATTTTCAAAGTAGCATTATTTATAATAGCCAAGAAGAAGAAAAAACCCAAATGTCAATGAACTGATAAATGGGATAAACCAAATGCTGCGTATCTATGCAATGGATAGATTCATTAAAAGGAATGAAATACTGATACATGTTATAACATGGAAACATTTTATAACAAACAAAGTTATAACTTTGAAACCATTTGCCAAATGAAAGAAGCCAGGTAATAAAAGGCCACATACTGTAAGATTCCATTAATATAAAATATCCAGAATAGGCAAATCCATAGAGACAAAATATTGATGGTGGCCTTGCACTTGCAGAGGGGAGAACTGGAGTGACTGATAATAGCTATGGAGTTTCTTTCTTTTCTTTTTCTTTAATTAGTATTTAAGTTTAATTATAATTACTAGTTGAGATGAAGAATAGACTAGTCTTTAAAATCAACTTAAAAAAAAAACAACACATTTACATAAGGGAAATAAAACAGGCCAGAAGTCCAAAAAAAAAAGTGCAGCTTGTATTATTGCACTTGAATAAAATTTGCTGTTTTGGGTAGCATAGCACTTAGACCACAGAAGGCCAGCAGGAGACAAACACAGGGAACAAAACCCCAGGTAGCATTTGTTCTGGTGCCTCAAAAATATTTAACATTTTGAAACATTCAGTTAGTGCCCTTTACACAAACGACTGCTGTATCTCCAACACATTTTAGTGGCACCATCCATGTTTTTTGTTCCAATTCTTGCACAAAGCTTAGGATATAGCTGTACCTCACATGATAGGACACCGGCTACACCCACACTAACCAGGGCCCAGGTCATGGAAAGTAGGGGAGGGAGTCAATTTCTATTTTATACAATTTTAGGGACCAAAACCATGGCTATAATCTACCTTTCAAGCACTCTTGATTTTGGTCATTTATGTCGGAACATGAGAAAAATTGACAGAGTATGAATCACCACTAAAGTAATTCCTAAGCTACCAGAAGAAAATAAAATTTAAATGAAAAAAGTCCCAAGCCATGTCCTGGCTGGTAGCACAGTGGATAAGGTGCTGGCGCATGAACCCTATGTTCGCTGGTTCATCCCATGGCAACACTGTATATCCCAGGGCAACACCACCCTTTTCGAGCCAGGGGGCACATAAGCCAGGTCTATAGCTGGAGGCAGGTGAAAGGCAACCACATGTTGATGGTTCTCTCCCTCTCTGCCTCCCTCCCTTCCCCCCTCTCTAAAAACAATATATAAAATCTTTTAATTAAAAAATTAAAAAAAAAAAAAAAGTCCCTGGCCACGTTCTGGAAGTGGCATAATTGTATGTGTAAGACAAAGGCTGTGAATTTATAAAAAAGATAAACTCTGACTTCCAAACAAATTACACAATTGATTTTGCCCTTCCCTTGAGTGCTATATAGAAAAAAATATAAATCAGTGGACTCAGTTACCAAAATACACTTGTCCTCTTAAGCTGAGGAATGACCTTACAGTTTGGCCTGAGCTAGTTTTATCTTCAAATTTTCTCTGAGTTTGTCCATCAACTCAAATGTATTCAAGTGGTCAGAACGCTGCCCATTAGGTAAACCTTTAGTATAAGCAGCCAAGTCCTTGGTCATGACGCCGGCCTCAAAGGTCTCATTACAGACTTCTTCTAAAGCAGTTGCAAAGGAGTGGAGATCTGTTGTTATCAAGCTTACCTTTGTGGGCTAAGCCTCTGGTCCAGGCGAAAAATGGAAGCAATGGGATTGGTAGATATCTCCTGTTCCCTTCTGGTACATGTGGTAGTGACATGTTCCTGTTCCACAGGCAGCCTCTGCTTCTACCATTTTGCCATTTGGACAAACCAGCACGCTGTTCATCATGCCAAGATAGCCATAACCTTGGGCCACAGAGTTGGACTGGACATCACTGTCAAAGTTTACAGGCCCAGATGAAGCCTCCCTCTGACTTGATAGCCTGGGCCACCATGTCATTGACGAGCCTACGCTCGTACCAGATCTTCTGGGCTTCAAACTAGGATTTATGCTGCTTGTCACATATCTCCTGAAAGATGTCTTTAAAATGCCCATCGTATTTCTTCAGGATGGTGTTTTTGGTGCTCAGATACAAAGGCCAACTTTTAGACAAAGCCATCTGTGTTCAAAATCTTGGATGGACTTACCTCCATTGTACATCCCATGGCAACACCACCACCCCCTTCAAAGTTATGTACCAGGTATGTCCTTTTTTGGGATCCATCACTTGGCATGGAGGTTATCTGTAGTTTTTCAGGCCCAGGAATAACATCAGTTGCTCTGTATTGATCCCTGTATGCATGATGATGGGTTTTACCCATCTGCTCACAAGCCAGGGGATATTCTTGCAGATAATAGTTCCCTGAAGACAGTGCCACCCAGAATATCTCAGTTGGTGCCATTTGTCGACTTCCACATTTGCTTTAACTTGAACTCCTCAACCTTCTTCTCATCGGGAGTGATGGTAGCACACTTGACACCAATGTTGTACTTCTTTATCACCTCTGTGGCATCCTTGGTGACCTGGTCATTGGTGACAGCATGATTCTCTATGCCTAAGTCATAGCTGTGAAGGTTCAATTCCATATAGGGAAAATGAGTCTTTCTTTAATCAATTCCCAAACGATTTGTGTCATTTAGTCTCTCTGCATCTCTACCACAAAGCTGCCATGGGTTTTTAAAGACATTTGACTTTAATGAACCTGCAGGGGAAGGTGCAGCCACTCACAATCAAGTTCCCAAGTGCAGAGACTGGCAATCCTAGCTCAGCTGTTTTGACTTTGGACTCTGCCTTGGAGAAAGCCAGGGACGGCAGTGGGGTGGAGTTTCTTTTCAGTGATAAAACTATCCTGGAATTAGATAGTGGTGAAGATTGCACATTGTGAATGTACTAAAAACCACTGAACTACGCACTTTTAAATGGGTAAAAGGTGAATTTTATTACGTACATTTTATCTTAAAACAACAACAACAACAACAAAGCTGCTCCATCAGGATTGGCATCTCTCTAGCCAATTAGTAGAATCTGATTGGTCCAGTTTGGATCAATTACCCAATCTGATACACAGGGTCACCTGGACCACACAGGACTAATGGTGAGTCATCCTTTTAGGTGGAGACAGTGTTCAGAGAAAGAGATATTGGCTGAATAGTTATCCCAAGAAATGCCCAAGTATAAAAAAAGAGCATTAAAGAAAATTTGGGGGGAAAAAATCACCCATAATTCTAGCATCTTAATTACAATAGTTTTGATTTCTACAAATCCTTCCAGTGTTGGTACACAAGTCAACATATTTTTTTGAGTTGTAATCACTGTTGTGCTGTTTATTTCCTGTTGTTTTCACTTCCCATCATATCACAGACATTTCTCATGTTTCTAAATAGCCTTTATCATTATCCTTTTTAATGGCTGCATAACATTCAAATGACTTGTTGCACCATAATCTCTTAATCACTTTTCCATTTCCAGATATTTACATGATTTCTATTTTTTTTGGCTGAGTGTATGTATACATATATAAATATCTACCTAGATGCCAGCAGCATATCCCATTGGCAACAATGAACATTATCTCCAGACATTGCCAAATGTCCTATGGGGGACAAGGCAGCACTCCACCATTGAGAACCACTGCTCTAGACCCTGCTGCCTTCACTGAGCTCAGTGCTGGAGGCAGGGGTGGGGGAAGAGGGCAGACGACAGTGTCCTCAGGCTGTGCTGCACTTCAGAATCACATGAGGGAGCTTTTTTTTTTTTAATATTTTATTTCATTATTTTCAGAAAGAGGGGAAGGAGAAAGGCAGAAAGGGAGAGAGGCAGAGAGACATCAATGTATGGATGCTTTTCACCTGCCTCCAGCCACAGACCTGACTGGAGACCTGGTTTGCAACCTGGTTATGTGCCCTGGCTGGGGAATCGAACCTGCAACCTTTGGGTTCGCAGGCCGGCGCCTTATCCACTGTGCTACCAGGCAGGGCATGGGGGAGCTTTTAAAATATTGCACGTCCATACTGCAGCCAGTCCAATTACATCAGGACCTCTGCTGTCCCTGCTTCTCACATTGCCTGCACATCAAAATCACCTGAAAGCTTCAGGAAATTCTGCTGCCTGGGCCACAGTCCAGAAGGTCTGATTTAATTGGTCTGGTATGGGGCCTGGGCATTGGGATATTTTTAAAAGTGAAGCCCTAGGGTAGTCTCATGTGCAGTCCCATTTCAACACACTGGGGTAAATGCCCATGAGAATTGCTGGGCTGGAGGGCCCCACTTCACTAAGTAAGGAAAACTATTTCTAACCCCTTCATCTTTCACTAACGTCTGCCTTCCTTCTCCATCCCTGCCTCCAGCACAGAGCTCAGTGAAGGGAGGGTCTGTCTTATTTAACTTCAGATAACTGGCTTAACTCAGTAGCTGGCACATTATATTTGTTGTTGGGTGACTGGGAGTGGGTTATAATAGTGCTGTAATTAAAAAACATCTTGTGTTGGAGCCAATAGGGATAGCAGCAGAATTATATGGACACCGGGGTCAGCACCCCCATGGGGTCTTTAACACATTCCTCAATGCCAAGCTAAGGAAGGTGGTCAATGTCAGCAAGTGTGAGGACTTGTAGATGCCTTATTCTGTCACCTCTGAGGCCTCCCTGCTGTCTGAAGGGGGAGGGGCGGGGGGCACCAGGAACGAGGAACTGCCCAGTACTGGTAGAAAGAAGCCCTGGCTAGCGTGGCTCAGTGGACTGGAGCGGGCTTGGGAACCCCAAGGTCGCTGGTTCGATTCCCAGCCAGGGCACGTAATTAGGTTGCAAGCCAGGTCTCCAGCCAGCTCTGTAGCTGGAGGCAGGTGAAAGGCAACCAGATATTGATGCTTCTCTCCCTCTCCTCCTCCCTCCCTGCCCTTCTCTCTAAAAATAATGAATAAAATCCTAAAAAAAAAAAAAGAAAAAAAAGAGCAGTCAGGACTGTGATGGGGAGAGGCCAGGGCAAAGTGAAGCTGAATGGAGACTGAGATGAAAGGACTCCTAGGTTACCATTCTGTGATCAGCAGAATGCTGTTCCCCCAAATGTGTCCATGTCCCTGAAACCTGTGGGTGTTACATGGCAAAAAAAAAAAAGTTAAGGTTGCTGATGGAATTTCTGTTGCCCATCAGCTGACCTTGAGACGGGTAGGTCACCCTGGGTTATGTGGGTGGAAGAGGGAGGCAGAAGAGCTAGAATCAGAGATTTGACGGTGGAGGAAGGTGCCACAGGCCAGGGAAAGCAAGTGGCCTCTAGAAGCTGAAAAAGGCAGGGAAACAATCTCCTCTGGAGCCTCTGGAAGGAACCAGCCCTGTGTGATTTTAGCCCCATGTGACTCTTCATATATGTTTTACATCAAAAAAGTTAAAAACTGACCCAAGAAAAAGTAGAACCCTGAATAACCATAGATGACCATTTCCTAACTCTGTCCCCGCAAAGCAAAAATCTTCATGAGACACATAATTCTTCTCCAGCTTAATGTTAGCTTCAGTCTAAATAAACTTTGCACCCCAAGCTATGACCCACATGACCGTCTGTTTGTATTCTGATCCCTGTCTAGTTTCCCAGTCTCATCTGCCATTTTCCTGTTGCTTCAAAGCCCTAGGTCACACTTGGCATCTCTCAGGGTCCTTCCGACTCCTGGGCATTTGCACATGCTGTTCTTCCTGCCTGGAACATCATGTTCTCCTCATTCTCCGGCTGGCCAGCTGCAACACACTGCCGGCATCAGAGAGGCTGAACCTCACCCCAACTATCTCTGCTGCCCGTAACACTCGCTTATGCCTTCTTTCCTCTGTCGAGCCTTTTGTTTCTATAATAGCATCTATCACAAATATATAATTATTGTATTGGTTTATTTTCAAATTGTTTTTTTTTTTTTTTTTTTTTTTTTACTAAGACGTAAGCTCTGTGAAAGCAGTGACCAAATGTGCCTTGCTCTGGTATTTGTAGGGTGAACAGCGGCACCTGTTCACAGCCTAGTTCACAAGTCCAGTGAGGGAGGGGTCAGCAGAGGCTGCGTCTCTGAACAGTTTCCAAATTCTGAAGTAGGTGTGTAGCCCTAACCCAACCAGTGATGGCCAGAGAGTTGAGCTCCTGGCAGTTCCTTCTGAAGGCAGTGGGAGTAGCTGCAGATATGGCTCCGGTGACATCCCCCAAAGCTTCCTATGACACTTCGTCATCCTCTGGGCCATCGCCTACCCTTTCAGCTTGGGCTCCTTTGGTGAAACCAACATTGTACGTTACATCTCCTCTTCCCAGGGGGCAGCAACAGGCAGCCGATCCCCACGTCATCTGCACAGGCTGCACAAGCTCTCTGCTTTCTGCTCTCCCAGGCCTGGCTGAGGAGATTGAGGGAAAGGACTGCCACCATGGGACAGGATGTTAGTGGGCTGAACTGATGTAATTTCCGGCAGACACAGGGCAAAGAGAAACAGGTATGCTCCGTGAGATCATGGCTGCAGGCTTTTCCAAAATGGAATGAGAAATGGCAGGAGTAAAAAGCAAAACCTGCAAACACACAAGAGTGGGCATTCTCCTTTCTTGATTACAGCCTCTGTGTTTTCAACTGCCAAGCACAGGGCTGCCTTAAACAAGGCCATCCATGGAGTCCCAGGAATGGTGGTGTTCAGCCATCAAAGGTGTTGTGCTGAAATTCTAAACCACTACATCACTCGCCTGCTTGGAGCTTGTCAATACCCTTAGTCACTCAAAACAGATGTTTCAGCAGTGGTTTGCAGCGAAAGCATGTTGGGTTTGGAGCAGTTGTGAACTGTGTCCAAAGAATTTGTTACTCACAAAAGTTAGAATACAGTTGCTTGAAGATGACTTAAAACTTTTTAAAGTAGCAATTTGATTTTAAATTAGAAATTTAAAAATGAGAAATACATATGTTTAGCACAAATTGTAAGCAGCCTAAATGTCCATGCCAACAGGAGAATGATGAATAAACTGTGGTACATTCATACAATGGAATATATTACCCAGCACTCAAAAAGAAGTTACTGATACACACAACAGCACTGATGAATCAAATAAACATAATGAGCAAAAGAAACCAGACACAATGACCGTACATTGTATGTTCCATTTACATGAAATTAAAGATCAGAGAAAATTATGGCAATAAAAGAACAGCAGTTACACCTCTGGGGGGTGTATTCACTGGGAATGGAGTTTTCTGGGGTGCCAAGGAAGTTCTATATTTTTATCTGAGTGGCTTACACAGATGTCCATCTATGTAAAAACCACAGAATTGTACCCTTAAGATTTGTGCACTGTAGCCCCATAAAAAGTGTGGGTTTGAAGTTATCTGTATGGTAATCATCACAACAGTCCCATGTTCTGAAAAACATCTAGGGAGTGAGAGGGAGTGAAGTAGAATTAGTGTTTGGAATTGTACAAAGTCACATGTCCACGGAGGCTGGATTGACTGAGGGACAGTTGGATCCCTTGACCTAGAGAAATCGTGGCTCTTCACAAAGCCCTATGTGATCTGGACCCTTCTTACCCCCCACCCCCCGCCCCGAATTCCACAACTCTTATCACTTCCAGCTCCTTAATACACCCCTGAGGTTTCTGACCTCCAGGACTGTAAGAATACATTTCTGTTGTTTAAACCATTAAGTCTGTGGGGATTTATTACAGCAGTCACAGGGAACTAATACAATTATTATGATTATTCCTGTTGTCATGTTCCATATCACTTCCTTTTCTCTATCTTCAAGGTGAAAGATATCCCTACAGAAAAGTGAAAATGGACTGAAGACTTGAACATAAGACCTTCTGAAATTGTAATCTCCTGGGAGAAAACATGGGGAAAAAGCTTCTTGACATTGGTCTTAGCAATGACCTCATGGCTCTGAGGATACCAAATGCACAGGCAAAAAAGCAAAAATAAGTGGAACTGCTCCAAACGAAAAAGCTCTGCACAGTAAAGAAACAATCTAACAGAGTGAAAGGTTAGCCTCTGGAATGGGATAAAACATTTGCAGACCATATATCTGATAAAGGGTTATTATCCAAAATACATAAGAAACTCCTACAACTCAACAGCAAAACACACACCAAATAACCTGATTAAAAAATGATCAAAGGACTTGAATAGACAGTTCTCCAAAGGAGATATATGAATGACGAAAAGGTGTATGAAAAAGTGCTCAACATTGCTCATCATCAGAGAAATGTAAATCACAACCACCATGAGATGCCACCTCACATCAGTTAGGACGACTGGTATAAATAAGATAAGCAGTAACAAGCCCTGGCTGGTGCTGGCCTGTGAACCCAAAGATTGCTGATTCGATTCCCAGCCAGGGCACATAACCAGGTTGCAAGCCAGGTCTCCAGCCAGGTCCGTGGCTAGAGGCAGGTAAAAAGCAACCATACATTGATCTCTCTCTCCCTCTCTCTCTCTCTAAAAAAAATAATAAAATCTTAAAAAAAAATTAAATTTATTAAAAAAAAAAAGAAAAAGATAAGCAGTAACAAGTGTTGGTGAGAATGTGGAGAAATTGGAACCCTTTTGCACTGTTGCTGGGAATGCAGCTGCTATGGAAAATAGGAAACTTCCTCAAAAAATTAAAAATAAAACCACCATATGATCTACCAATCTCATTTCTGGGTGTACTTCCAAAAAAAAACTGAAACCAGGATCTGAAACAGACATTTGGACTCCTCTATGCATTGCAACATTATTTATAATAGTCATAGTGTGGAAACAACCCAAACATCCACTGTAGTAAATATATAAATGAAATATTCAGCCTTAAAACAGAAAGAAATCCTGCCACTTGTAACAACATGAGTGGACCCGCAGGACATTACACTAAATTAAACCAGACAGAGAAGGACAAATATTTCATGATTCTACTATACGAGCTATTAAATAATCAGTCAAACTCAGAGAGGCAACCTGATGGTTGCTAAGAACCGAGGGGAGGGAATGGGGAGCTGACTGAAAAGTTTCAGTTGAGCAAGGTGAGTAAACTCTAGAGATCTGCTACACAACACAGTGCCCATAGTTAGCAACAGTGTATTATGTGCACTTCAAAAATCTCATGTTAAGTGTTCTTACCACAAAAAGCAAACAATGAAAAAAGAAAACAAGCAAGCAAACAAACCAAAAACCCAAAGGGACACAAGGAAATACTTGAGGCGATAGGTATGTTTATTACCTTGATTGTGGTGATGGTTCACTGGTGTACACGTATGTTCCAGCTCATTAAATTGTATCCATTAACTATGTACAGTGCTCCTATATATGTTATACCCCAATAAAGCTGAAAAAAGAAAGAAGAGATACAGATCTTTTAAAAAAATATTATTATTATTATTTTAAAGATTTTATTTCATTATTTTTAGAAAGAGGGGAAGGGAGAGAGGCAGAGAGGGAGAGAGACATCAATGTATGGTTGCGTTTCACCTGCCTCCAGCCACAGACCTGACTGGAGACCTGGCTTGCAACCTGGTTATGTGCCCTGGCTGGGGAATCGAACCTGCAACCTTTGGGTTTGCAGGCCGGCGCCTTATCACCAGCCAGGGCTAAAAATTATTTTTAAAATTTAAAAAATGAACTGCCATATTACCAAACACATGCAAAAATACATTTATACACATACATATTTTTACACATATTTTACACATACTGGATTTTGAAGAGTTAATACAAAAAATTTTAAATATGCCAATACCTTATATAATTATTACATGTTAAATGATAGTATTTTAGATATATTATAGCAAATTAAGCATTTTCTTCTTTAATACTGATTTTACTCTGGAATGCTATTTTTGTGAAATATATCACAGAAATGGTATATTGCAGAACTTACTTTTGTGAAAGTTGTCCTAGAGACAGTGCTAAACCCATAGTAAAAAATGAATTTGGTTTTTGAGTCAGATCCTCCCCCCTTCAATAATACAACTTAACTTTATTTCAAGCTACTGTAACTATAACTTATTCTTTTTGGAGTTTTCCATCTTAAATAGATATTTTTTTTGGGGAGGGGGGCTTTGCACAGGTGTTACTTCTTTCAATGCCCTCTGTTTTTCCTCTACATGTGTTTTACAGGTTGCAGTGCTCAGCTGGTCCCCAAAGTAGAAATTATAATGTCTACTAAGTTGAGATAAAAAATAAAAATCCCTAGGATTTAAATAATTTTATAGAATAGTATTCTAGCTATTTTTTTAAACTTGTGGTTGACTTCCTATGTGGTCCTAAACTAATCACTGAACTATTTAAGAGTCTGTTGAAGTAGAGATTAGGTATGTTCACATTTCAATAATAAAGTTTACTATAGCATTAATTCCTTTTCCCAAGCATCCCCAGTTTGGGGGCTTTCATAACTGGAAATGTATATATTTCCACTATTTGAAAGGAATCTCATCTAATTTACATGCTAATATGAGAATATATATTGCCTATGTACATGAATCACATAGTAATTTGCAACTTCCACCCAAAATTGGTCTTCATTCTCAGCATTTTTTCTAACCTAAAGATTGACTAATTCCTCAACAAACCAACTACCAGCTGGTTGCTATTTAAAACATAAATTGCTAACAAAATCTATATATTACACACCCATAAACAATCACATATTTTGTAACAAGATAGCATGTAATATACATCCACATTTTCTTACTTTTTTCTTCTCCCTTAACTGCATTTGATTTTTCTGAGTTACTGTAATAGGATTTTCCCATATTGTGAAATAATAATTGATTTTTTCCTTTGTACCTGTGTTCCTGTCTGTCTCTCTGTCTTCATCTTCTTAAAGCAGACCCTTTAGCATCTCTTGCAATGCTGGTTTACAAAATGTATTCTTTTAGACTTCGTTTGTCTGGGAAACTCCTCATCTCACCTTCTATTTTGAATGAGAGACTTGCTGGGTAGTGTATTCTTGGTTGCAGGCCTTTTTTTTTTTTTTTTTCCATTCCTTGTAATATTTTTTGCCATTCCCTTCTGGTTTGTTTTGTTTCTGTTGAGAAATCAGCTGATAAACTTACTGGAGCCCCCTTGTATGTTATTAGCTGTTTCTCTCTTGCTGCTTTTAGGATTTTCTCCTTGTCTTTGAAATTTGCCATTTTAATGATGATGTGTCTTGGAGTGGGCCTGTTTGGGTTCATCTTCATTGGGACCCTCTGTGCTTCCTGAGCTTGCATTACTTTCACTCTCCTCAAGTTGGGGAAGTTTTTTGTCATTATTTTTTCAAACAGGTTTTCTATCCCTTCCTCCTCTCCTTCTCCTTCTGGTATCCCTATGATATGGATATTATTACATTTCATGTTGTCCTACAGCTCTCTTAAAACCTCTTCATTCTTTTTCAGTCTTTTTTCATTCTGTTGCACTGCCTGGGAAACTTTTTCTACATTGACCTCCACCTTGCTGATCTGATCCTCTACTTTCTGTAGCCTGCTTTTGATTCCTTCTGCTGTGTTCAATTCAGAAATTGTATTCTTCATTTCTTCCTGGCTCTTATCAATAGTTTCTATGCCCATTAAAAAAAAAAAATTTAATTTTTATTTTTACAGATTTTATTTCATTATTTTTAGAAAGAGAGGGTGAGAGATATCAATGTATGGTTGCGTTTCACCTGCCTCCAGCTACAGACCTGGCTGGAGACCTGGCTTGCAACCTGGTTATGTGCCCTGGCTGGGGAATCGAACCTGTGACCTTTGGGTTCGCAGGCCGGCACCTTATCCACTGTGCTACCAGCCAGGGCTTCTATGTCCTTTTTAATGCTGGTATAGTTCTCAGTAAGTTCCTTATAGCTTTCCTGGAGTTCTTCATAGTTCCCCTGGAGTTGTCTGTAGTTTTCTTTGAACTTGCTGAGCTCACTGAGCTTCTCTATCATCATTATTTTGAATTGCATGTCTCATAGTGTGCTTGCCTCTATTTCATTTTGCACTCTATCTGGGAATTCCTCCTTTCCTTTTGCTGAGGGTTTATTTCTTTGTTTCCCCATTTTAGGTGACTCTCGTTTGTTTCTGCTTCTTGGATAGGTCTGCTTTGACTTACCATCTTAGTGGTATGACCTTTTGTGGTGTAGAGGTGCACTATTTTTACTTCCTTGCTCCACACTTGGTGACATCAGCTCACGTCCCAGTCTGGGCCTAGTCTGCCAATTGTAGACTACCAGAGATCCATTGTCTTTATTCATCTCCTTTAGTTATTAATCTAATCAGTCTGTGATCAGTGGTTACTTTTAGGCATCTTTGATCAGAGGCAGATTAATTCAGTTGTTAATCCAATCAACCTGCAATCTGAGGTCAGGTTTAGGCACTGACGGGTGGGGTAGATTAATTCCTGTGGGTGGGGCTATGGCTTCCTCTCAGGCTGCCTCCCTTTGGAGAAGAGTGGTCTGTGGGCTGTATGGGGGATGGGTCAGCACTGGACTCACAGGCTGCTCCCTCAACTCCCCTTAAAGTCACTGACCCAAACTTTCCCCAAGCGTCTCTAGTCCACTTTGCCCTCCCTCTGCTGGAGCCCAGGGTAGGTGGGTGCCACTGTATTTTCGTGCGTGGTCCCTTTAAGAACTCGGTCTCTCTCAAGCCGGCTAAACCTGGCTGCTTTTTGCTTTTCACAGCTGGGTGCTGTTTACTCTCAGCTGTGTTGCAGGAGGCTGGGAAGCCCAGTTGGGGGTTTAGATCCCACCCTTTTCTGGTGGAACCCCGGCTGCTGAGATGTTTCTCTGTCCCTTCAGCTGCTGCCTGTGGGAGCCCCGCCAGCCCTCTTACGTCTCTGCACTTCCTACCAGTCACGTTGTGATGAATCGGCTCTTCTGCTCTGTCCGTGGTAATAAGACTTCTCTCCAGCTGGTGATCTGTTGGTTATTCCGGATGACTTCTCCCCAATTAAGTTTAATTCCAGTTTGGTCTTAGGAGGCAGTTGGTGTAGCTCCACTTCTCCACCATCTTGGTTCCTCCAGATTTCTTGAGTTTGACAATCTTCCCCCTTTCTTAGAAGGAGAACTTTGATACCTGTGCCTCCATTTCTCCACCACCCACCCTGCTTCATTTTTAGAATTCAGCAAAATTCTTTTGGGAAGTCCACAGGTATCAGGGTCACTGGAACAGGCAGAGGTGAGGGTTGAGGGGGCTTTGAACATACATCTGTGCCCTACTTTAGACTTACTCATTCTAAATCTCAGGTAATGGGCACAGGGTATAAAAATCTCAAAAAAACAGCACCTTGGAAGGGGGGGTGGGGGAGGTAGATGAGGGTATGGAGGGAATAAATGCTGTTGGAAGAAGATTTGACTTGGGGTGGTAAACACACAATACAATACACAGATAATATATTGTAGAATTGTACCCCTGAAACCTATATAATTTTATTAATCAATGTCACCTCAACAAATTCAATTAACAAACAACAAAAATACAGCACTTTGTAAGATTCTTAACATGTGAAAATTTAAGAACCATTCATTTGAAAGCAAAATGCATCTCATATTCATTTTGTTAATAAATACTGTAGCAAAACCTACAAGATCCAGCAGAGGAGGATGTTACTGCATGAAAGAAAAGGTCTTTGGCAGGAAAATGGGATTTGACATGGCCCACTCTCCAGAATAAGAAAATGAAAATGTTTCCTTTGAAAGGATCTCCACCTCTGAAAGGCTTTCTCCACCACCTGCTGTCTTCAGAGATCTCAGAAGAGAAGTAGGACAAATACTGCCTGATTTTGTTCCTGTTCTGAGAATTTGTAAAACTGTCAAAGCACAATGCTGTTAAATTAGGGAGACCTTTGTCTTTCAGGAAATTATTTGGACATCCATCGCCATGTCAAGTGTGTGTTTCATTCTAAGTTGACTGACTTTCATAGTCATGCCTGGCATTTTGAGGAAGCTGTGAATGAAAGAAACTGTTGATTTTAAATTTATTGGGGTGACATTGGTTCACAAAAGCTTACAGGTTTCAAGTGCACAACTCAAGAAAACAGCATTGTGCACCCATCCCCACAAGCAAAGTCTTTCTCTCCCCGCCCCCATCACCTTTGCCCACCTCCACCTACCCCCACCCCTTTTTCCTCTGGGTATCACCACACTATTGTCTGTGGCTGTGTGCTATTTATATATGTTTTTGCTTAATCCCTTCACCTACTTTCATCCAGTCCCCTCCCCACTCCCCTCTGACATCACTCAGTCTGTTCCTGGATCCATGCCTCTGTTTCTATTTGGTCAGTTTATTTTGTTGATTAGATTTCATATATAAGTGAGATTATATGGTATCTATCGATACCATATGATCAGTATTTATCACTGACTTATTTCATTTAGCATAATCATCTCCAGGTTCATTCTTGCTGTCTTTTTTTCTTTTTTCTTTTTTTAAATTTTCATTTCTTAATCCCTAGGTGAAAGGAGAAATGGAGAAATCATTGCCAAGTGGTGTTCACTCTTGGACTCAATTTACTCTCACTTTGCAGCATCTTTGTGGATGAGGCTCGCTCCTGGCATGAAGAATTGCATGAATGGGAATGCTAACTGGAAGAGAGAAACTGAAATTTTGTTGGCAGCAGCCTGTGCAAGCAATTTATACATTGCAATCGTTTGTCCTCCCAGCCACTCTGCAAAGTCTGGCTTAACTTCTCATTTTTAAAGAGAGGGTCAGGATCAGGAGGCTAGAAAATTGCCCCAATTATTCAGGGAGTGAGTTAGCGCCTGAACCATGATCTGAACCTTGGTCTAGCTGACCCAGTAGAAAGCAAAATAAATAATCATCCCCACCTTACCTAAGCAAGAAGGGGTTTATTACTTTTAGCTGAAAGGGCAAAAGTGTGACAAAATTAGCATGTGCAGTAGTGGAAGATGCAGTCTAGCACCTCCGAAAGAATGGCCCAGAAAGCTCATGGCAACTGCCCCGCTGGGGTATTTTCGCACCCAATCTGACCCTGACTGTCACAATTTCTCTCTTCATTGGGTCAGTCCTATAGTTTCCATCCAAGCTCTTTGTGGCAGGCAGTATGATGGCCTCAAATGATGTCCACATGCTAACCCTAAGATGTTTCCTTCTTTGGAAAAGGGGGGCTCTGTAGAGGGGGTTGAATTAAGGGCCTTGAGATGGGGAGATGACCCTGGCTGTCTGGGTGGACCCATGTTACCCCAGGGTTCTTGCAAAAGGGAGGTGAGCAGGTCAGTCAGAGAAGGAGGGGTAATGACAGAAGAAGGGTCAGAAGCCAAGGGATGTGGTCATCTCTAGCAGCTGAAAACAGGAAGGAAGTGACTCTGCCCTAGAGCCTCCAGGAGGAACCCACGTCCTGTGATACCTAGATTTTAGCTGAGACCCATTTTGGACTTGTGACCTCCAGAACTAAAACTATCACTATGTGTTGTTTTAAGGCACTAAGCTTATGGTAATTTGTTACAGTAACCATAGGAAACTGACACCATCTCCAAATGCTTTTGATCATACAGACCCATACGTAAAAAAAAAAAAAAAAAAAATAGCACTGCACAGATACATCATATATATTACATAGCAAGCAGAAACAAAGAAGTTAAAGATAAAGATAAAAATATTTCAAAATGCATTTTTAAGTTTAAATATATCAACAGAAAATTCTTTTGGTTGTCATGAAAATTTGTATTATGATATATTTTTAAATTAGAGTGAAGTTGAATATATTCATGACATTTTAAACTTTCAAAAATCCTCACTGGAGGACATGTTTCCATTCATTTTAGAGACAGAAAAAGGAAGCGGCTGGGAAGGGAGAGAGAGAGAACCATCAACATGACAGAGAGGATGTGAGATAGAAACATCAATGGGTTACCTCCTATATGTGCCCCAACCTGGGATCAAACCAGCAACCTCTTGGTACAAAGAGCCATGCTCCAAGCTACTGAGCCATGCAACAAAGGCCATGTTAAAATCTTTAATACTTCTTGATATCACAATTTAAGGACCTGATTCTAAGGTTTAATAAATTTTAATAGAACATTTGAAGGGCTATCATAACCGAAAAACATTTCACACAAAGATTCATGGTTCTTTTTGTAAGAATATAATGATGCTTTTCAATTGCAACTGCCAATTATGCAAAAATTTTTGTTGGTATCTGACTAATTAAATTCCTACATTTCCTGATATCGATGTTCTTGCAAACTAATTGAAAGGTACTTCTTTTGATATATTTAACAAGTGAGTTTACGACCCACTAAAATCTTTTGAGAAATTTTGTAAATACAAAGATTTATTTCCAAGCAATTTTGGTACACAGCTAGGAGCACTTTTATAGATGATATACTTAAGTGTTTTTTTCCAAGAAAAATGACACAATGAAAAACTTTCGCATAACAAAACTTTCTTTAGAAAAGCAATCCCTTTCTCATCAGTATTAATAATGGAATATTAATTTTGTTTCATTGGTCTGATACTGGTTTTTCTGCCAATATCATGCTGTTTTTATTATTGTTGCTTTATAGCATAATTTGAAGTCAGGGGTGTGATACCGTTAGTTTCATTCTATTTTCTTAGGATTGCTTTGGCTATTTAGGGGCCTTCTGTGGCTCTTACAAATCTGGGATTTTTTTGTTCTATTCTTTAAAAAAATGCCACTGGAATTTTGATGGGGATAATGTTATATTTGTATATGCTTTGGATAAGATGGTCATATTAACTATATTGATCCTTTCAATCCATGAACACAAAATATCTTTTATGCATTTGTGTCTTCTTCAATTTCTTTTAATAATGTCTTACAGTTTTCAGTGTATATATGTCCTTCACATCTTTGTTAAGTTTAGAATGGATGGGTCTTGAGACTATCATGCTAAGAGAAATAAGTCAGACAGCAAAAGTCAAAAACCATATAATTTTACTCATATGGGATGTATGAAACTGAAAGCAACAAATAAACAAAAGACAAACAAAGAAAAGCTCATAGACATAAATAACAGTATAATGGTTCCCAGAGGGCAAGGGGGAGGTAGTAAAGGGTAAAGGAGGTCAAATACATGATGACAGGAAATGTGACTTTGGGAGATAAACACACAATGCACTATATAGATGATGTATTACAGAATTGTACACTTGAAACCTATATAATCTTATTGACCAATAACACCCCAATTAATTTAAAAGATAATTTAAGAAAAAAGAATGGAATCTTCAGGCACCAAATTAATACATCTTTTCTTTTGAAAGTATTTGCTGCATTATCTATTCTTCAGAGCTACCAATCACAACAGAAACTGACAGATAATTCAAACATTTGTCATTTTCTTAAAAAGTGTAACACTTTTAAGTTCAACAGCTCTCCTGTGTGTGGCCTTTGCCACATGGGGCTCAGCGTCTGTGAGGTTCTTCCCACCTCCTGGGCTCTGGATTTAGAGCAAGGGCACCAATGCCACCTAGTGGCACTGAGGCAAGGGGGCCTTCTGACCTCAGTAATTTCTTTCCCCTCCTTTCCCCTGTCCCATCTTGCTTCCCTGTCCTCTCCACTTTCACTTTTTATTACCCTGGGTAGAAATGATTATGTTAAACACAGTTTATAACACATCATCATTGATCCAGCCAACGGCTCATATTAAAATTTTTTAAAAAGGAGGGAGACCAGAGGGGGGAAAAATGAGATGAATGTAATACAGTAATAAAATAAAATAAAATTTAAAAGTTCTCCCTTGCATCTCCGTAGGTCATTTCCACTTCTCTCATCCATCAAGAAGCTCCCTCCTCTAGTTAGTGCATGGTTTGGAGTGTGTGCCCTTGAAAAATATATATTGTTGTTTTGCGTTATGTATTTTTATTTAAACCTCAAGTATTAATTTTATTATAGATTTTTAAAATTTTTATATTTTATTTAGAGAGAGGGGAAGAGACAGAGAGAAACACTGATGTGACAAACATTGATCACCCACCCTCGCAGCCCCAAACTGGGACCAAAGCAGCAACCTAGGCATGTGCCCTGAATGGTAATTAAACCAGTCACCTTTTGCTCTCCAGATGGCACCTAAAACTGAGCCACACCAGTCAGGGCTGTTTTTATTATTTTAAAATATAGGTAGAGAGAAGGGGAGAGAGAAACTGATTTGAGAAAGAAACATTGATCTGTTGCCTTCCATACACACTCCAATCACGATCAAACCTGCCCAGGAATCTTAGCCATAACCTTTTGGTGTGGGGGACAATGCTCCGACCAAGCCATCCTGCCAGCGCTGTGTGATGTGTTTTTAATGCATGTAAAGGTATTCTCTATCTCATTACTTTTCCACCTAGCATGTTTTAAAATTCATTCCTGTTGCTATGTGTGCACCTTAACTGTTCCTTCCAACTCTGGCCCATGGTAGGCAACCCTGTATTTTAGTTCTTTCTTTCCCAGGATAGACATCCATCTTGTCTCTGCCACCATTAAAAAAATACATTGGACACTTTTGTACCTGCCCTTCTTTGAAATACAGACCTGAGAGTAGTACTGCTGGGCTATTGGGCATGTGCTTCTGTGAGTTGGTTTCCTCCTCCCCAGAAGAGATATGCCCATCAATTCTCCTGTCCATGGACATAAGGAACCCAGGCACCCACATCTTTGCCAACACTTGGCATTACTCACCTTTCTAATTCAGCCTTATATACACACAAAATGCTATCTTGTTTTAATTTCTATGATTACTAATGAATTTGAACATCTTTACAGATGCTTGTGAGCTTTTTGGGTTTCCTCTTTTACAAGTTGCCAGTTGATGTCTTTTGTCCATTTTCCTGTTGGGATTACTCTCATGCTCCTACTGACTTTCAGGGCTTCTGTGAATAGTTTGTGATTATGTTGTCTAGTACGGTGGCTGCTAACTCAGTATAGCTGTTGAGTGCTTGAAATGTGGCTAGTCCAAACTGAGATGTGCTGCAAAGTGTAAATTGCACGTAGAATTTAGAAGGCTCGGTATGAAAAAGAGGAAGCAAAATTCTCATTAACAAGTTTTACTAAGTGCATGTTGAAATGCTAATATTCTGCATAGATCAGGTTAAATAAAATATATTATCAAAAATAAGTTCAAAGCCCTGGCTGATGACACAGTGGATAAGGTGCCAGCCTGCGAACCCAAAGGTCACTGGTTCAATTCCCAGCCAGGGCACATACCCAGGTTGCAAGCCAGGTCTCCGGCCAGGTCAGTAGCTGGAGGCAGGTGAAAGGCAACCATACATGGATGTCTCTCTCCCTCTCTGCCTCTCTCCCTTCCCCTCTCTCTAAAATTAATAAAGAGAGTCTTAAAAAAATAAGTACATTTGTTTATGTTTTTAAGTGTGGCTACTAGAAAATTTAAAATAGCAATAAGTGACGACACACTGTAGTTCTAGCGAAAAGTGCTGGACTAAATATTAAGCCTTTGTCCATCTGAGACACTGTAAATGTCTTCTTCCATTCTGTCCCCTTCTTATCAACTTTATTCACGACGTCCTTTATTTCTGAAAAAAAGGCTTAATTTTGATGTAGTCAAATTCACTGATTTTGTTGCCTTATGGTTCATGCTTTGAAGTGTGTTTTGAGAATTTCTTCTCCTATCCTGGCTCACAAAGATATTTTTCTAAATTTCTCCTATTAGCTTTAGAGTTTCATCTTCTACTTTCATTCTTTCATTCGGTGGAAGCCACTTTTATGTAAGGTGTTATGTGGGGAGGGTTTCCTTAGATCATTTATTAAGTAAGTGATCTAGCTTTTTCCTACTAATCTATGGTTCTACCTTTATTGTATATTAAATTCTTACACACACGGGTATGAGCGCTCTCTTCTATTCCATCACTATGCTTATCTATGCCATAAAATAGTCTTTTAAAAGGAGTAATATGCTATTGAGAATATGTCCTTCCTCGTATGTTTTTTCATTTAATGGCTCTTAAGACATAGCCTTTTGTGTATTTTATTGAAATAAAACCTAGCAAATACCATTTGCTACAATTAAAAAAAAAAAAAAGAATCTGTGCTCTCACCCAGTTATAGAGAAAACTGCCCACACAACATATTTCTAATTCTAGTTTAGGCGAATCTTATTTTCTATGCCTTTTGCAATGGAGATGCTGACAAAGGAATTAATTTTACTTTTTGTATTTTTCTTTATATTATTTTACCCATTTCTACTGTAGCAGGAAGAATAAGCATTTCCCCAATGGTATGTGTCCCTTTTGCCTTTTACTAAGAAATCTCAAAAGAGACTTCAGTATATATAATTTATTCAGTAAAATTTTATAAAGTACTAGACTGAGTATTGTTTGATTTTACTTATTACTGAAAAAAAGTTGTGTAGGTTTGTTTTCCTGTCCTGAATGTTTGGTTTTTCAAGGTCTTGTTAATCACGATGGCTTTGACTCTCATTAGCTAACAGCTACTGGCACACTAGAAGGCAGGCTGAGAAAGGGGTGTGCTTTCCTGATCCAGGGTCCACTCCTCCTTCCCACCATCAGCCCCTTGATTTGATTTGGAGTAATCACCCCTTTCACTCTCAGCAGATGGAGTTTTAGTGCAACTGACACCTGCCCATGTGACCCAGGCCCAGCCAATCAGCCTAGTCCATCCTCCTGACCCTGACTGGCTCAGGGGTGGGCAAATGACCCAGGCCAGGTCTATGAGACTCAATTTTAGGGTTTTATTGGAATTTTAGGAGAGAAGCTCCCTTGCCATTGAGGTACTCAGCCTGAGGAGGTAAGCCTGGACCACGAGGGAAGGCCGTCTGCCTAAAGACACAGAAGGCCTGGTACTATAGTTTGAGTTTCATCCGCAGCCTGCCTACCCTCCGTGATGCGAGCCAAAGAATGCTCCCCTCTTTTGTTTATGGCTATTTGGGTTGGTTTTGGTCACTTTCAAACTAAAGAAAACCTGAGCGGCCATTAAAGCTGTTCTTTATCTTCAAAGCTGTTTCTTGCTTTGCCGCCAGTGCGGCAAAGGCACTGGGCTTCATGGCTGGTCCACCTGAGGCTTCTGTGTATTATCTATTCCCTACCTGCAGGTGTCACGTGGCAGGGGTGGAAAGGCCCTTCTCATAGGCCACTTTCTAAGCTCAAGCTGATGGCATCCACCAGGAGTCCCCCAGCTTCACACCCACCTCCCAAACTGCATCAAGTGTACTAATAGTTAAAAATACTGTATTGTGTACTTGAAATTTGCTAAAAGGGTAGATCTTCTGTTCTTAACACACACAACAAAATGGCAACTGGGTGGCATGACAGATATGTTAATTAGCTTGGTAGTGATCCTTTCAAAACGTATACGTAAATCAAAACAAATTGTGTACTTTAAATGTATATAATTTCTATTTCTCTACTATGCTTCAGTAAAGCTAATACATAGCTCTGGTGAGAGTTTTTGCCTTTCATTTCTGATCTCTGCAAATGTTTTGGGAGGAGGGGAACTTGCTGACTCAGCAACCTCCTATACCTACCTGCCCAGGGGATTCTGTGCTGGGAAACAGTGACAAGGCATTACAAGAAGAGTGCAGAACCCCAGGCCTGAAAGGGTCTCCAATATTCTGATTTGTAACCTCATAATCAGATGACTTGTGTCATCCTCACGGAAACCCAATGCAAATATAATTTCATGGCAAAAACTCTTTAGAAAAAGATCAGGAAGGTTCTTTTTAAACTAAACATTCTCCCACTCTACAACCTAACAATTCCTCTTCTAGAATTTTACTTCAGAGAAATGAAAACGTGTTTTACAAGGAGATGTGTACATAAATATTCTCCATAGCTTGGTTCATAATGGTCCCAAACTGGGAATAACCCAAATGTCCACCAACAGAACAAAATCCTTTTTAAAAAGTGATATATTCAGATAATGGAATACCACTCAGCAATGAAAAAGAATGTACTATAAACAGAAAATGAACTAACAAATGGGCAGAGGAACTGAAAAGACATTTTTCTGAAGAAGATACACAAATGGCCAACAGGCACATCAAAAGATGCTCAATATCATTTATCAGGAAAATGCAAAATAAAACCACAAATAAATATCACCTCAGACCTTAGAATGGCTATTATCAAAAAAAGCTAAGAACAAGCATAGATTTGGAGAAAGGGAACTTTTACACACTGCTGGTGAGAATATAAATTGGTAAAGACACTATGGAAAACAGTATGAAATTTCTTGAAAACATTAAAAATAGAACTACCACATAATCCAGCAATCCTATTTCTGGACATATGTCCCAAGGGAATGAACTCAGCCTCTCAGAGAGATTTTTGAGCTCCCATGTTCGCTGCAGCATTATGTGGGACAGCCAAGACATGGAAATAACCAGAGTGCCCACCGATGAATGGAGAAAGGTGATGGGTATCCATACAATGGAGTATTAGTTAACAATAAGAAATCCTGACCCATGGGACAACATGGATAGACCTTGAGGGCATTATGCCAAGTGAAGTAAGTCAGAGAAAGACAAATACTGTATGACCTTACTTAGGTGTGGAATTTAAAAAGTCAAACTCATAGAAGCAGAGACTAGAATAATGGTTATTAGAGGCTGGGGCAAGAGGAGATATTGTTCAAATTTCTACCTGTAAGATGAGTAAGTTCTGGGGATCTCATGTACAAAATGGTGATTATAGTTAAAAATACTGTATTATATACTTGAAACTTACTAAGAAAGGAAATCTTTAATGTTCTCACTGTGGAAAAGAAATGTTAATTATGTGAGGTGATGCAGGTGTTAGCTAACACTAAGGTGGAGATAATTTTGCAATATGTAAATAGATCACTTCATGCACCTTACGCTTACACAATGCTGTAGGTCAGTTCTATCTCAATAAAGCTGGGGTGGTGGTGGTGAACTGATAAACAGAACAACATGGACGCATCTCAAAAATATGCTGAAAGAGGCCAGGCCTACCCAGTACATGTTATTCAATATTCAATTACAGGGAGTGGGACATACAAATTGACCTAGGGGATAAAAATCTGCTTACTTTGGCTCTGGCTGGTGTGGCTCAGTGGCTTGAGCACCAGTCTTCAAACCAAAGGGTTGCTGTTTGATTCCCGGTCAGGGCACATGCCTGAGTTGTGGGCCAGGTCCCCAGTTGTGGGTGCTCAAGAGGCAACCACACACTGATGTTTCCCTCTCTCTCTCTCTTTCTCCCTTGATCTCTCTGAAAATAAATAAAACCTTTTGAAAAATATCTGCTTACTTTGGCAACCTGGACCCATGGGAAGCTGTCCAGTGGAAGCTGAGACCCTGGCAGAAAGGCAGCGACTCCCAGAGAAACGCCCACAAAATACTCTGACTTTTCCCCTTCTCCAGCCTCCAAACTTCGCCAGTGTCTGCACTGCCCAGACCAGATTGCACGGGAGCCTGAACATACGTGGCCCAAAGATGTCACATGTGGATACTGATGGTCACATGGTCAGTGGCAGAGCAGAAAGGCAGGCCCCAAGACTATTTTGACCCTAAATTCAGGTTGCCAGATTTAGTGAATAAAAATAAAGGCCATGTAATTGAATTGAAATTTCAGATAAACAACAAATGATTTTTTTCGGGGTCGGGGGGGGGCTAAGTATGTGTTAAGCAGCATTGGGACATACCCTAAAACATTCATTATTTACCTGAAATTGAAATTTAGCTGTGCATCCTGAGTTCTATCTAGCAATCTGATCCCAAGCTCTTCCTCTTTCCACTTCTCTGTCCCACCACCTATTGCAGGAAGAGACCACATTGCTCCCCTAGCTCCCAGGGTCACATTTTTCTATGAGCAATAGTGGGGCACCTTCATCAATTTAGCTCAGGGAACATTGCAGGAAAGCCCCTTTTTGGTCACAGGGAAGCAATTTCCACTGGCCCCCAAAGGTGCGGTCCCCAGAGCGGCACTGGCAGCAGCAGTGCCGATGGGAATTCGGGGGCTGCCTCCGGGGTACTGAATCAGGATCTGATTTAACAAGCCACCACTTGACTATGACGTAGGTTCGGATGTGAGGACCGCTGCCCTAGATCAGTGGTTTTCAACCCTCTTTATCTCATGCCACACATAAACTAATTACTAAAATTCTATGGCACACCAGAAATATATATATTTTTGCTGATCTGACAAAAAATGGGTATAATTTTGACATCACCTTGGATGGCTATTGTTGTGTTGGCTGTTGTCATTTTTTAAAATTTGACAGTCTGAGGGAAAAGAGGTCAGTGCCCTTGACTACATAGTCAGGTGCTGCATGTTTTAAAAATTCTTGCGGCACACCTGTGTGCTGTGGCACATCAGTTGAAAATCGCTGCCCTACATGAAGGGGAGCTTTCCTTTCTAGAAAAAGTCAAGGGTTCTGGGTGGAAGACAGTCAATTTTTATCCATCAGCACCCAAGCGTCTCTGAGCCCAGTCAGCACTGAGTGCTCACAATGTTTTGATAAAGTCACCTGGGAGCTTGTCACCACGATGGGTGTGCCACAAGTGGCCCACCCACCAGCCTTCCCCAGGTGCACGCCCAACCAGGTGTCTCTCAACCCTTGCCCCTCCCCCTCCCAACGAGCCTTCCCGCCTCCATCCTGCGATGCTTAAACCATAATCAGTTTATTATTAGTATTCAAGACAGAGTACTGAGTGGTACAAATAAGGCAGCAGCATTATTGTCCCTTTTAACGACATCACAGGAGCCGTTTACATTTTGTAAAAATAACACTATTGTATTAATATACCTAACCCGATTATGGTTTCTTCAAATGCCTTTTATCACTTCATACATTCGGGCAGACATTTTAAACAGTATCTTTGTGCGTCTTCAACATTAACGAATTATCAGACACTAATTGCCCTGGGTTCTAGCCACCTCTCTAAACAGAGTTTTCCATTTGCAGAATTTAAAACATACCAAAGCAATTTGTGTTCCCTAATAGCTACAAATTTGTTAGCTTGACTTGGAACCAGCAAAACCTGGGAAGCTATTATGTAAATATAGATAATGTCTCTCCAATGATGATAATTAATGCAGAGATTTCCAGAAAAGCATTCTCTTTATGATTAGGTCGTGACAAGCATTTGAAAGCTGTGGGTGGCACAAAGACCCCCAGCATATCTTCCTGGTCCCTTTGCAGTGCTGAGGCTGAAAATGCCCTTAAGTTTCCATAGAACTAAGAAATAGGACAAAGCCCCAGAGCTGGCCCAGCAGCTGGTCAGAACTCCTCCCCGGGTCTCTAGCGCTTAAATGGTCAGCTCCACTTCAAAATAGTGCTGTGTCTCAGGTTAAGTATTCTAATTTGTGTTAAAATCTGTCACTCAAAGTTGTGTTTACTCGTGATCGCAGCACATATTTACATGTTTCAGGTTAACTTAGGCCATGAGGTTCCATTTCCCATTGCAGGAAATGCCTTCCTGGTCAGCTGACCTAACGCTTGTATTTTTGGAAGAGGAAACTGAGGTCCAGAGAAAGAATTGGTCAAACTAAAGAAGCAGTAGGTCATAGAAGTGGACCTAGGAATCTCCCCCAAAGTGTTGGCTGGTCTTTATAGTGTCTACTGACTCCAAATCAATAAGACTAACATTTCTGAGGTGTGTCCGGGGCTTCGGTTACCCCACAAGGTGCTTGGAGGACAGAGTGATGGGTAAAACATGGTCTTACTCTTTCAAGAAATTTTTAATCTGACAGGAGAATCACATATGAAAAGAAATTAGCAACAACATAAGGTAGAAGAGAAAAAAATGATGTCACTTAAACATCTCACCCCATTTGCTACAGGGCCTTGACACATGCTGTTTCTGCTGCCTGATTCACCTGATCTTTCCTTTCACCTAGTTAACTCCTACTCATCCTTCCTGTTCCATCATCTCTTCCTTTCCTTGTGGGGAGTGGGGGGTCAGAGTGTCTGTTATGCTCTCACATCACACTCAGTTCCTTAATCAAAATGAAAGTTCCCTGAAGGCCTCCATTGCATCTTTATTGCTCGCCTCAGTACTCATTCACCTAAGAATAAAAGATAATATATTCTATGCATATTAAAACTGTAAAAGATGCCTTGTGTTTACATGTCAATAAAAGCATTCATCTTTGTGAATGTCCAACTAGATAACAAAAGTCTCAAAGGATAGGGACAATCTCTTCTAGACTGTCCCATGCATGGTAGGATATTTAGCATCTCTTTGAAGGCCACTGCCCAGACATTGTGACAACCAGAGGAACCCCACAAACTTCTGGAGCACCCTCACAGGGGACAACAGCTCCCATATTCAAGAACTACTGCTTTAGAAACCAAACAGAACTGGCTACATCCAAACAGCCCTACCTGCTGGGATGCACGGCACGGGGCAGATGGAGAAGAAAGATTATAGTGGCACTCCCCTCCGGTCATTCACTCAAAACTCACTGTGTGTACATTTGCACAGCTGGGTGTGGAGGACCCATGGGTGAGCAAAACCTGACAAGGTCCTTGCCTTTGTAGAGCTTCCGGTCCAGGATTATAACACAGGGTACAGGGAGGGGCTCCGGCATATAGATGGATAGGAACTTCGCACCACTATTGTTAAGAAAGTGCTGGAGGGAGTTTTAGAATTTTGGCACATCTCTGAACCTCCTGGCAGAGTGATGGTGCCCTGCACAAGAGATGATGCTGACTGCTCACCTTCATGTGAACACTCACCTGTCTGCCCATCTCAAATGAAATAGAAGGCATGTTTATCAGCTTTGGGATGAGAACAAAAAGATGGTTCTTACATTGGATGATAGAATTTAGACTGGAAAAATCTTAACATTGATTAGTAAGGATGGTTGGAGGATAGCTAGAATAAATCAACTGAGGTGAATGCTAAGAATTGATCTTATATGCTCCCTAACCCCCATAAATACAGGACAAAGGGGACCTAACTTAAGAGAAGTTCATATGAAGAATCCCTGGGAACCCTGGCTGGTGGCACAGTGGATAAGGTGCCAGCCTACAAACCCAAAGATTGCTGGTTCGATTCCCCAGCCAAGGCACATTAATGAGGTTGCAAGCTAGGTCTCCAGCCAGGTCTGTAGGTGGAGGCAGGTGAAAAAGGCAACCATATATTGATGTCTCTCTTCCTCTCTGCCTCTCTCACTTCCCCTCTTTGAAAATAATAAAATATAAGCTTAAAAAAACAAATGAATGGATGAATGAATGAATGAATCCCCAGGAGGTTTAGGGACCTCCAGAACAGCAATGGAACTTGAGGGCCATAAAATAAATGCAGTCCATTGGCTGTAATCAAAAAGTTATTGGGTCATGATGCAGGGAGGGGATTATTCTTGAGGCAAATCACACCATTACTGTTACCCTGTACCTTCCCTATTATCGTTGCCCCTCGCACAATCTGAACATCCTATTCATATCACTAAAATTTGGAGACTTTGAGACAACCGAGGATAAAGCTTCCTAATTAGCTGGGTTTATTTTGACTCTCAGTTCTATTGCTGTTTAGCTGAGAGACACTGGTCATGTTAGTTCATCTCTCTGAACCTCAGTTCCATCATCGCTGAGGTGGAGATAGCAGTATGTGAGGACTAAGGAAAACAATTTATGTATAGTATAAGGTCACCTTCTATTACTATGAGGTCTCTTTCCTAGAACTTCTAAGATTAGGTGCAATTTTCCTTCTTCTTTCCTTTTCATCTCGACTTGAATGCTTAAAACTGTTCCACAGAGTGAGAGTGAGGGTCTTGTTACCAACCCTAATTAGGTATTACAATAGCCCCATACATCTTAGCAAGGATGTTACAGGGATTTGAAAGCTGACTGTACGGCCATGGCTTTAAGGAATTCTCCTGAAGAGTTCATGTACTTTTTCCAGCCTCCTTAGCAGAATGTATGTCAATAATTGGCCCCACATCAATTGCCCAACGTTGATCAATGCGGCTCATGGCTCCCTTCTTTCTAGGCAGGACTGAATGAAGAGGGAGGGGCGCTGCCTGGCTAATGATTTGGTAGCACAATGCCCAAAGCATGAATGACCTATACAGAGTTTGTGTGTCTCTGGCTTTTGAGAAAGGGATCGAGTGTTGATTTCTATACCGTTCTCTTATTAATTAAACAAACCACAGTCCCTGAGTGTATGCTGTTGACCCATCTCTTAAGCATTAACAAGCTAAATGGGAAGATGTATGAGCTATCAAACACCTGTCGCAGCTCTGTGCCAGTGGGAGCTTGTGGCTCTTTGACAAGTCACAGTGGAATTCATAGCTCATGTTCTACTTCCTATAGAAGTCAGGCTCTATTCAAATGTGGAGTAAACAGCCCTGGTTTCACAGCATCAGGCAAGAGGAATATGGGATGATTTTGTGTCAACTTGACTGGCCACGGGGTGCCCAGATTCAACAGTATTTCTGGGTGTGTCCGTGATACTGTTCCCAGATGAGAGTGGCATTTAAATCACTGGCCTCAGTCAAGTAGATATTCTTCTCCAATGTGGGTGCGCATCACCTAATTCCTAGTGGAACAAATTCACCCCTTTTTGCTCTCCTCACTAGTTTAGCTGGGACATCTCATCTCACCTTGTGCCCTCATTCTAGGATTTATACCATCAGCTCCCCTGATTCTCAGACCTTTGGACTTGGGCTGAATTATGGCATAGGCCCCCCTGAATCTCCAGCCTGCAGATGATTTCTCAGTCTCCCTAACTGCGTGACCCAAGTCCTCATAATAATTGTTTATATATACGTATGTATCTACTATTGGTTGTGTTCCTCTGGAAAACCCCGACTGATTTGCCTGTGTATGGGAACCTGGCCTATGAGCAGAACAGAGCTGAGCCTCACTCACTGGCTGATGTATGAGAAATAAATACCTATAAGCCTCCAGCGTCTGGGATTGTTTATTATATGGCATTGCTGAAGCAAACCTGGCTGCTCCAGTAGCTGGCGGACAGGAAGCAAGAGGTGGAGAAGGCAGTGAAAGTGAGGCTCTGCCCTGTGGGCCCCAACTCTGCCATGGGCTCTGTCTGAGATTCAGAAGGTGGCTTTCTGCTAAACAACCCCACCCAAGGTGTATTTCCCGATACATAAATACGCTGTTGTGACTTGGGCGTGAGGAACTGTGCGTGAGGATGGGAACTGCAGCACCGTTGGTAAAGACGAACAGTTTGATACAACTTAAATCTCCATCCACAGGAGGAAGAACAAACCTGTGGAGTATATTAGAATTTAATAGAATATGAAACACAAGGCAAACTGAATGGGCTAGAACGATGCATAGCCACACGGATGCATTTCACAAACAATGTGTAGCTGAAAAGTAGCAAGTTGTGAGATGTGCAGTCTGGATGATATTTATTTAAAATTAAAACCTAAAAACCAATACCACATGTTGTTTATGGATGCATGAATATGTCATACAAGTATAAAAACATACACACGAAGGAGTCACCAAACTGATGACGAAGGGCCTCAGAAGAGGGGGAAAGAAGAAAGGGATTAGTGGCAGGCACTAAAGAGGCCTCAGCCAAATCAGTGGGAAAAAATACAACAGAGATTTGAGCAAATGTGACATTCAGCAAGGAGTTGATAAACCTATGTGGAGGCACATAGGTATCATCTTGTTCTCTCCTGTTGTCTGGATGTAGAAAATATTCCAGATAAAAAGAATGTCTGTGGTACGTGATACATGAGGAGAGATAAGGGACGGTGGTGGCAATGGAAGTGTGTGTGAGGGGAGGTGACACGGACGGGGAGGCGACAGGGGTGGGGATGTCTATGGCAGGTCAGAACCCCTGGGGCACTGATTCTGGAAGGGGCTAATAGGTAGCTGAACATTCGTTGGGGGGCCCTGGGACCAGCATTGTGGCTGGGGAGGGGCAGCCTTGGCAGGGGCGGCCAGCTGCCCTGCAGCCTAGGTCAGCCCCTATGAGCTATGGAGCTCAGGTGGCCCTCAGGGTTGTCCCCAACTGAGCTGAGACAGATGGGCCTTCACTCACCAGCATGGATGAGTCACTGAGTGCAGGCTGCCCAGGAAGGGTCTGACCCTGAGGGGTGACAGCACCACCAGCGACTGGGACACGTCCCTATGGAGGGGGTCTGGGCAGCCCTGTAGGTCATTTGGGGCAAATTCATGAAGGGCTCAGGAATCTGGATTTGGGTGTCTCAATAACTGTCATCCTTTAGGATGTACAGCAAGAATTTTAAATAACACTAAAAAAATGTTTAATCTGAAAACATTTTAAAAGTATAGAGAAGTTGCCAGGATTAAACAATGGACACCCCCACGCATACAGCCCTCACCTAGAGTCATCGCCTGCTAGCGTATGCCCTTAACATGCGTCCTTCCTGCATTTTCTCAGGAAGCCGCCTCTGAGACAGAGGGAGCTGGAGCCACCACAACCCTTTATTCTTCAACCCGTCAGCATGCATCCCCTAGGAGCCAGGACCTCCTTTTCTATCATCAGAGCACAATGATCAAGTTCAGGAAGCTAGCAATTCAGCCAATGCTGTTATCTAAATAATAATCGATATCCCATTATCTGACACGACGCTGGCCAGCGATTGTCCTCCCCCCATTCCATCCCCTATCAGTTCAGGATACATTCTAGGATCACTCACTGTATTTCAGAGCCATGCTAAACAGCTTCTTAAAGGGCCTCAGCTTGGAAAGAGAAACCATTCCTTCCCTCCTAAAGAGAAACCTTAGCCGTCCCAGTGTGGGAGGGTCCCAGCCCTTGCCCTCCCTCTAGCAATCTCTCCTCCTCTCCCCTCCCCAGGGATGCTAATGGTGACCCGGGGGAAGGTTTTACTAGGTCTGTGGCTCAGGAGCTTTGCTGTCCCTGCACAGCAAGCAGTAGAGTGAAGCCACTGAGAGCCTTACAATGAGGGGCCTGGCCTCACCAGGAGTTCTCAGGCCCCGGTCCCTGCACGAAGTTGTGGGGCTGGAAGAATACAGCTTCGGTTGACCAGAGCTGAGTGGTGCCGCCTCTGCTTGGTGTAGCTACTCCTATTGTGTCCAGCCCTGTGGGATGCCCCAGGCAAGCCCAATGAAACTGGGACTAGGTGCAGAAGCTGCAGACATTTCTGCCAAGCTTGCATCACTAGCTGCTGCCCAGGGCCATCTTCCACTATCGACCAGCCTATTTTGTTTTGTTTTAAAGATTTTATTTATTTTTAGAGAGAGGGGAAGTGAGGGCGAGAAATATTGTTGTGTAAGAGATTGGTTGCCTCTCACATGCCCCCAGATGGGGACCTGGCCCACAACCTGGGCATGTGCCCTGACTGGGAATTGAACCAGCAACTCTTTGGCTTGGTGCTAAATCCACTGAGCCACACCAGCCAGGGCTCAACCAAGCTTTTGACCTCACAGGTTTGTTCAGCCATGCCTTCTCTCACGGGTCTTTACCCAGAAGCAGTGCAGGATATGCTCCAACATCTGCGGAACTCACATAGTCATACCTGTCGTCACTAGAGCTGCTTCCCACACAGGTCACACTTCATGTTACATGTAATGAGTAAACATACCTTTATTGAAAATCCCTATTTGTTCAAGCAACTGTAGTTGGATTTTCTGTCACATGTGCCAAGCATTCCTAATTGATATAAGTTCCAACAGTACAGCTGGCTGGAATCTGAATTTCACAGCCATGGATGCTCCAGCATCTGTTGCTATTAGCAACACCTTGCGGTCAGCTTCCGGCATGGAGACAGACTGTTTGGGTTTTATTCCTGGCTTTGTTTCTGAGTGACCTGGGATAAGAATGGAGGCCATGTGGGCCTCAGTTCCCCACCTGTAAAAATGCAAATCACATCATGGGAATGAAGCGAACAAACACAGTAAAGCTGCTTGATGGTGACTGGCCTGGCAAGCACGTACCACGTTAGAGACTGGCGCTGCTACACTGACCTGCCCTCCTGTCCAGGAATGGCTCCTGCGCCTGGGCCTGGATCACTCGCACAGAACACACGCGGGCAGCAAAACGTAATCACATTATCTTTTGTGCCGACAAAAAATATTAGTCAATGGAAAAATATTTGTGCCATGTATACAGATTAATGGTTATATCCCTAAAACATAGAAAGATCCTACAAAACAGATAAAAACTGACAACCCAACTTTCAAAAATAGGTAAAAACCTTATGCTGACAATTCACAAAGAACCATAAATGGCCGATAATCATACATTCCACTAGAAACTCAAGAAATGTACCTTTTAATTTGTTTTTAAAGAAATGATTCTTAAATCAACAGAGATAAATTTATATCACTCAAGGGTCAAATTGGCAACACCTTGCAAGGCTTTCCGGTCATTTAGCATCTATAACTTCATATTAAGGAAGTAGTGAGAGACGTCCAGACAAAGCTTTGAGTTGCACAGCCTGCTGCTGGGTTGTTGGACGGATTACTAATAAAGGTCCTGACTCGAGATGTGAGGCAGTCACTCTGCACTTTGCAGCCTTTGTCTCGCCCTAAATCCCACAGAAAGTGAAGTCATCTGCTTAGCAGCGTATTTATTACACAATAAGTTGAATGCAGCCACTGAAAATACTCATGCAAATATCTTCATTAGTAAAATCATGCAATTAACCTGAAATATGTGCTAAATGAAGCAGCCAAATTGCTGCATATTTTCCCAGCTCTTAATTATAATTTTGATAATCAATTTTTCCCCTGATTACCAAAATGGAAAAAAAAGAAAGAAAGAAAGAAAGAAATCTTCAGTGAATGCACGCTCCGAGGATGAGTTGGAACGCGAGATAAAACCCTGAATCATTTCAGCAAAGACGACCATTAACCTTTCCTGTGTTTTTGCTCATTGCAGGCATTTCCTGCTAATGCTCACTGCTGAAGATGATTGGATTTTAACAAGAGCTTTTTGGATCAAGCGTCAGCCCTTCCTGAACTGTACATTTTGCAAGCGTCTCCGTCATTAAAGGTTACAGCCTCTCTGTTAGCAATTTTCTGGCATTTCTTAAATGGCTTTTGACTGCAGGCTAAAAATTTCCCTAAGTGAAAACTGACATCCAGCTCACAACCTGACTTATCTGGGTGGCCCCAGACACCCAGAGGCCATGCGCTAAGCAGGAGGGGTGGGTGGGTGGGGGGGTGCATTTCCCATGTCCTTTGGCCACTTATTCCAATTTACTGAGCTGTCAGAGGATGTGAAGTTGGGCCAAACAGCACAGGAGAGCATTTCACAGGGTGACCTGGAGGACTGGCTTAGCCATGGGGAGCCTCAAATTCTGTATCTGTAAAATGGGGGAAAGGATGAATTCACGAGCTAGTGAGTGAAGATTGACATAGATGGCCCAAGTCTCCAGCACATGTAGAGAAAATAACTTGCTAACATTTAGGTTGGCACTTTTAACTTTCCTCTTTGAACATGTTCTCCTTGAAATAGTCTATCTCCTAAGGCTGAGGAGAAATTTATCACCTCTGGATAGGAAGGGACAGACAGGGAGGGCAGTATTTGATCTTTCTAGCAAGATGTCACTCTTGACCACTTGATCTTAGGGCTCTCCGCACGGTACTCAGTTGAGAGAGCAGAGCTGAGGAGAACACACATGTGATATGCAGAGGAGAGCCAGGAAGACAGGCTGGGAGTGTAGGCTGTCACCACAGAGATGTCCTCTCAGGAGAGCCTGCCATTCAGGACAGAGACACTGCACATCCATGTATTTAACCTGACAATTTTGTAAATCTCAAATAAGTACATTATGGTGCTTCTCTGCCAGATAGACGTCAAGTATCCTGAGGAAGGGTCGCCTCGTGCTAAGATGCACGGTCACTGCACAGCTGCTGCCCAAGGATTTGCAGGGAGCAGAGGGAAGATCAGGCACATGGCTCCTTTGGGGAGGGCCTTGGCAGGAATTTACAAAGGAACTGAGGGTGGAGGACTTCTGCCCTGGCTCTGCTGGAAGGGGTCTGCGTCTGGGGTGGTCCTGGCTGTACCAGGGTGATGGTGTGATGCAGTGGGACTAGAAGAAAAGGCCTTGAGTATCTGCAGGCTCCTGACAGATAAGAGATGGACTTTCAGGCTGGGAACTTGGCAAAGGTGTGGGCCGGGCCTAGGAAAGACAGTGAGGGGTAGTGCAGGGCTGAATCCAGCCAGGCAGGGAGCCATGGCCTCCATGGCCTGAATGACAGCTGGATGGGTGGGTGGGCTGCCCAAGAGAGCCAGGTCTGGGGCAGAGGACCCAGCAGGAGGGAAGAAGAAACTGAGAATACCAACCATCTTCACCATCCTCCTCCTCTTTGTGTGTGCATGCTATGCGTGTTTATCTGTGTTGTATATGTTGTGTCAATAGGAACCAAGCATGTAACAGCAAATGGGGATGTGACCCTGACTTCCTGTTTCCAGAGTCCATGCTGTGACCACCAGGTACCACCACCAACCTGGCAGGAGGGGCACCCTATGAGGCTATGCAGGCACTAAGGGGCAGAGTAGTGTGGGTGGCTGCACCTGCCAGGGGAAGTGTATGAGGAACATTCTGTTTCAGTGGCCTACAAACTGGGGGCCCAACAATGGGGATGGGTTCTAGATGGCGGACCTGTCTAGGGTAAAGGCATGAAGATGCGGGACCTCTTCAGGGTTGGCAGGTACTTTGAGATGACTTGGTTGAGAGTAGCAGGAGAGGAGGGTTTGGTTTCACCCACAAAGGACAGATGGTGCCCAGAAAAGGCGCATGGGCACTCCTCCAAAGGGGTAAGGGTGTGTATGTGTGAGTAAAGGAAGAGAACAGGGAGGGGGAGAAGATAATGAAATCAAATCCTTCTCTAATGTTCAATCCCAGAAACTTAAACTGATTATTGTACCCTCTTCTAATGGAATATTCTAGAGCCAAGAAAAGAAATCTATTTCTAAAAAATATTACAGATCAACAGCACATGTAATGATAGATGCCTAATCCCTTGATAAAATTTTACCAACCAGCGTGAGACAACTCATTAGAGAAGAGTCAACCAGACCAAATTGGCTTGGTTCCTAAGGTAATTTGTCACTAAATAAGAGACAATGTTTAAAAGTATTAATAACTGAAGCAGAAAATTTTGAAGATGGTTTGACACTCTTTTGATAAAGACTGGGAAACAGTGGTTAAAGGATTTCCCATGAACACAGTGACACTTTGCATTTGAAATCCAAACCCAACAGACACTCATGTGCAGGGAAAGGCGTGCACTCTGTGCCTGGCACTGTGCTAGGGCACTGGTGTCCTCACCCTGTCCTTAGGGCCATGTGCTGAGTGCTACTCCATGTGGCCCTGCACCACCTTTTTGGCCTCACCTGCCTTCTCTCTTGATCACTTAGCTCCAGCCTGCTCTCCTGGAGCACACCAGCTTCCCTTCTGCCACAGGACCTTTGCACTGATGGTTCCCTCTGCCTAGAATACTTCTCTGCCCCAGAAACCGCAGTGGTGACTGGCTCCCCCACTGAGGTCTCAGCTCAATGTCACTGTCTCTTTCGGGACTTAGTCAAGAACCTTTTCTAAAAATACAAGCAAGGTACACCCCAGTTCCCACCAGTGCTGATCGTCTCTCCTGCCTTTCCCTTTCCCTGCCATCATTACCACATACTGACTCATTTATTTGCTGTCTGTCTCCCACTGCCCTGGCAAGGGTCATGAAAGCAGGGGCTTTGTCAACTATTTCTCTAGGGTCCAGAACAAGGCCAGGCACAGCTACACTCAGAGGGTATCTGCTGCATGAATGAATGCACAGGCCAAAGGGTTGTCAAAGGGGTGGTAGAGGCAGTAACACCTGCAAATGCTCTATTTCAAACCTTTCTGCTTAGGAATTCTGCTTGCTTGCATTTAAAACCTTTATTTTTGAAAAGGCAAAATGTGTAACAGGTATAAAATTTGGAAGGGACATAGACTTAGGTGTACAGGGCAGACACCAGATGCCCCCTGCTCGTCCAGGGAGAGCCTGCCCCTCCCCAGGCTGACAGATTGAAAGGGCAGCTCCTGTCATTTTAATCTGCATCTCTCTTTTCCTAAGTGAAGCTGAGCTGATTCTTAGACTTGAAAGCATTACTGTCCATTTTTTTCTGGGGACTGTCTGACGATAGCCCTGCCCATTTCTCTATTCAGTTGTCAGTCTTTTTCTTATTGATTCCCAGACACTCTTCTCATATTAAAGAAATCAGGCCTTTGGATATGCAAATCATTTTTCAGTTTGTCAGATCATTTGACATACAGTTCCATTCAGAACAGCTTAATTTTCCTGTCAAAGATATTGAGCTCCTTTATAGCCTTTAAGTTCTGTGTCAGACTGAGGAAAGCTTCCTCAAAGATCACGCCACTGTTCTTCTGCATTTTCTTATGGTCCCTTGACTTGCATTTTGATAATGTATGCTGCCATGCAGATTAGGGGCAGCTGTGCCCTCTGTATTTCATGCAATAGGACAGGGAGTTATATTTAGATTTTACTATGGGCCCACAAGGCCTGTCCCAGGGAAAACACCAACAAGACAACCCGGCAGTTATAAGGTGTTTCAGTGGTTTCTATGGGAGTTGGGCTGCAGGGATGGGTAGAAAGGCCCCTGGTAGCTGTCTTGTTGGCAGGGAACAGTTGTCACCTTGGAACTCCAACGTCCACCTCAGGCACAGAGCTGGAGGCAGTCTGGGGTGCATCATTTGATACAGAAGAGTATAGGAATGCAAAACCCTGTGATAGGTCTCTAGCACTAACTTCTATAGGCAGTGATTCAAAGATTTACAAATCTAAGCTAACCAGGGAGTACACTTGAGGCTGGGAGAGGCTCTATGTCCCCTTTTTTGGGAACCTTTGCACCCTGGACTGCGTGTGACCTGCTCCGTGTCAGCCACCTCTCAGCTCATTCCTCTCAGTCCCCTGCGCCAATCTGTCTTCTGATGAAGGTGATGTCCCCATTATCCTGCTTGCTCATCTTATCTCCTCTCCCTCTCCCTCTGGGTCAGTTCCTCCCAGGTGGACACAAAAATCCTGTACAAGATGGTCATTTCCAAATATATTATTTTTGCTGTATGCTTAAAAAATTCTTTTTAATTTACTGATTTTAGAGAGAGAGAGGAAGGGGGAGAGAAGGAGGGAGGGAGGAGGAAAGAGACAAACATTGATTTGTTGTTCCATTTATTTATGCATTCATTGGTTGCTTCCCATACGTGCCCTGACTGGAGATTGAACTCACAACCTTGGCACAGAGGAAGATGTTCCGACCAGGAAGATGTCACATGCCAGGTCTCCAGCCAGGTCCATAGGCAAAGGCAGGTGAAAGGCAACCAACCATACACTGATGTCTCTCTCCCTCTCTGCCTCTCCCTCTTCCCCTATAAAAATAATAAGTAAAATCTTTTAAAAAATCAAAATGGTTTTATGGTAGTTGATTAACAAATGTTTGTGCCATATAAATCCTCAAAACTTAACTATTGGCTCAATTTAAAATACTGAAAATCTGGGGAGTAAAGCAAAATGAGATCATTACAATTGTGACACTTGAATTAATTAATCTGTTTTGTCTTAAAGCTGAAATCTGAGAAGACGTGAACACAATTTAATGGCTCAGAAGATTCTTTGCCTTCTGGTTTTGCCTCGGGAGTAAGAACCTGATACAAGTGGAAAATTAAGATTTCTGTTATACATGATAAAGATATACTAAAAATTCCACAGAGTTCAAATTATTGCCAGTATTCCCAAATGTCACTTTTTATCTGTGGTTGCAGGAAGGAGAAATATCAACCTTACTAATAACTACAATAACCAGTTTGACTGTAATTTCCTGAAACATATTAATGGGTGGTTTAGTTTTCACAGCTGTCAGGAGACCTGGACCTGAAACTTGGATGCTCTTTTACAATCCATAGAACAGACATGACAAGTTGTTCTAATGTAATTAGAAGATCATGTCTGATCACACTTTTCTTCCTAAGCACAGTCTATGAAATCAGCAATTAAAAAGAGATCCTGGTTGCTGTAACCTAATCCTCCTACCCTGCGGAATTTTTCTGTTCAACAGAATAAAAGGATTGTATCTCCCATATTTCTCTTATACTCATTCTTCATCCACTCATTCATTCAACAAGTATTTACAGGGCATTTCTAGCACCAGCGCTGCACTAGGTCTGAAGGAAACAAGGGTGACTGTACCAGTTAACGTTTGCTCGGCAACAATACTTAGTATTGAAATGCGGTTTGAAGTAATGGTGATATTTTAGTATCACGATTCTGTGGGTTGGCTAATAATTTGGGGGTTGCTCACGTGTCTACCTTAAGCCAGAGCATCAGCAGGACTGGGAGTCCCACCGTGACCTCACAAACGGCTGTGCTGGGTGTTGGTGGGGCCTGTTTCCCTCCAGGTGGAGGTTCGGGTAGACTAGCTGGGTTTGCCCAGCTCTCTGAGGGAGCGGCATTCCACAGGAGTGAGAGTGGAAGCTGCAAGAATTCTTAGGGCCTAACTTCAGAAGTTGTGGATTACTTTTGTGGCATTTATTGGTCAAAGTGAGTCATGAGGCCAGCCCAGATTCAAGGGGAGTGGAAACTGGGGCTCTATCTCTGGATGGGAGGAGTGGCAAAACCACATTGCAAAGAGATACATACCAGGATTAAGGAAATTAGGGGTCATCATTTGCAATACACCACAATTAATAAGGTGGATGGGGTTTCCTGGCCCCACGTAGCTCACAGTCTAGTTCTAATAGTAACGATAGGCCACATTTGAGGTCTTAAAATATGTGCAATGTGCCAGGCAGGTTCCTAAATGATTTACAAGTATTAAGAGATTTAATCCTCACAACTTTCTAACATATTATGAAGCCCCATCTTTAATATCAATAAACAAACTTAGTGAGGTTATATGATTCTCAAGGTCTAGGTGAAATAGATATTGAATACCTGAAACCTATGAAAATCTAGGTGGTCTGTGCCCAAGTGTACTTAGATTATTTTCCGTAGGTTAAGAATATTTCTCAGTTTAACACACTGAACTAAACAATGGTTGTAAAATCACGATTACTGTTGAGTCTGAAAAAGGATTGCATGGTGTCCCCAGGGCATGTATCCCAGGGTCACTTGTCCTACCTGAGGGTTGTTAGGGGGACTTCTCCCTAGATGTTCAAACTCTCGGCTGAAGGACACAAGTAGCAGCGAGGGAGAGGGGCAGGGAGAGCAAAAGGTCCACAAGTACACTTGCTGACAGGTAGAATTTTGTTTGAGAATCACCGCTACCAACACTGGAATGAAATCTTGACCAGGTCAAGTCACCTTGCTGGGCAGTGGGGAGGGGACCTCCTATGGAACAGGGGTATTCACCCTGACTTAGGGAGCTCACTCCCAGATTCTGAAAATAGGAAGTATTGTTTACAACTTCATGAGCAAAATTTGAAAGGCAAATGCCAAATGGGAAAAATATTTAACAATGTGTATTCGACCAGTCACTCATTTAACTACTGGGTACCTAGATGTTACAATTCCAGACCGTTTCCCAAGCATGTGCCTAAATAAACACCCTTGGGGACAATTAGTTTAGGGGTGTTATCTAACATTAGTTCAAACTTGATTATTTTTTTAACATATTTTCCCTCTTCACATGTCTTTTTATAATCATCACCAGTATTAACTGGTTCGCTCATTACTTTTTTTATTTTTTGAGACGGGACTTTTTTTTCTTCCTTTTTTAAAAGATTTTATTCATTATTTTTAAGAGACAGGGGAAGGGAGAGAGGCAGAGAGGGAGTGAGGCATCACTGTGTGGTTGCCTTTCACCTGCCTCCAGCTACAGATCTGGCTGGAGACCTGGCTTGCAACCTGGTTATGTGCCCGGGCTGTGGAATCGAACCAGGGACCCCTGGGTTCGTAGGTCGGTGCCTTATTCACTGCACCACCAGCCAGGGCTTCGCTCATTCTTCTTGAACATAGATACACTATTGTTTATTGAAGTCTTAATGGGTTTTAGGTTGTTTATACTTTTCTCCTATCACAAACAGAGCTACCAGGTACCTCTTTGCTCTTGTCTCTTTGCATGTGGGTAGATTTTTCTCTGGTACAGTACCTAGAAGTGAAAGTGTTGCATTCTAAATGTTTTAATAGCTACTGCCAGCAATACCTCCCAATCAGGCTGCACCAACTTGTATCTTATGAACCTGTTGTAAGAGTATCCACTCCTTTGCCAATACTAGATATCATCAACCATTTAAATATTTAACAATCTGAAAGGCAAAAACAAAAAACACAAACAAAAAAACCCCTAAACTAGCCAACAAACCCAAAACAACAGAAAAAAAGAAAAGAAAAGAAAAGAAAACAAACTGCCCTGGTCTATTATTGTCGAGCTGGTTTGAACTTGCGCTGCCCTAATTTGCAGTGCAGTCCTTACCAATTTTGAAATGGCCATATTTATGAGACACGGTCTCACATTTCAGGAGTAATTTGCTTCAGGAAATGATCCGGTTTTCTTTACAAGTTTGTGGCTAAATTGAGGGTTAAATTGCCTCCAAATGAAGTTTCAGGTTCATAACAAAATGTATGGCTCTGAAAGATATCAATGTAACAACTCAGAGCAATTCTGAGGTATTTACAAGGCTCCTATCAGAGTGAGAGCATCTATGGATGAGCAGGCAACCCATGATGTATCTACGGCTTATTCATTTGTATTATTATCCCCAAAGGAATTTGGGGATAATAATACAAATTGACGGGCCACCTTTCCTACTGAGCAGAGTAAATGTGATAATGCTGTACTCCTTGCATTCATCAGGATGGGACAGTCATGTCCATGTGAATCAATGAAGGATTTATCATTTCAGAAGTTGTTTATGAAAAGAATGACTCAGCAGGAAATGCAGACATAAAACCACCTGGAAGCTGAACTGGGCTTCTGATTGGAGCTGGTTTCATAAAAGTCATTATGTTTTACTTTATACCTAGGCATTTATATTTTAAATTTAATCAAGTTGAAGTCTTAAGTGGCGTAATCTCATTAAACATGGAATTGATTGACTACAATGTTGATTTTATTTCTTTAAAAATTACTCCATATTGGACTGAACTGATTCTAAGTGCTCAGGACAGGAACGTTTGGTGAAGTCATTGGTGGGGACAGAAAATATTTCCAGTAAACTGAGCCCTTATTCTTACGGAATTTCCCCTCTGAGGGCTCACACTTATAACCGAATAATGTTTTCTGCGGTGGTTTGGGGATGTGATTACTAGATAACTGAATTTAGGAAAACAGCCATGTAATGTTTATTCCAAATAAAGAATTTATCTCTTGTACCAAGCTATTCAGCCCATCGGAAAATCCTCTGATTCTGCCTCTCAAATATACATCTGATTCATCCAGTTCTCTCAATGGCTGCTGCTAGTCTCCGGCACTATCACCTCTTGTGTGGACCACCGCGGAAACCTCCTAGATAGGGGTCATTCAGCATCCACTGCAGCTCCTGCAACCACCTCCCTCCTTGCTGAGTCATCCTTGCTAAGAACATCCAAGAACTCAAGGGAAAAGGACTAATTGCCAACCCAGGGGTAGACTTTGGTTAGTCTCAGCCAGGTAGGGTGGCCTCACTCTCTTTGCAGTGAATGGGGTGGAGTAAGTACATCATCCCATCCTGGCCAATAGGGCATAAGAAGGGATTCTGTCAGGAACTTCTGGGAGCAGTTTCCCCAGTCCTAAAACCAGTTACTGGAGCTGTTGGTTATTCTTTCCTTTGGATATTTTTGTATCTGGATATGATGCCTGGAAGGAGGGTCCCGCATTGCCACCAGCCCAAGGATGAGGCCTACATATTGGGGTGAAATGGGGTCAGAGACCAAAAAAATGAAATTGGTATGCAGCCCAGATGTGTGAGCCAGAGTCAGCTCTACCTCTGTGCTCCACAAAAAGGGAGAGTCGAATCTTCCTTCTTCCTGAAATGAGCTGGATCTGGATTTTCTATGACCTCCAGGAAAGCACCTAATGATTAGTATGCCCATGGTTTCTCCACCCTGGCATTACAGGGGCAGGTTATAAAAAACCCAAGTACCAACATGTCACTTCTCAGCTTAACACCTCTCAATGGCTTCCTGTGTCTTTTAGAACAAAGTCTCGATAAGGTCCTTTGTCCCCTGAAAGGTTCTCTGGCCCCTACTAAATGCACCCACTCTGTCTTTGGCCTCCAGCCACAGAGACCTATCTTCTCTGAGTTGCTAGAAGCTCTAAGCTCCCCGGTGCTTGGAGCTACCACTTGTTGCAGCCATCTTTCTGCCCTTTGCCCAGCCAACCCTTTCAGATCCCGTAAAATCTTCCTGGGTGTCCCCTTTAATAGGTCCTCATAACACCCTATACTTTTTTGTAACCCCTACCATAGCTTCTCAGACTTCCCATGTTTTGGTGACCTTCAGTTTTGAGAGTGTTGGTCAAGTATTTTGTGGAATGTTCCAGTCCTGGAATTTGTTTGATGTCATTTTCATGGTAGGAGTATGGTTAGGAGGTTTTGGGACAGACTTTCAGAAGTACAGTGCCCTTCTCATCCATCATATCAAGGGTACGTGCTGTCACCTCTACTTAGCACTATTGATGTTGACCCTGATCGCCTGGTTTGTCTGTTGTTCTCTCACCAAACAGTTAACTCTTTCCCTGACTCCGTCCTATAGTCTCTGACAGGAAATCACTCTGTGCAGCCCTCAGTGAAGGAGTGAGGAGTTTTGTTCATGTGTGGTGGTGTTTTAAGGAAAGCTTGGCAGGGCTTTTGGGGAGTTCCCTGTGTTAGGATCCCCCACTGGAGTCTTGCATTCTCCAGGAATGGGACAGGCTCAGTACTTGTGCCACACTTGGTCCTTGGCTGTGTGTAACCTTGGTGCGGACATGGTGATGGATTTCAGGATGTGGCAGCTGGAGCCTTGGGGCAGCCAACTGCCCAGCAGTCAGAGATCAGCAGGCTGCTCTTCCCGGAAGCCCGGGCCACAGGGAGAAGCCCTTGACAGTCCTGGCTAACAGCCAGATTATGCCTCAAGTCTCTGCACCATCCCAGCAGAGCCACGGAGCAGCACCATGGAGTAGCAATACACCCTTCCCGCTGTACCCCATCCAAAGTCCCAACCACAGAATCGGGGAGCGCTGAAGAGATGGGTTGTGTGTCAGGCCACCAGGATTTGGGGTGACGTGTTACACAGCTCTGGTAATGCCTGCCCTCAATTCTCTGAGACCAGCCTGTTCTCTTAAAACAAGTTCCCCTATTTTGCTTATGTGGCTGTGGTGACTTTTACAACATCCATCCTGAAGCATCTCACTGAAGACCTCCTCTGGCCTGTGACTTAAGCAGACGCTGAAGCCGCTGGTGAGAGGTACTCACAAGAATATGCTGCTCTCAGCCACAGCAAAAACTAAGATACCCACAGAGAGTTCTTTCAAGCCTGGGGCTTGGTCCTCCTGGACCCATGCCATGGGTATTTCTCCTCTTTGTTGAAGGCAATTTGTAATTTATCCTAACCTTGAGAACGCTTCTATTCGAAGGGAACGGGCCACCGCAGTTGAAAAGGAGGAAAGAGCCATTCAGCACCTGCGGGCCCCGCCCGCTGCCCAGCTGGATCCATCTGTTGAGTCTCCCCACCTGGATGGGAACTCGCAGCCTCTTCTGAGCAACAAAGATCGAAATGGAGAGCCCAATCCTTTGACACAACGAGGTTTCTGGCAAGGATGTGAGAGCTACTATTTTCTGCTTATATACAGAAACTGAAGCATGATTTTATGCAAACTAGATGTGCTGATCTTTAATGCATTCTGGAGTGTTTATTCACCACCTTTCAGAAAATTAAAATTTCTGTTTAAACAAAAGATTTTCTCTTCCTAATCTATTTATGCCTGACATTGCAAAAGTCATTTCATAGCACAAAGTAAAGAGCAAGAGGTGGAGAGTGAGGGGAAAGGGCAGAAGGGATGATGAGGCAACCAAAGATTGGATTTTCAGCCGACCACTCTATGCAAGTGTATGTGTGGTGGAAGGGGTTAGGAGAGAGGAGAGGAAAGGGAGAAGGGAGGGGCCACTCTCAGGACCTATCCCTGCTCTCATTCCTAAGGGCATTTCGATTTCATTCAGGCATTGCGCCCTTGTCCTCAACCAAGTCACCCAGCGGGAGAAGCTGCGGCGGCCCCTGGACACATCTGCATCATACAAGGGCATCAAGAGGCAGTACAGTGTGATGTAAACTCTGGGGTAAGACAGTTTAAACTAAAATCCCAGCTTTCCCACTTTCAAGTGGTGCAACCTTGGCCAAATAACCTAACCTCTCTGCACCAGAATTTCCTCATCTGTAAAGTGTGGATACTAATTACACTCATATTATAAGGCTATAAGAGGATTGAGTTAGTACTGTGAAGTGCTTAGAAGGATGCCTGGCACAAAGAAAATGTTTTATGCAATTAAAAAAGCCAGTCTTATTCTCTGTATCACTATAGGGTTCAGCAATGGATCTGTGACAGTCTCCAGCCAAACATACACGAGAAAACTGTCCCCTCCGGGCTTCTTGTTAATGTGAGAAAACTACCCCCATCTGTTGGAACACCAAGGGGGTATGATCCTCAACACAACGCCTTCCTGAGTTATTTCATCATTCGCCTCCCAATGAATGGTTGTCTACAAGCTATCAGTACTGTGTACTTGGCCATTTTTGTGACGCGAGAAAACAAAATCCGCAACTTATTCTCAAATACAATGACTTGCTATAATGTTCACTATAACCATTAATAGAGTTGGCATAACGATATATTTTGCAGACGTGCATTTAAAGCATGTGTTGGTTTTTGCAATATCCTTGTTGCATTTTAGCTTCAGTAACCACTTCCTTCCAGGTTCCCAATGGTCTAGTCCTGAAAAGTCCCGTTGGCCCTACGCCCTGAACCAGCGATAATTACCGAACCAAAGGGCTCAGTCACAAAGTAGCAGGACGGCTGCAGAGCGCCCCGCAAGCCTTCCTTCTCCCTCTTACTCGTTATTTCCAAGAAAGAGAAATCAAGCCTCCCCTTCCCCACCTGCCACGAACCCCTCCCAAGGCTCCAGCCCGGCCTACCGCGGCCGCACGGAGGGACGCTGGTGCACCGTGCACGCAGGCGCACCGTTGAGCTGGTTACCCGCCGGTCATGAGAGCAGGGGCAGCCCTAGGACAGTTGTTCTGTCAGTCAAGGTGACTTTTCAGCGCTCTCCTCTTAGCCAGGCTCTCCTGGGAAGTAAATGCTGCCACACTGACTAACTCACCGTTAATGAAACAGACGCCCTCACCTGCACAGATGTTAGTGGCCACAGCGCGGAGTGCCCACTGGCCGCTGTCACAATTGCCCATCGGCAGGTGGGTGGGACACTCAGCACGAGATCCGCGGGGGTGGGACCTGGGCCCCGGGATCCTCCGGGCGCTGCCCAGGTGCAGTAGTCCCATCGCACAGGCCAGCATCCTCAGGCCTGTTCCCCAGAGCACCTGCTCGCTTCCCATTGGCCAACGCAAAGCACGTGGCATGCGTGGGCCCTGCGGCTGTGTGCTTACTTCTCATTGGCTGAAGGAGGTCACGTGGCCCTGTGGGACATACCGCAACCATCGCGAGGGCTCGTAGGGCTGTGGCTGTGACCCTGACCGCACAGCAGCACTGGGTGCTGGTAACTGTTTGAAGGGAATTGGCTGCTCTGTCAAAAGGGAGGAAAGAACTATTCAGCACCTGTGGGCCCGGCTTTACTGCTCAGTGGTTGTTGGAGGTGACTGTGAACTTGGACTGCCCCTTGAGCACAGCGCTGCCACCCCCTTGGCCAGGCTGCTGTAGAGCAGAGTAGAGCTGACCAGATACACTTTTAAGATACCTGGTTGGCATACCTACCCTTGCTTATCACTGCAGCTGCGTCCGTCACCATGGGAAAACGGCAGGAAAGTGGGGCCCATGAGCCATCCTGCATCCTGGGGAATAAACAAAGAAAAAAATTATACTAGAAGTTACGCATGAATATGCCCATCATAACATTGAAACAATAATTATACAAAATAAAGATATTAATTCACTCTGCACCCTTCTCCCTGCCTCCCTGTAGGTAGGCGGTGTGATCTGCTGCCCCGACTCTGTGCTGTCCCCGAGCACACCTCCCTCCAGCATGCAGTGCCCAGGACAAGCCAGACCGGTCCAGAAACCTCTGTCCTGTGGGGTTGTTAGGAGAAGGAGCCTCCCACTTGCCCCCGGCCCCCTGGCTTCCCAGGCTGCTGTTGCTTCCCTGGAGATTCAGGCATCTTGCAGAGATGAAAGCTTCTAAAAATATGCAAGGATCCCTTATATTAAAATGCAATTTGACGTTGCATGTCAGAGGGAGCGGCTACACCTGGCTACACCGGCTCTTCCTTTTGTAAAAAGCCAAGCCCCCTGTTCCTTCTTGCTGATGGTGATGGGCCAAGTGCCAGGCAGGGAGCTGGAGCATCTGTCCCGTCCCATCCCATAAAAGGGCGGGTACGGAGCATCTTCTTTCGTAAGCTTGTGTCCCCGGTCAGTAACATTGGCCAAGGAGAGGCAGTTGTGGGAGGAAGGGTGGCCTGACAGATGGCCCAGGTCCCAGAGACCTTTGCTGTATTTAGCCCAGGGACAGCTCAGTGTCTGGCCTCTGTCATTTTCCTTTTCCCTGTTATCTGCATTACAAAGGCACCAACCCTCTTCTCTAGTCCCCTATAATACTCCAGACCACTGAGTATTATAAAGGCATCTGCCTCAGTGCAGTGGAACCATTAAATGGTTACTATGTGAGATATTCCAGACTTGTCCACTCTCTGCCCTGCTAAGGGGGGTGCTAGCAGTCAGCTCAGCTTTTTCAGCTACAAAGCTGGGGGTGGGGGTGGGGAGAGCCAATTAGAGAATAGGAGACAAACTTGTCCAGTGGCTTTGAGGGACAGACATACCTGGATAAAAACCTTGGCTCTGCCTTGACTGGTATGGCTCAGTTGGTTAGGTGTTGTCCTGCAAAGTGAAAGATGACCAATTTGATTCTTGGTGAGGGCGCTAGCCTGGGTTGTGGGTTCTGTGTCTAGTTAGGGCATGTACTGGAGGCAACTAACCGATGTTTCTCACATTGATGTTTCTCTCCCCCTCTTTCTCCCTCCCTTCCCCTCTCTCAAACAAACAAACAACCCTTGGCTCTGCCAACTGCTGTGTGACCATAAACTGAGCATCTTTCAAGTGCTGGGGACTGTGTGGGAATTTTAATCACCAATAGTTGGCAATGCTGCGCCACATCTGCTTCCTAGAATTACCAAGACAAAGTGCCACAAACGGGGATTACGATAACAGAGATGCATCTCTCATATTCTGGAGGGAAGAAATCTGAAGTCAAGGTGTCAGCAGGGTCATGCTCCCTGTGGAGCCGCTAAGGGAGAACCTCTCCTTGTTTCCTCTGGCTCCTGGCGGCTCCGGGCAATCCTTGTCACTCCTTGGTTTGTGGCAGTGTCACTCCAACCTCTGCCATCACATGGCTCCTCCAGATGTGTTTTGCATCTGTCCAAATTTCCCTCCTAGAAGGACCCCAGTCATTGGATTTAGGGCTCCCCTACACCAGTATAACCTCATCTTAATTACATCTCCAAAGACCCTGTATCCAAATAAGGCCATACTCACAGGTACTGAGGGTTGAGACTTCAACCTACTTTTCTGGGGAACACAGTTCTGCTGACCATAGTGTCTTTCTCATATCCCCATCCTTGTGGCTTTAGTGAATGTAAGCCTGACGTCAGACTGCCAGCACCTGCATCTCTTTGCCTGAAAGCTGTTTCTTGTCACCAAAACCTACATTGCCATCAGCACCAGTGAATTAACATCACTTCATCCCCACCCCTCTGTCCCCAACAGTGCTCAAGCAATGGCTGCTGGAAGTTGGTGCATGGATATTTCGGCCCCCTTACCCTTGGGGGGTAACTTCACCCTAGACAGGCTTCTAGAGTGGCCAGGGGTGCTGAGCTCTAGGTGCCCGAGGTGTAGCTGGCTCAATCGCCCACCCTTTATTAGCTGCATTCCCTTCTCTGCCTCACTTTCCAGTTCCCCAATAAGTGTTTCTTTCACCTCTCACATATTGACATCAGAAGCCTTAGGGTTCGATTCTGAGAGAAGCCCAACTAAGACAAAAGTAAATACTCAACAGTCCTTCACTGGGACAGGAGGGAAGGAAGGAGGTGGCTGAGCTGTGTAGGACTTAACAATGCCCGTATCTTCTTGGGCTACCCAAAAGGCCCGCTGCAAACTTTGATTATGGAAACATGGAAGCTGAAAAAAATGTACGTCATGGAATAAGAGATTCACGTTGGACTAACCACTTGTGTGTTTTAGGGCAGGTCACTTAACCTCTCTGCCTCCACCACCCCGCCCCCTTAGAGTGGTGATGGGGGCCAGATGGCCTGTAGACTCCTTTGTGCTTCTGAGACTAGAATGCGGTAGCCTACTTCCTTCCAATCCCAACCTCCAACAACTCCTTTGCCTGATTCATCTATTTATTATAACATTTTTTATTTATTAATGTTTTCAAGGCAGAGGTGTAGAAACAGGGGTTTGTCTTGGAGGGGCAGGCTCATATTTTTTTGTATGGGTTCAAGGAAACATGTCATGGTAACAGAGGAAAGTTTTATCATTGAAAGAGAAAAAGAAAGACTTTATCCTATTTGTAAGACATTTGCTTATATTTGGCAACAAGATAAAGTGGGAAGTAGACTGACTTAGGGGGTCAAGTGATTTGTGTTGACTACCTAGCTCTGCCTCTTAGTAGCTGTGTGATATTGGGCAAGTTCATTTATTCATTCAACAAACAGATATTTATGGGCTTGTGCCAGGCAATCTCCAGGATACTGGAGAGCCAATGGCGAAGCAAAATGGTGAGTTCCCGCCTTCTTGCTGCTTACAGACTACAGACTAATTAAAGACATTAGTCAGATAAACACAGACATACCATAATAGCAATCCCAGAAGGTAAGAAGAGGCTGCTATGAAAGCAACAAACAAGGATACCTGGCAAGGCCTACAAGGTTTGAAAAGACCTCCTTGATAATGTGATGATTGAACAGAGATGAAAGTATGAAGTCTGTCCTGAAAGTATTGAGTACAAAATGTTTTAGATATATAGATGCATTGGCTCGATGCTTTTTGGACAGACCTTTCATCCGTGTAGGTCAACCAAATAAGGAGTGGAGCACAAGACTAGCAAAAGAAACAGCACATGCCAAATCTCTGGGGTGGACAGGAGCCAGCATGTCCTAGAAATAGCTTTTGTGCTCTTCTTTTTAGAAACGAAAAATGCTCACCTCTTCAGGTCATTGTGAATATGAAATGAAATACTGTGTGGGGATGTGTACATCACGTACATCCTGTTCCTAGCCTTAGGAAAGCCAGGTAGGGCTTGGACGCTCCTCATCCTGGCGGCAGAGTTGGAGGGAATTGGGTTATAGGTCCCAGGGAATTGATTACTCCAAGCTGCCTCTTTATTGCATGTGCGTCATGTGCCTTTTTATAAGGGAAGTTTTTCCATTACCCTTTATTCCCTTTTTACCGTCTCCGACGCCCGCCCCCCTCCCCTGCCAAATCACCACACTGTTGTCTGTTGTCCCTGCCTTTTGCTTTATTCTATGTGTTATCCTAGTCTCATGCTGAAGGACACTGGTTGGGTGTGTTTTGGGGTCTTTGTTTGATTTAGTTTTCAGAGTTAGGAGTAAATTACTAGCTCCCCACCGTACCTTCCTGCCTAGGACTTGCTTGAGTTTGGGGGTCCCACTGACTCCTGGGGCCTTGGTTGCGCAAAGCTGCCCTCTGCTGGCCGCAGCCGAAGGTCTGGGGGCGGCTCCCCGCAAGGTGGGTGGATGGCTTTCACCCGCCCATTTGCAGGGGGAGAGGGGACCTCCACTCCCTGCTTGCCCCTCTTCCCTTGCCTTCACTTACGAAATGGGTTTGCCAGTCCCGCCCTTAGCATTGTACGTCCTTGGTCCTCCAGTACTGTGTGCAGTAACCCCAGAAACCAAGACTTCACCCTTTGCAGAAATGAGTCAGGAGCTTGGGGCGGTCAAAAACACCTTCCCAAGATTGTGAGCAGTAAAACCCGACTGGCTTCAAGGGCCAGCGACCTGTGAGCAGGGCTTTCCGCTCAGAACCGCCTCTGCCCTTCTCCGCCAGTCTAGTGGTTTCTGAACAAAGGGCCTGCGTTTCATTTGGCACAATGCGCCTCCAACTATGTGTGGCCCGCCCAGCTGTTAGCGTTGGAGCTTCAGACCAGAGCTGCTTCACCCAAACCCCGGTGCCCTCTTGCCTCCTCCAGGCCTACTTCTAAACCGCGTACCTGCCGGCTCCCTGTTCAACCCCACAAGGCTGGTCTCCAAGCACCTCTAGGACTAAGCGAGCCACTTCCCAGGGCACTAACCCCTGGCTGTGCACACCTGGAGGAGAGAAGGTTGGGGAAAACTTACTGATGCCGGGGGCATGGGGGCTTAGGAATTTTTTTTTTTCTTAAATCTTTGTAGTCTTGGCCATGCTAGCACAGCCCTTAAATACACGATACCTAATTATTCTGAGTAACATATAGGGCATGGGAGCTATAAGAAAGATAGTGAGGCCTAACTTGAGGATACCACCCAGGATTGAACATACCCATTCCTGGTCCATGAGAAGAGGCTTGAGAACTGGTTCCCCGTCTGTCTAAACTTATTCCTTTAGCAAGAGTCTAAGGAGGTTTGCAGGTTTTCTAACAGGGGTCAGTAGGGGGAAGGTCCAAGAAGGTGGTGTTCCTCTTTGCACCTTCCTTTTTTTTTTTTGTCTGTTCCTTGTCATTAAAGGCATCAAAAGCAATATCTGCCCATTGAGAAGGGTTTACGCCAAAAGCTTCAACCAATTGTTGTAGCTTTCTCCTGCTATCAGGTGTACTTGCTCCTAGAAAAGTCGTGTTTACCATCCTAATACCCTTGGGGGCCTCTGGGTTAGCGTTAGAGTGGGGCCTATAGTTTGGTGAATCCTTTCTAGGAATTGTAATGTCTCCTCAATAAGTTTTTGCTGTAGCTGCTGAATCTTATTCCAACTCTCTTGCTGAGGCTCCCCTTTTCACAGAGCAGCTTGGAAGACTCTCCTGCAGCACTCTAGTCTGGGCATCCCCCATCTTTGGGTCCCAATCTGGTTCTCCTGATCTGCTTTGGGGCTCCATCAGGATCCGCCAGGTGAAGCTAGCATGCTTCCTCTCTAGCTTCATTCAGGACCATTCTTCTTCTGTCCACTGTGAGCATCGTATTCCTGCCAGTCTGTGGATCCGCCCAGGCGGATGATGTGTGGCAAAGCTGGAAGTGAAACATTCAGTCATGCGGAGGGGGTCCTCTCTACAGGGAGGATTATTGTTTTCCCAATTAAAGAAATTTGAGGTGGACAAAGGATTATGCATCCACAAAAAACCAATCTGCTGACCCTGAGCATCAAGCCCCCTATAGGGTATGGGTGAATGGAAAGTGCCCTGGGTGGAAAATCTGGCTGTGTTCCCTGCCAGGTTCAAGAGGCAGATACCACACCAGGTCCCTGTGCCCCATATGCTGACTGAAAGATAGTTTCTGTTTGCCCCCTCCCGTGCCCCCTTAAGGGCGTGGACAAGTCACTTGAGACGCTTCCTGTTCCCTTATTTGAATGAGGGAACAGGAGCCTGTAATGCCGGGTGTCTGGGGGACTGGGTAGGTTTGAGAAAGATGGAGTCAGAAGGACCGATTATTTTATTCTCCTACCCAGTCACCATGTATTAATTGCAGAATCTATGTGGTACAAACACAGGTATTCACTGGGGAAATTCTTTCAGTTTTGCTGTATGGTTGAAAATCTTCATAAATAAACATTTGGGAGAATAAACTCTTAATTCAAATTTATTATTTCCCTCTTCATTTTCCAATGCTCAGTTTTTCTGAAGCTTCTCTTGGATTTTACTAAAGTCGCCCAAACCAGAGCAATTACTTCCCACAAACAAGTTGTTGGAAGCCTCAAATGAATTTTAGACCTAATTTAATTCCCAATTTACTTGCTTATAAAAACAAATCCTAATTTCTCCAAACTGAATCAACCCTTGATACACCAGTTATGATTTCTTTTGAAAAGCCAGTCACCAGAGATAGTCTGAATGAATTCATGAGGACTGGGAAAGGAAAGGGGGGTTCAGAGATTCTGGGACAAACAACAGATCCCAAGGACAGGTCAAGGTGACCTGAGAGTGTGTGTCAGGATGAAAGGACAGAGAGGACTGGGCAGAAACCAGCTGCTTCCCCAAGGCAAAGGCAAATTGGGCCCCAATGGCTGTGTGGAGATATGAGGTGCTGAGGACATGCAGAGGAGGAACTGGACACTCTAACCACTTTTCAAAATGTGCCGAACTCGTGGGAGACCAGAAGGTAGGAGTCAGAGGCTGTTGAAAAGTGCACACTTAGCTTTTCTGGCTTCCGTATTGGATTATATCAGTTCCTAAGACTGCCCTAACCAGCCCTAACCACCACTAGGGGGCTGAAAAAACGTAAATGTGTTTTCTCACAAGCTCTGGAGGCTGGAGGTCCAGAATCAAGGTGCTGGCAGGGTTGAATCCTTTTAAGAGGCTGTGAGGGAGATTGTTCTCTGCCTCTCTCCCAGCTTCTGGCGCTGCTAGCAATACTGGGCGTCTCTACACTGGGAGACCCATTACTCCAGTTTCAGCCTCTGTTGTCAGTCGATATTGGTGTCTCTTTTCTTCTTAAAAGGACCCCAGGCATTGGATTAGGGCCCATCGTAATCCAGTTGACCTCATCTGAACTTAGTTCCATCTGTAAAGACTCTGTTTTCAGAAAAGCTCACATTCACAGGTACTGGGGGTTAGGACATCAACATATCTTTTGGGAGGAAGCAACTCAATTCATGACAGAGGTGAATGGGGGGAAAGGGTTTTGAGAGTGGTGTTGAGCTGTTCCTCAGATGCCATGCTTGGAGATATGGATCAGGATGAAGGGAAAGGCAAGAGCAACACAGAGTTGCTCTGGAGTGGAACTGATAGGCATCCCCAGAACTGCCTATCTCTAGACTTCCCACTTAATAAGGTCATTAAGTTTCCCTATTATTTAAACCAAATGAAAGTATACTAATTTTTTATTATTGAGATATAGCATTTGACCATACATACTTGAACTCAGTGCCTTGGTTTTGGGCTTAAGCTTTAAATGCTTTCCTTTCTACCAATAAGGAGGAAAAACAGAAAAAGCCATGCATTAGTTATTTCCTTTTGGATGGAAAAGGAAATTTCCATCCAAAAAGATTAATGAGAAACTTCTGTTTTTTTCAGCAGCAAACATGATTTCTTTTTAAGTACATACAACTATGCTTAAAGTTCTCCAAATGTTCTTTTGACATATAATTTAACAGTGCTTTTTCTTGCTATTAGTAAAATCTTGTTACTTTCACAAGTTAAATTACATTTCAAAACACTTACGTGACACAGAATTATTAACTCATAGGCTAACCTGCTGCAGGAACTGAAAAAAAAGGGCTCAGTTGAAAAGAATGCACTTTCATGAAAATAAAGATAAACGAACTGATATAAATGACTAGAGTTTAATAAATAAATTCTCATTGAATAACTTATCCTTCTGCTAAAATATTTACCATGCTCTTTAAAACCTTTTTAATCAACTGAAACACTCAGGAAGCTTTAAATGATTGGATCTCCTTTTGTGGCTTAAGAGTTGAGATTAATCAGGGTCAAAATGAGCTCCAGCCTTCTGCTGCTCTGGAAAGAGGTGAAATTAAAAATAAAAAGAGTTGAAATTATTTTCTTTACTGAAGTGCATTTTAATAAGAAGCCAATTGATTTAAGGTGATTCGACTCTTTGTGGAGCAGAGCTCTTCAGGCTGGCTAAGCTCCTCAGGCCGGAGGGCGCACCCCTCATTGCACGGAGTTGGAAAGGTCACACTCCATCCCCGTGCTCGGGCGTTCTGGGTAATTAAGAATCAATTCCCGTTAAATTACCTTAGGACTGGCCCAGGCCTGAGTGGGTCAGCAGGAGAGTCTCTTCTGTGCTCTCTCATTTCTCTGTGCAGATTCCCTGCATAGGAAATAATATGTAACAGTCATAGACTGGGGCACTGATTGAAAACAGGGCTCCCCAGGACCCCCTGCCTCCAAACTGTACTGGATCAGGATATGAAAAGAAGAGCCTGGGAATCTGCATGCCAATCTGTCAATAGCCTCCCTAGGGGTTTCTTATGTTCAGACTAGTCTGACCCTCTAAGTTATCAGACATCCAAAGTTGACAGCTAAGGCCCTGGTTCTCACACTTGAGACAGAACCCCCTGGAGGGTGTGTTAAAACTCAGGCTGCTGGGCCCCAGCCCAGGGTCTCAGAGTCCGTGGGGCCAGGCCGGGCCTTGGACCCTGCATTTTTAACCACATGTGAAGATCCACACCCTAGGGTGGTTTGTTTGAACAAGTGATTGTTCTGGAATACAGAGATATTTTTCTTCTTGAGGAAAAAAATATATTCTATGTATGTTTTGTTTAAATCTGAGGCAGAGAACATATCTTTACTTCAGATCAGAATAAGGAAAATAGGTATCAGCAGAATGTGGAAGAATGGATATTATTAGAATTTTAGTAATTCTGGGCAGGTGCCATTGCAAACCTTTCCCAACCAACCCCAAATACATGGTCCTATGAAGAAGTTCTAAAATCCAGAGGAGAACAGTTGTCACTTCCCAGGCAAGTGAATATTTAACCTTTCAGTGGTGTTAAATATGGTGTAAAGTGGACAAACGACCATATCCATTTAGTTTCAAAGAATTCTTACCCAGCTTATTATGTCAGTACAGAAAGAGATTCTTTAAGTTTTGACTTGCCAAGACTTGTTAAAGTATTACTAGCAAATCTAGTTCAGAATTGTTCAGGAACACAGATTAACTTGAATGAGCCCAAGGAATTTCGGGCAGAGTTCATGGTGAAGTACAAGTCCTCAGTGATTCCGGAAATACTGGCCTAGCTGGTGGAGACAATCACATTGACCCTCTAATAAAACAGGGGTGTCAAACTCATTTTCACTGGGGGTCACGTCACATCAGCCTCGTGGTTACCTTCAAAGGGCTGAATATAATTTTAGGACTGTATAAATGTAACTACTCCTTAACAGTTAAGAGAGCCGGGTAGAAACAAGGTGCCGGGCCAGATAAAAGTGCAAGGTGAAGGGTGGGACAGCAGACATTTGACAGCTGGTTTCTGGAGACTCTAAGAATCATGATGGGCCCAACGAACACAGGTTCTGAGGAACTGGAGCTCAGCTCACATCAGCGAGGTTGGCCTGGGAAGGAAGAGACTGACTTCTTTGAGGACATTGCTTGCAGCCTTTCCAGCTCTGCAGGCTGGGTACCAGGCCAGTCCCAGGCTCTGTTCCACAGACGATTTGAGCTCGTCCTTTGCTTCAATAGGATCGCGGGGCAGAATCGGTCAAGTGGCCTCCTCACATTCCCAGAACGAGATATCATTAAAAGAAACAACCGTATTACTTACATTTCTAGAAATGACTCTGCTGATGATTAACTACAGCTCGTCACCATTGACGGCATTTTTCTTCCTAACAACAGGTCTTGAGTTTTAAGATATTTAATATTTAACGTTTCTTTCTGGAAACTCTCACTGGGTTGGCAACTTCTAAAGACCTACGAAAGGCAAAAGGTAAATGGTTGAGGGGTTTTTGAAGGCTGGAGCGAGAGAGGCTCCAGCTGGAAAACGTGCTGATGCAGCAGGCTGGTGGGATCTGAGCAGCAGGGAGGTGAGCAGGTGGGAGGGCGCACCTGCACCTCGCCCACCTGGGGGGTGGGGGTGGGGGCGGGGAGGCAATCAGAGATGCGAGGTCAACCTGAAGTTGCATCTGGTTAACAAGACATCACCTGTCAGGGGATGACATTCTTTTATTCCAACAGCGGTGGCACCAACCAATCGTTAAAGCAAAAATGACATGTGAATTGAACTGAATGCCGGATAAGGTGCCTGCTTTGACGGTGTAAATCGGGAGTGTCAGCTGGGTTGACACAGGTGGTTGGCAAAGCCCCATCTCACTTGCGTGGTGAATTATGTCACCAACAAGTCACAATCCAGAAGCTATGTCCAAGAGGTCAGTGGCGGACACCATATGTTGCCCACCCAGCAGCCGCCCCTTGTCTTGTTTAGAGGCCTCCTTGCAGGCCCAGGTTCAATCATGGGTGGGTAAGCAGGGCTTCCCCTGCCTGGGAACTTGACAAAGGGGGCAGCATTCTGTGTGGCGGGCGCTGTCCTGCGCCTTGTACGGTGTTTAGCAGCGTCCTTGGTTTCACCTCTAAATGCCAGCAGCACTGCAAATCCCCAAGTTGAGCCGAGCAAAAGGCGAGAATCACAGGACTCAGCCTGCGTTGCCAGGGATTGGCTGTCGCTGTCAGCAGGGTGGGGACACATTTCCTTCATTCTTTGAAGGGAAGGAGAAAGGTGTTCTCTCTGTGGCATGAATCAAGATGGCCCGTGCCTGGGTCCCTGAGGGCTTGTGTGAGTACCCTACTCCCTCTGCCTGGAGCTGCCCCACCTCCAGGCTTCTGCTTTGTGAAACACCACAGCCCCCTTCACTTCCAGAGCCGTGCCAAATGCTTCCAAGTGGCTGACCCTGCATCTTGGCTATTCTTGATCATTGAGAATCAATTCTGTTCCTCTTTGGAAGGTAGACATTTTGCCATGGACCAACAAGAATAATTGGTCAAAGTGTGCCCACAAAATAGAAATTAATATACTGCCACGATTATGACTACGAAGCAGGGTAGCATCTGTGATGTGCATGTAATTTATGTATGTGGCACATAAACCTTCTTTGCCCTCGCTTAAGGCAAGAGCAACACATTAGATTTGGCCAGTGGTGGTCAGGGACGCACGGAAGCAGATGTTCTGTATTAGATATAAATCTAACCCTGGCAGGTGTCTATGGAACCTCCAGGCACCTCTTGTGAAAGTCTCAGCATGTGAGGGCAAAGCACGAGAACTGATTCTTTTACAACAGGCAACCTGACTCGTAGACACACTCCTTTTCTATTTCCAAAGTGATTTGTGGGGCCGCTAAGTGTATCACTCAATCACAATCTGGTTTTCATTTTGGGCACTGACGCATGCCCCACCCTAACACCAGTTTCATTCACTGAAAAGGAGTTTTAAAGAGGCCGAAGCTAAAAGCAGTTGCTTAATATCAGTAACAGGAGACCAGGGTTCCAGTGATGGCCGTATGGGTACTGTTTTAAGACTTTGGTGGTCCTGACATCAGCATCTGGAAATCTTAGCTCTCATAGCAGGTGGGCGAGACAGCCTCGAGCAAGCTCTGCAGTCGGCCACTGCTTCTAACTTGGGGACCCTGGTCAACTGAAGCCCAACGTTGGGTTCCTTGTTAAAATGGGGACAGATCAGATACAACCCTAACTCAGGGCTATCAGGGGGCTTAGGCCAAATAATGTAAACAGAATGCTAGGAACAACAGCACAGTGTTTACAATAAATGCTTTCTATGGCGCTATGAACAATTGTTAACTGCTGCTAGGCAACTGTCAGGGTTAGAGATGCCAACATACAGTGCAAATGCCTCCATTTTAGTCCCATTAAAACATACAAACTACACAGATAAAAAAAGAAAAAGAGGAACATAATGACCCATACAGGAAATCTTCAGTTTACAAATAAAATGTGAAAGAAGTTCATTCTGAGTTGACTGGAAGACTCTAAGTTTCCATAGCAACAATGCCCTAAGTGCAGTTAGGATTCCAAGGACTCACAAAGGCAAATAAATCTTTAACTTCCTGTTAATACTGTATGTTTGTTCTGATAAGGTCAAACACAATAGTTCTTTACTAGAAACAAAATTGATCAGCAAATAAGATTAAGATGTTTAGCATCTTGCGGCTGGAAGCCAAGCAGGATTAACCGGAAGTCAAATGAGGAAGCTGGTAAGGGCTTTGGGCCTGGGAGATGGAAGACTTTTATTGGACTGAAGTCTGCTTTGCTTGCAGGAAGCACCTCTGTACTACTAGGATTTATTTGCCCTAAGTAGGATCTTCACTGGCCTTTAAATGAATGAAAACCAGTAGGGAAATGAGAAGCACTTTCCTGCATAAATATTACATATGGAACCTAAAAGGGGCAGTGCTGAGGCGTGTGCAAACACAACCACACGTACACACACATACACACGCCACAGCGAGACACCCTCACGCTGCAGAGGTTACAGTAGGACAAGGAGGACACGTACGCAACCCACGGGGGCAGGGAGAGGCAGTCGTCGTTTCTCTGGAAGACCCAGCTCGTCCCAAGAAGGCTGACTGACAAAACGGAGCGGCACTGCTGGGTAATTGTAGCTCAGCGGGCATTTCTCACTTCAAACAGGCACTGTGTTAAGAATGGAAGCAATCCATCCATTTGTACAGGTGGCAAGGCCTTACCAGCGTCACAGAGCCTGTTTTATGAGAGGCAGGAGCTTTGCCTGGGTAATGGGTAGAGCGTGTGACACTGCAGGCGTTTGTGAATGGAACCCAATGCTCTTTGTTGCCTCACTTTAATGGGTGTACCTCCCTATGTGCACAGCACTTTACACCACACTAGTTCAATGAAATGTTAATCAGGTGCTAAGGTATAAAAGAAGATCCTTGGTCAAATAACATGGAAATTGGCAGGTGAGAAAAAAAGTCACATTTTTCTACTCTGGGACCTCAGAGCCTTCAACATGCTAATTTGTACTGTGCACTTTCATGAAGTGAATCCGGTACAAGGCAAATTTTCTAAACCCAAGTTACCATCAACCCTCCTTTTCTGGAACTTCTCCAGGACCAGCGTCCCAGGGAACATCCTTGGAAGAGGTTTGTCTTGAACACGTACAAAATCAGCTCTCCTCTGACACCTGTCTGGGTAAACTGACAAGTCACAACACAACCTCCACCCACGCATCCCTTCCCTGTTTAGCCTTCCAGAAGCTTCGGCTGATAATATAAAATGGTATGTGTATTTTAACCCAAAAATGTACAAAACCAAACAAGTCACTTTTGACACAAAGGAAGCTTCCATAGCAGGATTTTAGGCACCTTTATTCATGGCAGACATTTTGGACCAGCTTGCCTCAGCAACCTTTGCATTACTTAAGGAAGCCAACTCGTACCTAGTCCTGACTGACCTTCCCTCTACGCCATTCCCAGTGGCCATTTACTAGGCTTGCAGACACCCCGAGCAAGCCCTGGTTCCCTGTGGTTGGATGGGGTCCACAGGGCTCTGGGGCTTTCGGAGCTAAACCTTGCAGCACAGCCTACGGGCCCAGCAAAGGACTTTCCACAGCTGGGTTATAACAGTGATTAATTCACTTATGACAGATGAAATTTACTCCTTTGTGTTTGCCAAATAATTTATAAATAGGAAAAATTCTCTCTTATTATATATTTGCAATACAAACAATTGAGAATAGTGATATAGAAAAATTAAAAAAAAAAGCATACTGTGTTCATTAAGGGTTTTCCTCTATGAGGAATACCATTCAACTTTTTTCCTATACAAAATCACTTTGCTGTGCCAATCACATGGATTTTGTTCCCAGTCAATACTGGCCTCTAGACTGAGCTCTCCTGACACATTTTTGAATGGCAAGAGTTACTATCTCTGTCTTTTATAATCATTAATAAAACCAGTACTCTATAAGAATTTAGGTAAGAAAAAGTTTAAAGAAACAGTATTTCTTAAAAACTTCGGCCTACTAGAAATCATTTGTTATTTTCTAGTGAAGCAACTGGCATGGAGTTAATATGATTTCTTTTCCTTTTCCATTTTTTTCTAATCAGTAGCTCAAAGATGGAGTAGCTGAGTTTTAAAATCCTGCAGATTTTGTATGGTAACTATTGTAGCTGAACAATGTAGGGTCCTACTAAGTATTCAGATCTCATGCAAAATTCTAACTAATGAATGCCTCATTACATTAGGCAATTCTGTAATTTTCCGTATTTAAAAATTCTTACACTAAAGTGGCAGTGGTTACTAGTCATTACTCTAGCATCTGACTTCAAAGACTTAGACATAAGATCTAAGTTCAAGTCTGAACTTAGTAGTTGGCAACAAAGTAGTGCCAGGTATTTCTGAACAAACAACTTTTAAATGTTTTTAACCATCTGAAAAGTACCACCAACATTCTATTTGGTGTTAGTTCAACAGTCACTGTTGAGAATTAAAGAACCCTAAACTCAATAAATGTCTTATTTCACAAAGTCTAATTAGAATAATATACTAATAGAAAAAAATTACACAGCAACTTTTATCAAACAGCAACTACTACATAAGAGATGATAGAAAAAAAATGACTTCACAAAATACACTAAAAATTTTGACAATTTTATGTAGGAACTGCCAAAGTTTTAGTGTTTAATATTTAATCGCACACTGACCAAGATCCAAGATGTGCAGTTATCATGTTTAAGAACCCAGAAGTGGGGGAATCACTCTATCAACTAACTGTATAGTATGTGACAAGAAGAATGCACACTTCACAATATAAAACCTGCCTACACATAGTAATTAGTTGCAAAAAGCCACTCGGTCTTCTCTTGGCTTGTAAAAACAATGCTCCAGATTTCAGTGTATATTAGCAACCTATTGAAAGAGGAAAAACCATCAACATATTATTCATTATATAAGGACAAATAAAAGATACTTAGAATTATCAACAAAAAATCCTTTCAGAACCCTCTATTGAGCTAAACTTATTTTCTGTGCACAACATTCTAGCAGAAATACATTTAGTTGGAAATGTTTTATTAAAGGAATTTCTGAATCCATCTCCTCCTCCTACGCCTTTCTTTGTATCATCCTTGTAACTCAAAGTCTTCAAATTCTCAAGAGGATAGTCTCATTTACTTGATGGGATTTTTGAGATATGAGAAGCTTCTAAGATTGGTAGGATATTGTCTAAATTCTCTCTCTATAGCAATAAAGATGACAACCCACACAAACAATTATATGAGTTACTCACACAGAGAATCAACCCAATCTATTATTAAGGGAACAGCAAATGTAAGTCTCTTACTTCTCAAACCTCTATTTTCTTGTACTTTGTAAAGCAACTTGTGTTTCATAGTAATTTATAATTTGGTCCAGCCAGGACACACCCAGATTAAAAAAAAAAAAAAAAAAAAGCTTTTACTGTATATTCTGCTTGGTATGCAGTTACTTAAAAATGTTCAGTGAACTTTATTTTTATAGAAAATTAAAATACTAAAAATGGGACGGGAGAGAAAGGAACTTAAAAATTATTTTTGGGTTGCAATGAGGCAACTACCAAGCTCACAAAATGGATTACCGTAAAGAAACCCACTGCAGTGAGAATAAGGCAGCCAACTGCACAAATGGGTATTTTGCTATCTGGGTATTTTTGATGATTAGTCTTTCCTCTGATATTCGAACATAAAGGTGGAAATTTAAATCAACTCCAGGGTGAAGGCTTAATGTGGCCATAATCTAGTTCATCTAAGTCATAACCAGCTATCGTCCTGGCGTTAATGGAGTGTAGTTAAGTGTTCCCAAAGGAATCCTTAGAATTTAAGGCATTGATGAAAAGTGGCAATGAGGGTGCTCAAGTTCTCTCAAAAAAAAAGAAAATTCTAGTAGCGATAAGACTTTTCAGGCCAACAATGCACATTTGTCTGTTTTTGGCTGCAATGATATAAACTCATTGGTTTAATATTTAACATTAATGAATGGTCTTAACCAATTGGGATACAGGTGTAATGAATAAAAACTGGGAAAATGACTCCATTGTTCTTATGACGCACACCCCTCACCTTCAACTCTTCTGTGTGGCAGGGACCTTGTTTTCACCTTCCAGCTCCTCCACCCCAGCCTGTGTCATGAGGTCTGCGATGTTTTTCTCCAGGTCATCAATGCGACTGCTCATGTCATCAAGTGGTAAAGTTAAAGATGAAGCAAATCAACATTTCCCATTTCTAGCCTTTTCCCTGAGGGCCTGAAGACTATGGCCCCAAACACACTTGTCTTAATGACAGTGGTTTTTCAGCTTCTTTTGAAGTCCTACATTGCATAATGACAGTTCTGTCCAGCACTGGCCAATGCTTGACAGTGGTGAATCACATCACCTAGGTGTGGAGCAGGCCACACCCGGGTTTCTCTAAGTACATTCTAATGTTTGCACTAGGGCAAAGTCACCTGTGACCCATTGCTCAGCAAGTGTCCCCGTTGTAAAGCAGGGCATGACTGTAGTCTGGCGTTAAGGGTACAGGGATCTTTGGGAGGGAACAGATCCCAGCCCTGTCCTTGACTAATGATGGGATCTGGGCAAGCTGTTTTGCTTTTCTACACTTCTGTTTTCTTATCCGTTAAATAGAAGTAACACTGTAACCTCATCAAGTTATGGTGAGGATCAGCGAAAGACACACAGAAAATGTTTAGCTCGAGGTCAATAGCCAATCATGTTTGGCATCATTATGATAGGTTGTCAATGTCAGGAGACTGGGCATACAGCTCAGGTGTATCCCCAGTTGTTCAGAGAGAACTGCTCAAGGAAAGTACGTCCACACTCAGTAAAAAATTGGGTCAATGGCTGGCTGAAGTTGGCCTGAGCACCATCCATCCATCAACACCACTACCGAGAAAACAGTACTCAAAACACCGATTAGGGGCCGACTACAAATACAAAGGATATTTCTTCCAATGATCTGGTCCGACATGGTCTGAAATTTATCTTGCATCTGTTGCAGGAGTGTCTGCACCTGTGAAACCACAGAACATCCCACGCTTACCCCGAGACCCCGTCCTGGGATGAGGCCCGGAGTCCTGGACCCAGAGGGCGACTAGATCCTGGGTTCCAGCTCCGGCTCGGCCCCTTGGCCTCCAGCAAGGAATTTCCCTCTCCGGGTTTGTTTCCCCATATGTCAAATTAGGCTGGTGGGCTGGTGAAGCCCCTCCCCGTCTGGCCCCCCTGCTATTCAAAATTCGTTGCGTCTTTCGGGCAGTTTTTGAGGGCCTGGAGGCTCTGGGTGTAACGGAGGCGCCGAAGGGTGGGCTGCGCGGGGAGCTGAGGGGTGCGGGCTGGTGGCTGACGGGGACCGGGGGGTCACCGGGGGTGCGGCTCAGGAACAGGGGAGTGGGGGGGTACACGTGCCTGCGGATGTCAGGAGCCTACACCCAGCGGCCCAGGGGGTGGGAGCAAATCGAGGTGGCTGGAGGCCTCAGCAGAGGAAGCCTCTAGAAACGCCGCCTCTAGAGACCAGGCCCCCCGGCGGCCGCAGAGAAGACACCTGGGTCTGCGAGCCCTGCCTACGCCGCCTCGGGCCGCCGCGGCCTCCGGCCCGCACAGACGATTCTTACCACGGAGGTGAGGTCCTGCACGGTCTTGGGGTCAGTATCGGCCATCTCCCCGGTTCCCAGTTTGGCGGTGATATCTCAGAGCGCCACCAACACTTCCGTTTGTCTGCGCAGACGCCCCTAGCGGCGGCTTCTCGCGACGACAGATGACAGTCGCGCGACCGCGGGGTGTTGTGGGAGTTGTAGTTGGCGTCACGCGCCTGCATGGCCTGCGTTCTAGCGCAGGCGCTGCGAGCGAGGCCCCGCCCCCGCCCCGCCTCCCTGCTCCGCGGTACCTGCGCTCCCCGCCGCTCCCCGCCACGCCCGCCGCCCCGACCCACATTCGGTGAAGAAGGGAAACAAGGCACTGGGGCCAGCGGTTAAAGCGCTGGCGTCACCTATTCCCAGGCCGTCTTTCACGGCTGCACTGATTGTCTTTGGCTCGGTCGAGAGACACACTCTCTAGCTGCCTGCGACGTGCCAAGCTCAGGCCCCTGCCTGCCCCGCAACAAAACTGCACAAACACCTGGAGGGGAAACTGAGGTTCCAGGCCTGAAGGCTGAGACCATTCTGTGCCCAGCTGCCCCGCTGAGGGCCTGGTTGCGCTTGCAACCTCCGTGCTTTTCCTTCTCCCCACGAGGGATGAGTGGACGTGCCGGTGCAGTGGGGCAGGTTGCTTTTTGCTTTTAATGGAATTATAAAACATGTTCTGGGCGGTGCAGAGATCCAAAGCTACGTTTCACGAAGCCTGCGCGCTCGGGTCGCCCACCCCTACCCCGTCCCAGGTCAAGAACCATGAGCCGTCCCCTGGAAGCCCTCAGCCCCTTTCCTTTCACACCTTCCGGTGAGGGTGACCAGCGAACTGACTTGGAACACGATCTGCTCGTTTTGCCTGTATTTTAACTTCATATAAATGGAATCAGACAGTAAGTCTGGCTTCTTTCACTTAACATGATCTTCCACGGTGTTGAGTGAGGGAAGGTTTTTGCTTTGGTCAAGGAGTGAGCAGTGCGTGGTTTAAGAGACTGGATTTGGTTAAGGAGTGGGCGCTGCTGAGTTGGGATCCTTACCTCATTCAAAGCCTGTATTTGGGGGTCAGTTTCCGTTTGATTTTGGTTCCCCGGAGGCTGTAAGGGAACCACCAGTGTCTAACAAACCTGGGGGGTTTTACCATGGAGGGCATAAGACTCAACTCTCTCCTTCCAACCTCGCCATCACTCACCTGTGGACCCTCCTCACCCTCCTTCCTATCCCAAGGAGCTAAACTCTGTAACTGGTTGTTGTTAGCTGGTGTTTGGTTAGTGCTTTTTATCTGATCACTTAAACATCTCTCAGTGTTTTAACTTCATCCATGGAAGAATCCTGTGTTATAATTATCACACTTATATGATTTTGAGGGCTGAAACAGGCAGTCGTATTAGGGAGTAGGAGACAGGACTTGAGCCCAGGACTTTCTGACTCTCCCTTCTCCTTTTGCTATATGGTCCTAGAATTCTCTGAATTGTCTCGGTGTAGGTCAGGGTTGCTCGCTAGTGGCATCACGGGCTTTGTGGGTCAGCTAATTCTTTGTGTTGTGGGGGTGTGTGCTGGGCCCCCTACATTGTAGAATGTTGAGTAGCTTTTCTGACTTCTGCCCAGTGGATGCCAATAGCATCACCCCCCGCCCCCCATATACCCTCACTCAGTTGTGACAACCAAAAATATATCCAGACACTGCCAAGTGTCTCCTGGGGTGGGTGGGGCAGGGATCACCCTGAGCGGAGAACCACTGGCTTTCAAGTGATCTAGGTCCATCGCTTAGAATTCTGTTCATTTGTTCTTCACATATGAATTATTTTCCCTTGAGCCATTTCTTGAGTCTTTTCTCTTGTACATATTGAGATTGAAAGATGGTATATGGGTTTCTTAGGGCTGCTGTAACAAAGCACCGCAAGCTGGTCAATTTAAATCAACAGATTTATCGTCTCATGATTCTGGTGGCCAGATGTTTGGGATCAAGGTGTTAGTTGTGTTGGCTCCTTCTGAGGATTTGGGGGATGATCTGTCCTGTGCCTCTCTCCTAGCCTCTGGTGGCTGCTGCTGGCTGCTGGCAATTCTTTTATTTTTGGATTTTTAATCTCTACCTGAGGATATGTTTATTGATGGGGGGCGGGAGACAGAGAGAGAGAGAGAGAGAGAGAGAGAGAGAGAGAGAGAGAGAGAGAGAGAGGGAAAGTGACATTGATTCGTTGATTCCCATATGAGCTTTGACCAGGGATCAAACCTGACAGGGGATTGAACCGGAAACCTTTTGGCGTATAGACAATACTCCAACAACTGAGCCTCCCAGCCCGGTGGCTGCTGGCAACTCTTGACGTTCCTTAGCTTGCAGATGTTACTTAGTTTGCATCATTCCAGTCTTCACTTCCATCCTATTCCAGTGTGACCTTATGCAAACTAATTATATCTGCAAACACCCTGCTTCTAAATAAGGCCTTATTCAGAAGTTCTGAGTATGAAAGCTATCACATGTCTTTTTTTGGAGAGACATAATTCAACCCATAACAGTTGGTAAAGTCATACCACTTTAAACTTGTACCACACTTGGCATTTTATAGACTGTTGACATGGAGCTCCAGAATCACTTAGCTAGTAAGTTGCCAATACTGGATGGGATTTCAGGCCTTTTCATTTTGGACCTCAGACACTGGAGCTACCACACCTAGCATAGAAGGTGGGACATCCACACCCAGATTCCTAGCCACATCTGGCTTATGGCTGTGAGCAGCATAGAATATGAATTGGCACTAAGAGCTGGAGGGTGTGTGTGTGTGTGTATGTGTTTCTTGCAGGAGACTTGAAAGCTTTTTATCCAAGTTGAAATTTTCTTTACATAAGCAACAGGCAAACAACACTTTTTTGGTGGATACTTTTTTGTGGCACTTAGAAAGACAGTGTATTCTCTCTGCATGGAGACCAAAGTCTTTTAAACGGCTGCTGTATGCAGGAGCTTCACTAGTTCATAGTCACGGCTGATATGCTTTGGAGGGTTGACACGCTGAACCTAACCCAATATTGTTCCATTAACAAAACTACTGTATCATGTGTAAAGCGCTTGTAATTAACCTTTAAAACTTTGGTTTTGAACAATGTCGTTTTAGACCTTTAAGTGTCATAGTTGTCTTACCTTCTCTTAACATTTTTTACGGCTCTTTCTGGACTCATTGCATAACTGAAGTCATTCTTTTCCCATTTCAAGATGGTTTGGTTTTACATGAGCTTTGTAGTACTTTTATAGTTGTTCTTTGGCTCAAGCTGGGCTGTTCCCTCCACACTCCTCCTTTCCCAGGTCTGCGCTGTGGAAGGTATAAATGTACACGTGTGTTCACACTGCCTTGGATGTGTGTCTGTCTGCCTTGCATAGGCAGAGCAGGACCGATCGTCACAGGGCCTTAGAGACCTTTCAATTCGTCATTTCCTAGTGGCACCTGCATTAGCTCTGCTATGACCCAGCCCTGGTCTGAGCTGCACTTCCCCTGGTTTTCTCCCAGGTTTGCTGAGCCTGCTGCTGAGGGACACACTCCTGCTGGTGTGACTCTGCAGCAGTTTCAGGGTACGGTGCCTCGCCCTCCCGGTGGCCTGGGCTGCCCTAGCTCACAGACCTTTGGCGGGCATTTCCAACCTTTCCAGTCTCTTCAAGCCCATAAATATAAATGTGTAAAACAGCTGGCCCATCAGAGGCACTTATTAAATACAGTGGTACCCCCAGTACTCGTTAGTTCGTTCCAGAACTCTTGATGAGCTCCAAAACCGATGAGTATAGAACAAGTGGTGATTGATGAAGCCTTTTCTCTTGCGGGGTGGTGTCACGACTCATACAATTCTAGCGAGTGCAACGAGTCCAGAGCAAGCACTGAGTGCTGAGACATGTTTTTTTCTCTTCAAAATGCAACAGGCACAGGGTTTAATGAGTTCTGAAGCCAACGAGAACCAAAGAATGGCTGTATTAGCACCCTTCCCTTTCTTTTGTTAAGGGTCTTGCTAAAGTAATCTTGCTGTCCAGCTTACTTATCTACCTATCATCTATCATCAATCTATCGTCTATCAATCATCAATTAATGAATCTATCATCTATCTTTCAAGCATCTATCATCAACCAATCATCTATCAATCATCTATCATCAATCTATTATCAGTCAATCTACGTATCTACCTTCACTCTAGCTAATCATCAATTTATCATCTTATCTCCTTCTAATCAAATCTAATCTGTCATCTATTTGCTTTGCTTTTCCAAATCAGAGGGATTTGATGGTTATGAAAGAAGAAAGGAAAAGAGTGAATTACTAGGCAGCAAACACTTGGTTTTAGTCTTGACACTTAGGCATTATAAACCAACCAGAGATCCATTTGAAAAAACAAAATACTCCTTTGCTTTGCCACTGTGTTTAAACTGTACTAAACATGGTCTAAGACCAAGTACACACATTAAAAAATCCCACATAACCTTTATTTGAATATTTTACACACAAGTTACAAATTTCTTTGCAACTACAGAATAAATCAAATGTTAATTTATAGCTCAGAAACTTTAATCAATTCAGCAACTAGGGCCCAGAGGAACTGCGTCTGCAATAGAATGAAATATTCTAAACGACAAACTCTGATCCCTTTGGAGTGTTTATGGTACAATTCATTTTAAATTTCTGAATATTTTAATCTTGGGGTAGTAGTAGTTTATCTTGGGGTTCATAGTCAACCCCGCAGTCGTGTTGGTATATGCATGATGACACCTACTTTTTTCCAGCTCTTTAGTAATTTGAATAGATTTAAAAAATGACTTTATTACCTTCTAAAGAAAAATCTTGAAAAAATGTAGCAGAAAGTGGATAATTTTAGCATATACTAATAGTGCTCCTCTGAGCTGTTTTCTCATAAGCTCAGAGCTTCATAGTGAAAATTCCTGCAGTTGAGTTACAGCCGGGGCTTCTCAGCTGGCACCTGGGAGCCACAGAAAATAATTCAAAGGCTCATCAAGCTCAGCAACCCCCCAACAATTAACGCTATGCTAGCGGCGTGTCATGAGTGATAGGAAGATGCTTTTCTGCCTATGGAATTTGACTATTTAAGTTACTTCTGCTTAAATGATAGACTTAATTTATGGAATTAAAGTTCTCATCTGAAATCCATGTTTACACATTTATTCCTGCCATTCTTTCTGCCTCTATGTATTTTGTAGATGCTTTTCTGTAAACACAGTGTCATAGAATTTGTTCAGTAGTGGGCTGATCCATTGGCAATAGGAAATATAGTAAGAGTAACACATTGATATAACACAAGAATTGTTAATTGCTTAAGCAAACAAATTATAAAAGCATCTTATCATCAGATTGTGTGAGACAAATCTCAACAGCCAGATAAGAGGATGGGATGCATCACCTTTGTGAAAGGTATGGCCAGATTATTAGGTTATGGATATTATTATTATCATATAGTAGTTAAGTAGAATAGGTGGTTCATTCTTTCTCAGTGCTCACCTTTCTCATGGTGTGATTTACCTATTGGTTCATGCTTAAGTCGATTACATGTGGATAGATTAATGTGCTAAGTTTACAGAATCAGAAACTGCTTGAAGACCCTTTCGAATTTGTTGACAGACAAGCACAGTACAAGCTCTTGACCCCACCCCACTTTCGCCCTCAGTGGCTTGGCTGTGACTGGCCCCATGCATTTTCTTCTGGATAATGAGACGGCTGATTAACCTGGTAGAAGCTCCTCATGTACCTGCTTATAAATCATGAAGGGAAAGGGAGGAAATAGTTAAGAAAATGATCATATCTTATACAGGAAACATTTCGAAGGTTCCCATACTAATTTACACCAGTGTTAATAGCTCTTAACAGAATTTTCTTTGAATTAAGAAAATGTAGAAAGTCTGTTTAGTTGGTCATACTGACCGGGGGTTTGGGTGAGTCTCCTGGTTTGAAGTAGACCTTTTGCCTGTCTTGGCTGCAGAGGTGGCCGTGGCACTGTACTATAGTGCGAGTGACATGAGTCCTGGGTTCTGGTTCTGAAGGTCACTTACCTTGGGCAAGCCATTTGCTTTTCCTGAGCCTCAGCTTTCTCTATCTGTAAGCTGGAGAAGAAAATAGTACTTGTCTCATAGGGCTTTGGTAAGGATTCAATGAGTTAATGGGTATAAAGGATTTTGCATGGTGTAGGTACCATAATAAGCAACTAATAAAGACAAACCATTATTATGATTATCACAATTGTCATCAATTGCATTTTCGTGCTGTGTAGCTTTCCTTCAGAATCACCTGGGTAGTGTGTATACTGGTACAGCTGCACGAAACCCAGCCCCAAGCATGGCCTTGCTAATAACTTTTTACTTGCCACATCTTAAATCCAGACCCAGCATATTTACTTTGGATAAAATGCAGTCTGATCTGTTTCAGGAGTTTGATATAGATGGCTATTTCATTTAACAAAAGGTTAAAATGACATTTTGAAATTATGTGATGTTATCAAAATTTCTGAAAATGTTCTTTAAGGATCAAAGTCTTATTGGCCACCTGCATGAAGTTGAGCTGAATTTATTTTGTTATGGTATTCAGATTTGCAGGCTTTGTTTATAGTCATATTCATTTGACGAGAACTGGCCGTAGTAAGGTTAACTTTCATCAAAAATAGAAAATGTTTGCATGTTCTTGTTAAAACAAGTTATCTGAAATAATCAATTTATCTGATGCACGATGGGGGAATGTGATTTTTAACGACCTAAGCTGGTTGAGGTGTTAATAAAAAGTGAAGAAAGGGTGACTGCTCATTCGATGGAAATAAAATTCTCAGTCTTGTGCTCAGTCCTTGGGAAAAGCAATTTCTGGCTCTTACTTGATTTTTTCTTTTTTCAATAACTTGGACTAAAATAAAAAATATGGATAATAATAGCATAATGTTTTGATTATGCTTTTGTTTTAAATGCATTCTAGCAACTTAAAAACATCCTATAATTCAGAAAATGCTATCCTTTTGGCTCCTAAGAATTTGTGTGTGTGTGTGTGTGTGTGTGTGTGGTATGAAAGGATTAAAAAGAACAGCATGATAGAAATACCTCTGTCCTGATAAGAATTCTGGGAATTGGGAGTACACTTAAATAGGGGGAAATTCAGACATATTCTACTTATTAATGAAGGATGCACTTTACTCCTATTTTTCTATGTTCTAAGCTAAATTAATCCACTGGCTTGATTTCTCTTTTTCAAGAGGAAAATACCCATTTGCAAAGTACAGGAGAGCCTACTGGCTTGGGAGAAAAGGAGAAGTCTTCACTTGGTTACTTGCATGAATGGCTCACTTGGCATCTATGTTTCTCCCTAGGGATGGCCCCAATTTATAAGGAAGGGTGAGCTTTTGATTCCCAGTTAGTTAGCCTGTAGGTCAGGCTGCCATGCATCAGGCCATCTGAGGATGGTCCTCAGTTTGTTCCAGGGTGACCATTCTCCCCCTGCCTTGCGGGAAGACAGGAGTGAGGTCCACCAGGGAGACAGGCAGCTGTGTCCTATAAAGCCAGAAGAGGAAGTCCTGTCAAGTGTAAATGTGCAGACTCACCCTGTCCCAGGGCCTGCTCCATGTGCCCGTGGAGAATCCTGTGTCATATTCAGGGTGTGGCATCTCTTAACTGAGCAACAACTGAGGCGTTGTTGGAGAGAAAAAAATACCCACATCCCGGGACTGTAGGCAGACAGTTGGGACTATGTGTCACGCAGTCATTGAATTGAGGATGATCCTGCTCCTCTGTCATCTTCACATCCGACTGCAAAATGCTCAAATCGTTCATTATGGTGGATAAGACGGGTGCATTGCCTAGGCTGGGAGCAGGTGCTTCTGGCCTTATAGACCTGTTCAGCTAATGAGAGCTGTATGCGGGGACCCAGAGGCCAGTCAAAATGGGAACTTGCAGAGAGACGAGACTCAGCGTCAGCCACAGTAGACACAACATAGAAACCAGAGAAAAGCTATTGTCCAGCAGTTTTAACCACCAATACCCATTTATTTTAATGGAAAAAAAATCTCTGCATTCTATATGCTCCAAAAAGATTTACTATCGAAACAAATACAATATATGGAACTCCAGCTGCATAATTTTACTACAATAAAGACAACATATGACTTCTATTTCCTACAGAAGGCGAACTGAAAAGCACAGATGCCAACAGAGATTGCATAAGGAAGCATGTGTGCGCGTGTGTGTGCGTGGTTAAAACCTTTAGGAAGCAACGGCTTTAAGATATGCTAAGACACTTGCCTTACCCTAGTCTGTGGCGGGCTCTAATCAAAAGCCACAAGCTGTCACTAGTTTTATCTGATAGAAAAATTTGGTGTGAGCTTTGATGGTTCATTTAGTTTATCAACAAGAAGATAATCTTAGTACAAGCACTAACTTTCCTCTTACTTTGACATGCTCACAGAATAAAAATCAATTACTTTTTATACATAATGAACACCTTGTATTTTTAGGTCTGCAAACAACTGTAGTCGATTCACACAAAAGGGTACTACCTGTATTTACTCTAGTTTATGCATGTACATGAAACAAACAGTGTGTATGTGCCTAAGTGTATGTCTATACATGTGGGCATATATATGTATACACACTGTACCTGCCAACCTCTTCATATGCACGTGGGACCTCCATGGTGACAACTGTTATTGTAAATAGGAGGGAGAGAGTCTCTGCCATGATCCCTGTCCCTGTGGGATACACACAAATGCAGACAGGTGCCCATGAAAGAATATTTCAGCCCTTTACTTGGCATCCGATGGTAAAATTTCCTGCTCTGCTTCTCACTTTAGCTCAGGATCGTGGCATGTGATGGCAGTGAAACTGGCTCTAGTTCTCAGGCTACAGAGAAAGGACTTCGGTCTCTGCTGTGTCTCTCTCTCTGCAAAATTGCTTGTCAGTGGGGGCAGTGCCCCGACTGAGCGGGATCTCGGAGAAGCACCCGCTCACGGTCTGACCCAGTGCCTGCCTGGCTGCTGGGGCCCTGGGCGGGTCAGCTGCCACGCTCGGTCCTTTCTTGTTTAGCCTCCCAAGGAAGAATGACACATCAGAACTAGGCTTCTCCTGTCTAGTCTCTCTCTATAAATACTGGGTATATACACATACAGATACTCATACATATACAAATACTAACCCACAGACAAAGCTGGATGGTGGGGGGTGCTGACTAGCGACATGGCAACACATCAGAAAAAGGTAGTCATTGTTCCTCTCCAGAAGGTCAAGTTATATGCCATGATCTTTAAACATTCAGGGAAAATTCAGAGGATTCCATTAATTAAAGGAGAAAGGAAGATGCTGTCAAAATGGTGAAGTACAGACTAAGTGAAATTGCAAAGAAAATGAAAATCTGGAGCAATTGAGGCCTAGTTGTGAAGTTCGAGAGCTGTAAACGGCAATCTTCAGATTTGGATTTTTTTTTTTCTTTTTCCTGTTGCTATGGAAACCTGGTAGTCAAGCTTCAGATGTCAGGAGTTCTCACAGACCTGAATGGCAAAGATTCAGAGTTTAAGTCAAGGAATATTGCAACTCGATTCAAAAACATTTTAGCTGAATACTAGATACATGACTGACAGGCTGTAATAAAAGCATTTGTAAACATTGTACTACCTTGGGAACATTTTTTTCTTCAGAGAGAATGGCTTATGTCTTAAGAAGCTGGACTTGTCCAAAAAGGCTTGATGCCAAAGCACCTCATCTCGGACCACCAGCGGCTATTTCCTCTGCTACCATCAAGCCCTACCTCTCGCATATTGGCCCAGAGTGTGGCTATTTTACCAACACGTTGACTTGGTCGATTAGAGATTGGTGATGGTCCTAGATATTTTTTATAGTCATGGGCAATAGCAAAGATGCCTATTGGTGGTTCTTCAGACATGGTGTATTAGTTTCCTCAGGTTGCTGTAACAAATGACCACAAACCTAGTGGCCTAACTAACACAGATTTATTCGGAGGTCAGAGGCCCAATATGCATCTTATGGGGCTAAAATCAAGGTGTTGGCAGAACTGGGTTCCTTTTGGAGGCTCTTGGGGGAGTAGCCACTTCCTTGATGTTTCCACCTTCTGGAAGTTGCCTGCACTTGGTTCGTGGCCACTTCAGCATCTGCATGGTCTGAATTGTCTTATCAAAGTCACAATGATTCTCTAGGTTGCATTCTAGCCCAGGGTCTTCATTCTGCCTACTAATTGCATGAGCGGAAATAGCTTGTTCTCCGACATTTTTGCTTAATTATTATTCTATCTTAAATTTGTACAGGGAACTGGTGCCACCAAATCTTTTGTTAATATCAAAGAAATAAAAAAGGAAAGGTCAACCTACAATGTAATAATGTAAGTACAGTTCAATCTGGAATGAACTGATTGCTGGAACTGGAGTGGGTTACCCTACAGAGCCTGGGCCCTTTCATTCAAAATCTGCCAGGGGTGGAGGTGGGGGGACCAGTACCTAAAACTCACCCACTGACTCTGAACTCTCTTGCTCTTTGAGGTTGAACCTGTTATTTATCTGTTTGGAAAATTGGAGCCAGGATCTCTAAATGGTATATTAAGTTTTTGTAATGTGACTCAAGTACAAACAAGATGACATTAAGAAGGTTAAAAGGTTTAAATGTTTGAACAGAAAGAGCCAAGGAAATTAAAGGGTTAATTTAGGTGCAAGTTTTGATCCTTTATATTGCTTGGCAAGAGAATTTCTTTGCAGTTAGGAGTCTTCTGAACTCATAATTCCTTTATTTCACTTGAAGGTTTCATTGCCTTTGCTACCATTGCCTTAAGTTTTTTGGCTACTTGGCTGCAGTAAATTGTATTCTGCAGAGTCACCCACATTTGAAGAAGGACATGAAAAGAACGTACAAAATGGCATCACTAACTTCATTTAAAAATACTTTCCAGGGTGGTACTAAGAACTTAAAATAATAACCTGCCTTGTTCATTGAGAAAAACAGAAAAAAGCTTTTGGTTGAATGATACCCACTAAATTTAGAAAGTTGCCAGTCCCTGTTTAAGTCAATTTAGACTATAACATAAATGATTCCACTTTGGAGAACTGTTAGGTTGATTGCATGAGATCATTTATATAATTTTTGTAAAGCTCTTAGCTTCACATGTGCATGAAAGGCACATGCAAAGTCCGTGGAGTGGAGCCATTTTAAGGGACCACAGGTCCTCTGCAGAGCGTAACTTGGGGCCACCCCCAGGCAAGGACTGCCTACTTGACCCAGGTCTGGGGCTTCTCCAGGCCCTGTTTCTGCTCATAACATGTTTCATAATAAAGAAAAGCAAAGTAGCGATACTCTCAACAACATGGATTGGATGATTCATTTATAGAAAATCCTAGAAAAGATCAGACTATAATTAAAGAAGGCAGATAGATGAGGGTCTAGATTGGGGGAGGTGATCAATAGCAAAGGATGCAAGGAAACTTTTTTGACTGTGGTGTATATAACTGCATAGTTGTCAAAATTCATCAAACTGTACCCTTAAAATGGGTGAATGTTATGGAATGCAAATAATACCTTGATAAAAGGTATTAGGTTTAAATAAATAAATAAATAAATATCTATATCTTTATATGTGTATATATATATATATATATATATATATATATATATACACAAGATGTTTTGCTCATCTTAATCCTCTCTTTAAACTTCTTTCTTGTGATTGAGGTTACACATAATTCAATGCTCCCAAAGTACAGGCATTTAATTTTGCTACTTGTTTATATGGTTCATCTGATCTGTCCTTTTATACTCTTGCCATTGTTAATTAAGCCTAAGGCAATGAATAAAAAGGCTTTAGGACTGTATTCTCCCTTGAACTTGACTCCATCACACCACATGGAACCTTCATCCACCCATGGACACAGCCCAGTGGAGGCGCCAGCCTGCCTGGGGCCTTGGGAGACCCGGGGAGAATTATGTATCCTCTCCATGTCATCAACAAGGAACTTAAACAACAAAATTGGCAGTAAAGATAATTTCCTTTACATTTTTTACTACTTTCAATGTCATTAGTTTTATTTCCTTTATTTTTAGATGTCAAAGAGGGAAGTGCAGATCTCTCAGTTCGGTTCTCACTTGCCATAAAGCCCTCTACAGTATCATAAAAAACTGAAAGGGTTTTGTTATCTGTTTCCATAAGGGAGGCAGTCTAATGGTGAATACTGGCTTCACTGCTTACTCACATGGGGCCTTGGGACCTTTCTGAGTTTCCTCATCTATAAAGTGGGATAAAATTACCAGGCTGACGAAGAAAACTGAAAAGCCACAGAACATCAGAGTATTTGGTTAATGCTAGTCTATCCAGATCTGAATGTTATTTGAGGGGTGGAGAAAACCCATTTTTTTCTTCCCATGTTGTATGATATGACCACTGCAATTTTATGAACATCACTTTAAAGATGTTGGCACACTTTTTCTGTAAAGGGCTATTCCTGGCTTTGTGGGTTTTATGGTTTCTGGCAACCACTCAACTCTGCCACTGTAGCAGAAAGCAGTCACAGACAATATGAAAATGAATGAGCCCTGGCTGGTGGCACAGTGGATAAGGCTCCGGCCTGAGAACCCAAAAGGTCGCTGGTTTGATTCCCCAGCCAGGGCACATAACCAGGTTGCAAGCCAGGTCCCCAGCCAGGTCTGTAGCTGGAGGCAGGCGAAAGGCAACCATACAGTGAAGCTTCTCTCCCTCTCTGCCTCCCTCCCTGCCCTTCTCTCTGAAATAATGAATACAATCTAAAAAAAACAAAAACAAAAAACAAAAAGTAATACAACAACAATAAAATTAAAAAGAAAAGAAAAGAAAAGAAAATGAACAGGCATGGCTGTGTTCCAATAAAACTTTGTGTGCAAAAACAGGGCCCTAGGCCCTGGCTGGTAGCGCAGTGGATAAGGCGCCGGCCTGCGAACCCAAAGGTCACAGGTTCGATTCCCCAGCCAGGGCACATAACCAGGTTGCAAACCAGGTCTCCAGTCAGGTCTGTGGCTGGAGGCAGGTGAAAATCAACCATACACTGATGTTTCTCTCCCTCTCTGCCTCTCTCCCTTCCCCTCTTTCTAGAAATAATGAAATAAAATCTTTAAAAAAACGAAAACAAAAACAAACGAAAAAAAAAACAGGGCCCTTAGGCCATAGTTTGCCAACTGCTGCTTTAAAGAAACACCAGACAGATTCTAACAGATCCCAAAATTCTTTCAAGGATTATTGCTCAGTTGGGAAGGTATCTTACCCTTGCACTTTAATTTAATTTTAATTTTATTAAGTATATTTTATTGATTATGCTGTTACAGTTGTCCCAATATTTTCCCTTTGCCCCTCTGCCGGGTACCTCCCTTCCCTCGTCTTACTTCAGGTGCACGGACCATCCATATCAGCTCTTTGGCTTCTTTCCCAATACTATTCTTAATACCCTGTTGTTCATTTTGTATCCACCACTTATGCTTTTTGATCCATGTACTTATTCCCTCATTCTCCTCCACATTCTAGTTTCAGTGCTTTTAGACCCCCTGCCCTGCCGTGTGGGCTTAGGCCCATTTCTGCGCGCCTCTTCCTCTTGTCAGTGTTATGTTAAGGGCGCGCAGGTGGGTGGCCGCTAGCCATGGACTTCTCCTGGGGGAGAGTGAGCCACCGGCCAGTGCCGGTTCCTTACTGGTGCTAGCTATGCCCCAGCCTCTCCGGTCTTATTAGGGCCATGCCATTTTGGTTAGGAAGACTATCTTCAGGTACGTATATAATAAAACAAGAAATACTATACTTGGTGGTCATTTCTAATGTTCAAATGAACAATATTAAATAACCTTACACCTTTTGTATAGAGCCGGACTGAGGTTCTTTTGGAAGTCAAACAGGTGCTGTGTAACACCTGTTCTTAAACTTTTATGAAGCTGAAAATATCTATCTTGTGGGGCAAAACATTGAAAGGTCAACCAAGTACCTTTCTATCCGTGTGGGGAGACTCAGAGCTCCTTTTTGAGGACGATTTTGGCTTCACCTCCAGATACCCTTACCTGCATGGGGTAACTGTGGGCTGCTAGGTAGGATGGCTGTCTGTTTAGGTAAGAACAAAACAACACATTTGATCTCTCAAACATACGAGTATTGTACATGCACCTGTCTTTTTTCATGATACTATTTTGAGTATAAAATGAAAAGCAGTGCTTTGAGAGTTATCAGCAGTCTTGCCATGGGTCAGCTGTGATCTAGGGGCGCCGCAGACAGAGGTGCAGCAGGCAGCCTTTGGGAAGCTGCTCATTCATTATCTATGTCTATGGGCCAGGGGTCTCCAAAGTAGGGGACCTAAGAAAATCCCTTGTTTGTAAGAAGAAAATATTGGCAGGTTTATTTATAGTTCTTTAATTTCAAACAGATTATCTTAATATTTAATGCACGGAATAGTAATAGCAGGAGTGTGTATTATTATAAAAATATTGTGTAAAAATACACTAACACTGGCCTGTGTGTTGGAGGCTGTCACTTGGGATGTTGGTTCCACAGGTTGGACGGGCCAGGGAACCTGCATTTCAACAGAGGGAGGCCGTCTCCATGAAAAAAAACTCACTGCTGTCTAAGTAGTGATAAGTGGGTGAGTGCACTGTATCCTGCAGTGCCTTGGTTCTTCAAAGGGATGTTACTGAGAGTCAGGATTTGATGTTGTATAATTGGGATTATAGACAGTGATGCATGAGTGGCTACTCATGGTCTCTCTCTCTGTACACACATAATTGTGCACACGTAATGTCCACTGTACATGTGCATACATAACAGATGCATACATGCACACATACACACATGCTTGGACACATGCATTTTTATGTCTTTATCCACACCCTGCTATATGTGAATTCCAATTACTCCCAGAACCCAGTGCCGTCTGACTAGTGCTCATTTGAGAAGCTTGTGGAAAGCAGATTGCAGGTGTTCACTGCAATGGAGCTGGTCATGGCAGGACACTGTAAATAACCTGAATGCACCTGTTCACCGATGGGATATTTTCTAGCAGTTAAAGTGAATGAACTAGCACATGGGTAACCTGGCTGGTCAGCCATGGTGTGTTTGCGTGGTTCTCAAGCTAAGAATGGTTTTCATATTTTTAAAGAGTGGTAAAGAAATAAACAAATGAAGCAAAAAAAAAAAAAAAAAAAAAAAAAGTGATGAAGACCTTATGTGTTCCACAGAGCCCAGAATATTTTCTCCCTGACCCTTCGTGTAAGGGCTTTTCCTCCTCAGTCCTGCCTGGAGGACACCGGCCCAGCACAGAGCTTACACCCAGGAAACTTCCAGTGTTGGAATGTGCAATTTCCTGTTGACCTTACTTGCCATTATCATCAGGATATAATAACTCCTGTTATTTTTTCTAATCATCAATTTTTCAACTTCCTAGTTCCCAATGACATCAATCATCTTGTCAAAATGTCAATACTGAGGGCCAAAAGGCTCTTTGAAAGGTATTAGTGACTAGTATGTAACTAATTGGTGGTTAAAATTGGACCAGTATTCCATAAGTAGGAAATGTCTGATTCGCATGCCTATGTGTTTCATGCTCACATCTGTATCACTAGGTAACAATTCATTTGTTTAAAATGATGCTTCACAGTATAGCCATTACTACCAGTCAGTGGGAAAAATGTGTGAATTATGCCTTTAGGTCTTTTCCCAGAGCCCAACAGCCATACATGAATTCTCACGACTGCTCTTACAAAGGCATAGCACCTATTTTAACCTTGAGAAAGACTATTCTGTGCAATGCAGAGGGCAGTAGGGCCCGGGCACACGGGGAGTGGCTCCAGCCCAGTGGCATGTGCAGGAAGGCTCCCATCCCCTGGTCCGTAAGAGAACAAATGTGCCTTTGCACAATTCCTCAGCTTGGCAGGGGCATGTTAAGGTGCCTTTAAACATTCATGGGAGCACTTTTACATGTAACACCTTCTATTATACAGCCACAAACTAAGAAGACACGTTTTCTCTGGGACGCATTTTTTTCAGGGCGAAGACGTCTGGGAAGAAAGGCCCCAGTTCCGCACTTGGCGCGCTGGAGCTAGGCTGACTTACAAGCCAAGCTGAAGAGGGAGGCGAGCAGGACTGAGGTCAGGCTGAGGCGCAGGGCCCCCGCTGCGTTGCAATCTACTTTGGAATTCTTGCAGGAACACACTTGTACCCTGAGGTCTGTGATGTTCGTCATGGGTGGCTTCCCTGAATCTGTCACCATGATGGGCAGCTGGTAGTTTGCTTTGTTCAGATTTTGAAGGAGGCTTACCAGGGCGTGCGTATCTGGGGAGACAAGGGGCACCTCCGTGAGAGAGGGTTACGCCTTTCCCAGTGAAAGAGTGAGAACATGCAAAATAGGCATCACATTTTGTTTCAAATCACAAGAGTATTTAAATTTAAATTAAACAATATTATACATTCAGACCAATTGCACCAGCCACATCTCAGGTGCCTGGCAAACACCCGTGGCTGACAGCTGCTACACTGGACAGCCCACACAGGACATTTCCCTCATCAAGGATGTCTCTTTCTGGTCGGTGTTACTATAATCAGCTTCAAGGGGATCTGCTTTGGAGAAAATGACCGAGTACCAAGAGCCTCTCCCTGCAAATTTATTATGCCAATGAAGCCATCTTCACAAAGATCACATTCAATATCTAGAAAAAACAACATAAAAATCCACTCTCAAATGATCACATTGTACATCTTAAAAAGCTATAATTTTTATTTGTCAATTATGCTTCAACAAAGCTGGTAAAATGAAAAAAAATATCAGCTCAGAGTATTTTTATATAAGAATCCAAATTCGAATAATCAAAATAAATCGTTGAACCAAAAAAAAACAAACAAAAAAAAAACAAACAAAAAAAACCATCCACTCACTTTATACAGTCTGTATGTTGCCATGGGGATGGATTTTGTAGTCTTTTATTTTTATTTTTTAAGATTTTATTCATTATTTTTAGAGAGAAGGGCAGGTGGGGAGGAAGAAAGGGAGAGAAACATCAATGTATGGTTGCCTTTCACCTGCCTCCAGCTACGGACCTGGCTGGAGATCTGGCCATGTGCCCTGGCTGGGGAATTGAAGCAGCGACCTTTGTGTTCACAGGCCAGTGCTCAGTCCACTGAGCCACCAGCCAGGATGGATTCTGTAGTCTTTATCAGTCCTCAGCTCACATTCCAAGATTTGGGTGGGGATTCACAGCCCAGTCCACAACATGGAGGCCGGGTCTTTACACCCATGTTTGCTGGGAATGTCTGCCATTATCTAGGCCTCTGGGCAGCACTCAGAAGGGGCCACCCTCCCTGGTCACTGCTTTGAGCCTCAGCTATTCTCTCTCTCTCTCTCTCTCTCTCTTTTTTTTCTATATAATGATGAGAGAGAGAGAGAGTTGTTGTTCCACTTATTTATGCATTCATTGGTTACTTCTGTATGTGCCCTGACCGGAACCAAACCCACAACCACGGTGTATTGGAGACAACATTCTAACCAACTGAGCTACCTGGCCAGGCAGGCCATTCTCGTTTCCATCTCTCAGAGGACTAGGGATTTTTATTTGCTTGCTTGTTTTTAAACCACCCTTTTCTGGGCATAGACAATGCTATGTATGTAGAAAAATAATTTGGGGATAAGAAAGAGGGTTTAGAAGGCATCATGTCTATTAAATAAAACCAGGAGGGAAAGCGGAGTGTGATGACATGAAAATGAGAGCAGATGAAGCATTATCCTAACCAGAAGGTTAGGTGGCAGCGGCAGCAGCTATGACCAAGGTAGAAAATTACCCTAGTGAAGTGGCAGATTAACTCATGGAACATTCTTTGATCTCTCTCAAGTACAGGAGAAACTCTTAAATAAGAGAGTTCCAGTGGGAGTCCTGGCCTGTGTGGCTCAGTTGGTTGGAGCACCATCCTGTACACTGAAAGGTCATGGGTTCCATCCCTGGTTGGGATGCACATGGGAGGCAACCATCAATGTTTCTCTCCCTCTCTCTCTTCCTCCCTTCCCCCTTCTATAAAATCAATGGGCATGTCCTTGGGTCAGGATAAAAAAGGTCTATTTGGAAAGAATTGGTGATGATTATTCAAATCAGCTACACTCACAAAAACTGGCAAACAAACAGTAACCCCTCAAACAGAGAAGGCTGTTTTTGTTACAAATAATCAGTATAACAAAATTTATTTTTAAAAAAGCAATAAAATAAACAGACAAATAGAATCAATAACAAGAGAAAGGCACTAATAAAATGAGAAGTGAGATAAGGCCATAACAGTACATAGGAGAGTTGGAATAGAAAATTTTATGCACAGTTGTACAATGCATTTTCGAAACTTAATGAAATGGGTAATTCCCCATCTCTCTCAAAAATTCCACCACTGATGTGAGAAGAGGAGCCCTGACTAGGTCACTGGCAGGAGAAGTTCATTATCAATGACGGAGAGTATGTCTAATGTGTGAGTTCCAGTTATGGGTTTTATTTCAAGGCAAGATAAATTTAGCAGTGCCGGGGAAAGTGGTGAGGTATTGTGGATAGAGGGATACTTCATAATTCAATACATTGATGTTTCAGTCCTAATAAGGCAGATGATAAATGTTGGGCGAAGTTTTGAATTCCACCTGCCCACATGAAAAGACTGGTAGGAAGGGACAATGCTTGCAAGTTTCATAAATGAGGGACAGCATAGATGAAGGAAGATATCAAAGTTGAAAGTAAAAGCCAAGGATGCAAAAGAAAAGCCAAGGTCATTGTAAAGACTAAGTCAATTTTGAGACTGTCTATACCATGAAATGGAAGCTGGAGGAATAGACCGTAAACTTTCTAAAGTTTCCCAGACTGGTGCTTCTCTTACCTTAGCCTTATAAAAGCAAGCACACCAGAGGAAATCTCTCCAAAGTGCTCAGGAAGTTTAGCATAAATTCAGTTATTTGAGGGAGGAGAGACAGCTGAGCCAAGACATGTTTAGAGGGAAGCAGGAGATCCCAGCTTTTGAAGGCTGCAGACTGGGTGGGTGTACTATACAGGGCTGTAGAGTGCAGGGTGTACAGTATAGGATGGGCAGTATGGAGTATACAGTATAGAGTATATAGTAGAAGGTATATAGTAGGTGATGTACAATATAGAGTATACATTGTAGGGTTTAGAGCACAATGTACAGCACCGACTGTACACTCTGTGTAGAGTGGATAAAGTACAGTATACAATAACAAGTACAGAACAGGGTATACTATATAGAGTGTACAGTACAGTATACTATGCATACTGTATATATAGTATACCATATATATAGTATACGGTATGCATAGTATACTATACACAGTATAGAAAAGGTAAGAGAGGAAGCGAGAGAGAAAGCTTTCATGTGCATTATAAGGAACTGATATTTAGTATATTTACAAACTGTATTCATTTACTGGTGGGAAAGGGATCAGTATATACAGAGCATAAATAAACCATTTGAGAATACCTGAGGGAGGAGAAGGGGAGAAACAGTTTGGAAAAAGGAACTGAGCCAGGAGCACTAGGCTCAGAGGCACCAGAATAATGACAGAATCTCTAACTGGACTTACTGTTGATCTTGGAGATCTTCCAGACTTTATCAGGAACAGTTTGTTTATGGATCTCAAATTTAAAAGGGTCGGTATTTGGGTGAAGATCCTTATCGGTTGCTCCCAGAATGACAACACTGAGGTTTTTGGCATCATCACAGACTTCGGCCACTGTGGGGTAAATGAAGGGGGCGTTGTCGTTCACGTCTTCCAAAGTGATCAGCAAAGTGCCAGTCCCAGTGGCAGGTGGGTTGCCTGCGGGGGGAGGGAGATGTTGTTAGTACACAGTGGGCCTGACACCTTTATGAACAAGCCTCACACAGTAATAGCTGCCCATGTGCATGAAGCTCAGCGGCTCCCCAGCCTGCCAGCCTGTAGAAGACTTTGGATTTATGTTCTTCAGCCTTCACCTTTAGGATGCGGAGCTCCGAATACACAAGTCAGACTAATACATTGCAAGTTCTTCGAAGGATGGAGATAAGAAACGGACCTTTCTATGCTCACCAAATTCAACTTTTTGTCTAAACACCCAAGTATTCCCCTATGTTGGTGGTACAGGAAGGTAGAGATTCCAGGACTGTTTTTTAGGTCTACACTGACTGGGTAACTGGTTGAAGGGGAAGCCTTTCCAGGGTTTTCTTTTGTGAGTAGAAAAGGGTGTGGCTGGGTTAATGGTACCCCCAAGGGCTGCCTGGGGCTCAGCTGGGCAGCACAGGGCCGGCTAAGAAAGGTGGGTGAGTTAACGAGAAACAAAACCACCAGCTGGCTACAGGGCCAGGTGAAGCAATCAGAACATAATCTTTGGGTCTTATGCTTCAAATTTCCCTTTTTCCATATTTCAGTTGCTTCCTAAAATGGTTTTCATTTTAGGAAATATCATTTTAAGAAGCCCTTATAATCTCCCTTATGCAACAATGTCTTCTTCCATTTAAAGAAAAAGGTGTTTAATCTTAACAAGACTCAGCATAGTGTCACTTATCTTTCTCTAAATTTATTTTTAATCATCTATGCATTAGGGATTTGCTCTTGGAGCAGAGCATTCATGAATAGTGCTGAATTTTCTGTGAGGAAATTTAGAGCCAAATTTGCAGGCCATAAATAGTAAGTGTATGGATTTGCCTTGTTCCTAAAGGATTTGACGCACTTCTACAATTATAGTACTCTAATTTTATGCACTAGCACTGACCTAATGTCTGGCTCCATTTAATTTTTCCTATCCTCATTTGCACTGAACCAGATTTACAAGCTTAATTTTGGTTTACCTCACCCTATTTTTATTTTCTGAAGTGCACATTAAGTTTGAAGTCAAGTTGTGAGTCATACGGCGGTGGAAGGGTGGTGACAACCTGAGCTCAGAGCACGGGTGTCCGGGGCCAGGCCAGGCCAGGTCTGACAGGCCTGTTGGTGAATAACCAATGAATCCTTTTTAGACTCAGGCAGTTTATTACAGGGACAGTCAAAGCACGAGTAGGCAAAGATGGCCCTTGTACAGGAGGTACCAAAACAAAAGGGGGAGCTGGCTGCACCACAAATCCTCAGGGGGACACCCTGTTGTAGAGGAGCCAGTGTCAAGCTGCTTCTCGCTGTTTCTTGATGGTTTTCCTGTCTGCAGCTGCACCCTAGGAGGGGTGGACAGAAAGCCTCGGCCCTCTTCAGAACCCAGACAGTGATGGGACACTGTGTTAGGACTTAGGGAGGCAAGTGGGAAAGGGACCATTGCAGCTCCTCTCAGCTTCCCGTGCCTACAGTTCAGGCAGGATCACGAGACACTCTGCTAACACTCAGGTTGGTCGTGGCTCAACCTTTGCTCCTGGCCCGTGTGGACACGTGCGAAGCTGTCAGGCATCCCAGGGCTGCCCCAGCTGAGGGGTGAGTGGGAGGGTGGTGAGGGGCTGTGGCCTTGACAATCACAATAAGCTGCTTATATTATTTTTATGGACTGCACAAAGCCCCGGGGGCGTTATTCAGAAAGGCAGTGGAACAATCTGATCTTATTTTTTTAGAAATACACAATGGCATTGACAGAGATGTGGACATTGGAGACCAGCGATAGACTGAATCACAGTGTGGACAGTTTGTACAGGAAAGAAATGTCTCTTCTTGCTGACGAGGCCCCAGCTGAAGCTGCCAGAAGAAGAGCAGAAGGTAGTGGCGGGTGGAAAGTCAAGTTCAGCTTTGATTATACTAATAACCTCTGCATTCAGTGCAAATGTGTGCAGGTGCACAGAGCTTAGGAGAAATGCTAGGGTTGAGTTACCCGTGGGAGTGTTATCAACATAGATGCTTTTGAAACCTTTGTAGTAAATCTTCACTCAAGGTGGAAGTACAGAATACCATGGGTGGAGACAGAAACCCCTGTTTAAAGAGCAGGTGATAATTTGCAAAGACACAGGGGAGATGAATCAGAAGAGGAGGCAATGTGTCATGATGCCCTCCCAGGAGCATAAGGAGTAAAGAGAAGCTACGACGTTTTGCAGGGAGAATGTTATTGGTGACTTTTTTGGGAAGAGGTTTCCATTCATGAAACCAGCTTGAAGGAACCCAGCTGTGAGTGAAGCCCTGAGAGCAGATTCGTGGGGCTGGCATAAATTTAAATATGTCAACACCCAAAGACAGTTCCCAAGTAAACATTTAAATAAAAATCTGCGAGGATAGGAACACAAATGTAATTAATCATCAGAAGGACGGCTATTTCCATCGGTGGCATAGCATCGACTTTTGTTGGCGTAAGAACTCATAGGAAATGCATAATTACTTTGAAGTTGGTTATGTGGTGTCAGCTTTAGTCATTTGGTTGAATTTCTTTCTTGAAAAATTATTTTTCTCTTTTAATTGAACTAATTGACTATCTCAGAAGAATTCACTATTTTTTTTCACTCTGAATGTATTATGTCATCATTTGGTGGAATGGATGAGAAGAAGGCATTTTGAGTATTTGAAATATGGCTATAAGAATTCGCTTTTTGTGAACTTAATTATACCACCATTCGCAGTTCTCCCATGGATTATTCCCAGGCCAGCCTGGTGATGTCTTTTTCTGCAGTCAAATAAAATGAGCTCCACCCCCCACCCATTGATAAGGTAATGAGTGAATTCTCAAAATCCCCAGGGAAAGAGCTTCTCCCAGTTTATATGCACAGGATGGAGAAAAATCATGATCCAAAATTCGAATGTAATTCAAAAATGCAATGATTCTTCACAAGCCAATTTTGCTTCAATTGTTCCGGGACCCCAGGAAGTACTGGAGTTTCCAATATTCCCTGGCACTCGGTAAAAATCCCTCACACCTGCTCTTCCCTTTTCTGTCAGCAGCCCCCCAGCCCCCAAGGGACTGCTCTGTATAACCAGATTATCAGAACCGAAGAATCGGTGGGACTGTGCCCTCCTTTATCGATTTTCTATTTCAATAGAAAAAGAAAACAGCCTCAGTTTGAGCAAAACTCCCGTGATATGGAGCTAGAACCGTACTTGAAAAGTCCGAGGAAGTTCAATCCCCAGGTGTGTGGAGAGATGCCTTGTGCCCACAGGGGCTTTTGTCTTCCTGGTAGTGCGAGAAGGTGAAGGGGACTTGGGAGATGTACCGTTTCTCCCAGTGGCTCTTAAACTGAATGGGAGGTGGGCTCCCCTTTGGGAATCTGATCATGGCCATGGCCCTGCCTCGCGAGACATGCACCTACAGTTTACATGGGTGGGAGGTCAGGGCACCTTTGTTTTAGGTGTGGGGAGGTTGAGGCCTGGGAAGGGTTAGGACGGGCTCAGATGAACTAGTTGAGTCTCAGGCCTTTCCTGGAGTTGAGTGTCAACCTTCACTTTCTACATCAGAGCTATGTAGGTGGATTCTTCAGGCTCTTATTTCAACCATGAAAGCAAACTAACATTCCTAAACCATGACTTGGGGCTATTATTACTATTGCAGTCTTTCTTAGGAGCTACTTTTATTGTGGGAACATATACATAACATTTACCTTCTTAACCGTTTTTAAGCGAGCAGTGCAGTGGCATTAAGCACAGTTGCCATCACTATCACCCCTCTTGTGAACATTTCATCTTCCCCAGATGAAACTCTGATCCTGTTCAACAACTTCCCACCCCTCCAGCCTTCAAATGTGGGTGGATCCTTCATTTTGCTTCCAGTTCTCATGCTGCCAGACAATGGCAAGACATGGGGGAAACGGTCACCATTTCCTTCCTATCTTGTTAGTAAGAGACACAATTAAAAACAGGTGTAATCCTAATTTAAAAAAGTATATGTGATTTGAGAAAGATGAGAACGAAATCTACCAAAGCCTAAACAGTGTTTATCTGTCTAGGTAATTAAAATTAAAATGATCCTTTTCTCTTTTTAATTTTCTTTACAATAACCATGATTACTATAATAATTAGAAACAGAAATGTAAACAAGTGACACAGAGATTTGGAAATATTTTTTCAATTTTACTTTATGTTTTTGTCTTTCACTCTTTTGTTTTTAAAAATGAATTGAGCTTGAGTAAACTTACAGACTTGTATAACTATCGCCACTAATTTTAGAACATTTCCATCACTGCCTCAAAAAACAACAACAACAAAACCAAAAAAACCTTGGGCCCATTTGCCTCAACTCTCTTAACCCACTCTTAGCCTTAGGCTGAAAACACATAGGTCTGGGTTTTCTGGAAGTTTCTATAAATGGAATCATATAATGTGTGGCCTTTTGTGTCTGGCTTCTTTCAGTTAGCATAATGTTTCTCAGGTTCCTATTGCAGCAGGAACCTGTGCCTCATTCCTGCTATGGCTGAATAATACCCATTCTGTGAACAGACCATGTTTTGTTTATTAATTCACCAGGTGATGGACATTTCAGTTGTTTATTTTTTATCTGTTGTGAACAAAGCTGCTATAAATATCTGTATACAAGGGGCCAGCTTTTCACCTGCTACAATGTCCCTAAACTGGTAAGAGAAGACTCCAAATGCATCTTATCAAGAGAGTCCCCTTAGAACACGGGTGGCAAACACAGGGCCCGCGGGCGGAATCCAGCCCTCCACCTTGTTTTGTCTGGCCCAGCACCTTGTTTCTATCTGGCTTGCTTAACTGCTAAGTAGTTTTACTTATATAGTCCTAAGATTACATTCGGTCCTTTGAAGGCCACCGTGAGGCTGATGTGGCCCCCGGTAAAAATGAGTTTGACACCCCTGTCTTAGAAGAATAAGGTTCCTGGTCTTGCCACACTTGGGTGGGCTGGCTGGCTTCAGGTGCAGAGCATGTTAGACTCTTATCGAGAACTTTCGTGAAGTAGTACTCTCAGGAAAGCAGTACAGTTTTCTAGTCACCAGTCCCAGATCTTCCCTGAGCTGGGCCTACAGGCTCGAAGCGTGCGTCTTTCCCTGTGAACCATGAGTGTGGTGCTGTTATGGGGGGACAGTGCCCAAAGTGATGTTGCCCATGTGAAAAATAAAACGCAGGAAGGGGAGGGAGAAGAGGGGAACACAGGAAGCTCGTTTCTGAGCTCCAGGGGCTCTAAGCATCAGGACGGTTCTCAGACGGTGTATAAGAAAAAGTGCTGGGTATTAATTAATTAATTTAGGTTGATTTGAAAAAGCTAATGATATTTTACTCTTTTAATACATGTAATCATATACATGAATTATATCATATACATGTGTTTATATTTCCACAGTTTTCCATATCTTCTTGCTTCTATTCCGAGAGGAGTGATGGTGCCTATATTCAAGTCCTCCCTTATTTCACCTGGGGGAGAAAAATAAAACTGTGTGTGATGGGGTGATGGGGGCTGTGAAACTGGGGCTCACAGCAGGGAGTCCACACCAGGGACAAGGAGAGAGAGTTCAGCTGGTGCCCCAAGGAAGATTGAAGCCCAAATTTGGGGAGGAAAATCAGAAGATGGGCCAATTTAAGAGAAGCCAAAGTTCAGATGGGGGTCCCTGAGCAATGGCTGGGCATCCAGTCAGTTTCTGAGGCTTGTCTATCGGGGTACGGTGCACGGGAGGGGACACCTACTCCCCACGAGTCCCCGCTGCACTTCTGTGTATCTGCTGAACCTTCAACAAGCAGCTGGGAGCAAACAAGTGCCAGGTCTTTTACTTCATATGAGCAGGGCTCTGGGCTCACTTCACCTTTGCTGACACATGAGAGTGGACCACGATTCTCTGAAAGATCAGCCCTTGTGTTATTTCGTTTTCCCCTCTGATCTATCAATTTACTATGGCTTTTCAATATCAGTAATTTATAGACTTTTTTTTTTTTTTTTTTTTTGGTATTTGCCCCATAAAGACAAGAATCTCATTACTTACTACGTTTTAATTCGCAAGTATATTTAAAAAATTAAGTTTATCGGGGTGGCATTTGTTGCATTCTGTTTCATATTCCACATAGGAATGAAATCATATGATTCTTGCCCTACTACAGCCATAAGACAAGATGAAATACTGTCATTTGTGACAACATGGATAAGTCTTGAGAGTATCATGCTAAATGAAGTAAGTCAGATGAAAAAGCACAGGCGTATTTTTAGAATTGCTTTGTTAACAAAGATATTGCCAATTCTATTTTATAGGTTGAACAAATTTAATTATAAACCAACAAAAAATCTGTAGAAAATAGCTTTGCAAAATATAACACCAGGATTCCGTGTGTAGAACTTGATGTAGAACTGAGGCAATTATTCACATAACTGGACTAAAAAAGTCTTTTGGAAGAGACAATAATCTGAAACTGAACTGTTTCAAAAAGTCAACTTTTTGGCTTTTGTTGTTTCCATTTTGCTGTCTTTCAAGAAAAGGAAAAAATAGGGGACGAGTTGATGTGGAGGCCATGTTTAAAGGTGACAGTTCCATTCTATTCATTCCGTCAATAATCATTTACTGGGACTCTGCTCTGTGCCTGGCTGGATATGGAGAAAAATCAACTGTACAGGGTGCCTGCTCTTGAAAGGCTAATGGTATGGCAGGAGCAGATCCGTACACAGATGCAGAATAACACTGTAAGGGCGGGAAGAGACACGGAGGTAAAATGTCATTGGGGCTTGTGGCATGGGCTAATTTGCTGCCTGGAAATAAATCAGAAGGCTTCATGAAGAGATGGCATTTGAGTGTGCTAGAAATGGGAATACTTTGTGGAGAGAGAGAAAGCTGTTCTAGGAGGAAGAAACAGTGTGGCTATTTGGTGGGAAGAAATGCAAAGACTTTTAAGCAGGAGAGTGACTTTGATAAAAGCAGAGGATGCCGGAGGCACAGAAAGGAATGAACTTGAGTGAGGACAGAGGACATAGGAAGCCCAGCTGGGATGCCAGTGCAGTAATGGGATGATACGGAGGGCTGAGGTGAGGGCAGCCAGATGCAGGAGCGGGGGCTGAACCCACAGTCAGAACTGGATTGGGGGTGATGGATAGGTAGGTCACTGGGCTCCAGCCTGGGGACTGTGCAGCTGGTGATGCTATTATCTGAACTGGGAAACAGGGAATACAGCGAGGACCAGTGAAGAGACATAGGCAGGAGGAACTGAGCTGGCATATGGGCGTTGCAGACAGCGTGTTGATGCTCAGCTCAGTTTCTTTCCCAATGGATGTCTGAAAACATTATTTTTAAGATGGTTGATTTGGCTGATCAATGTGGAAATGCCCTGCTGTTAGGTAGATGAGTATTGGCTTAACTCTCCCCATCAGACAGGCAAGCTGCATGAATTGTCCATTGTCCAAGGCTAATTTTTTCATTCAGAGCCCTCCTCTGAGTGAACGGCTCTCCAGCCTCTCCTTCTCTAGGAAAATGCTCGGACCACCACCAGGGTGGCCATCAGATGTATTGATGGTTTTGTAATAATGTATGTAGAAAGTCAGTCTGTACGTACAAGTCAGTTGACTTAAATATTTATTCGTTGTTTATTAGGCACCAGAAAACTTGTGTTCATGATTTCCAGTCTTTATAACAGCCTAGCAGGGAGGGTGGTGCTGTCCTCACTCTGCTGATGGGGAAACTGAGGCTGAGAGAGCACAAGTCACACACCTAGGGTGGCACAACTAAGTTGGGGAGCTGGCTCCCTTCGAGGTGCAGCAGGGCTCCAGGCCCTCGCTCTCCCTACGGGCTGTGTGTGCCAGCTGGGTGACTTCGGTCACAGCCTCTCCACTATCAGATCTCAAGAGTTCTTTTATTGGGCCATTTTGTCAGTGACAAAATTGTAGCTAGTATTTTCGGTGTGATTGATATTTAACTGGTATTTGAAGTAACAAGGAATGATGGTGGAGTCTTCAATTGATTTTTCTTCCTCAATTACTGTAACAGCTAAGATAAGGGGTGTTAAACAGACTTAATTGGGTTGCCATCATAACTAATGGCTTGGTTTTATCCAAACTAGCATCTTTTAAGTAGAATTAATCTAAATAATCTTACTATTCCCTCTATGCAGTCTAGAACTTGGTTGATCTACAAAGAGAGAATCACAATAAATGGAGGCCTCTTTTCAGAGTTTATATCTCCTGGTGTCCCCAGTTTGGGGACATTGTTTAGTTCAGTAGTCATTTCATATGCAGCTCGACAACATTTTTGTCTTTTAATCAATCTAAATGTACTTTGCACAATATTTCAATTTTGAATCGGCTGGCATTATCAGAACATCTATCACACAGGGGCTGAGGGAAGACAGGTCGGGACATGATAGATCTTAGCCTATGAAAAATCATTATCTTGGTCTATTCCACTTGAGTTTTACAGCTGTTGTGCTTGGTTCTCTATCTGTGTCTTCTTGGTAACCCACATCACATTTTTCACTGACAGACTCAAACATACTTTACACAAGTTGCTAAGTCATGAAAACATGTTGCTGAATTTAGCAATAATCGAGCTTGTTTTGTTGCTACCATTCCCTTATTCTTTCAAATGAAAATAGATGGGGAACTCGGCACTTTTGATAATCATATAGAGGTTTAATATGGACTCCTGAGAGAATATGGGCTTCCTGGTACAAAGCACTGAGCCTTAGGAAGAACTGAAAGATATACAAGGCCGTCCCAAAAGTACTGAGCCATATAACATTTTAATTATATTGACATTGGGTCGGTACTTTTGGGACAGACTTTTGTACATGTACATATACATATGCAGATATTTATATGTATTCCCCCCTTTTCTTTTAGGCTCTGCACAGGGTAGGTGCTTGCAGCAAGGACATTTGGACTTAGCTGAGGTCAAATTCTGTCTACATGTACATACACGTATATTTATATGTATTCCCCCCTTTTCTTTTAAGCTCTGCACAGGGTGGGTGCTTGCAGCAAGGGCATTTGGACTTATCTGAGGTCAAATACTGTCTTTGGTGTTTGAATTCACAATTCCGACCTTCTCGTGGGCATAAAAGACATTCAATAATAACCGTGGAATGCTGGACCCTGTACAATTTCAGAACACAAGGGGTGAAAGATGAGGTTGTAGGTAATAAGGGCAACAAAACTAGCCTAATAAAACCCTGAGCCAAAGGTGCTGAGCTGGGAAGCAGCAGCCAGCCCTCCCTTTCCCACTGCAACCGTCCCTGGTGAAATTCCAGAGCTCTGAAGAGAAATTGCTTGTGACAGTTTATAGCCCATAGAAGACAGTGACACTAACCTCTGACCTTTCTGGTGAGCAGGGTGGGAATCATCCCAGGATTTACCCAGCGCTAATGGCCACTGCTCTGTCCCCCTGCCAGCGACCCCAGGGGGATTCTATCTGACTGCATTCCCTCCATCTCAATATTTTCCTTCACAATTACTCTTCTCCCCTTCCTTTTTAGAGGTGGGCCAGCAAATTCTGTGTCCACTGAAGTTTTTAATAAAAGCATTCCTGCATTCCGAAGGCACTATCTTAACCTTTTCAGAAAGTCTGGATCACAGAAGGTAAATGATGATATTTGTCTCCAAAGACAAAATGCTTGCCAGCATGAAAGGTCACACCTGATTAATCTATAGGATTAAAGGCTCTATTCTTCCAATCACTAAACTATGGCCAGTCCAGCTTTAGCCAAACACAGGCACTTCAGTTATAAGGAAAGGATATTGTAAGGTAATTTGTAGCTCATTAACAGTTGATGAAAAATGCCTTGTATACACCTCTGAGTATCCTGTGGGTTACAACTTAGCTTCTGTCTGCAGGGAGCAGCTAAGGTGTCCTTGCCTCCCCAAATCTTCTGTAACTCAGGAGTTACCAATATTAGAATGAAGCATGATTCTGGAGTGTATCAAGGCTAGCTTTGAGGGCTCAGGGTCCAAAAGGCTTTTGATTTCTCTTCACCTCAGAGCAGGTTTTCAGCCCTGCTTCCAGTGGCTGTTTCATATTCACCATTCTGACCTCTAAGAGGTACCTCAAAGAACATTTGCTTTTGGTGCTGCATCCTTGTTGCTCTGAACTAAACAGTAGAGCTGTGTTTCACAATTTCTGATGGTGTTCTTCCACCTTTGGAGTTGCTGCAGATGTGGCCTTTGCTGTAATCTCTCTGCAGACACCCTCTCACTCACCCTTCCTGTCCCGTCAGCAGCTGGGGGTTGACCTTCCTGAGGATAATGAGATGCTGAGAGTCTATCTCTAGGCAAACAGGTACATTACGTGAGTGGTTACAGCCTTCCTGGGGAAGGCCCAGGGGACCAGCTACACACTTTCTGTGTTGGCATTTTTTTGGTTAAGCTTTTACTGAAATATAGAGATGTTCATGTTTCCATGAATACAGCCTGAAGAAGTTTCAAAATTTGAACACATTTATATCATCCAATATTACAAGATCAAGAAACATCCACAAGGTTTCTTCCAGAGGCAAGTTAGTAACATAAGTCCAGCTCTGTGGCACAGAGCATTTCATAATCTCACAGCCTGTTCGATATGTGAACACCTGCTCTAAGCCAGGCATAGTGATAGGCGCTGGGCATTTAGCACGAGACCTAGTGCTGGCCTCAGGAGAGTCAGGTGCCTGCCTGTTTCCCCGCCCTCATCTTTGTGCACATAGAGCCTGCCCTGCTAGGTCCAGGTATGCTGACTGACCTTTCGGTGTCCCATATGTCCACGTTCTTTCAGGACTCCATTAGAATGGCTTACCTGTTCTCAACCTAGCCTTTACCTCTCTGTTTAGAGATCCCCTCAACCAAGGGGCTCCCAGGGACCGTGGCTGGGCAAGGGGTTCCCCTGGCTTAGTTTCCCAGAATGGTTATGATATCCTATCACAATCCTCTGTTTACTAACCCTGTTCCTCAGGTAACTTGTTAAGTCACCGAGCACAAGGGCCACGTATTATTTATCTTTGCATCTCCAGGACCAAGCGCAGTGGCCAGCTCTCTGTGGAGGAAGGTCCATATGCTACTTCATTCATCATGTCAGGTTCCTCCTATGGAACTTACGTGATCTTTTGGTTGCCTGCTCCCTCACAAGACTTGTCTGGCTTTTGAGATACTTTGAAAATAAGACTTTCCTCCATATCTCCAAATAAATGTCCACATATTCATTCACAGTGGATACAACTCTTCTCTTTCCATTTCTCGTCTCCCATGTTGTGCTCCCTTCTGGGTGTGATCCCTCTGCTCTATGCTCTCTGGCATGTCCACTTCCTGACCAGCCACTGACCCAACCTACCTGTCTTTCAAGGCCAACCTCAAAGGTTGACTTTGTTTAGAAGCCACCTGCCTATTGTCCATCACCCTGATGATTCACTGTTTAGACTCCTGCACTCTAACTTGGGTTGTGTGTGTGTGCCCAGCCTGTAGAGCTGGGGTCTGAGAATTCAGTTCTCCCTTACTGAGTGCAATGAAGGCTACCTATAAAGAGCCCTGCAAATGTTCATTTTGATATATGGGACTCAAAGTTGAATTTTCAGCTCTGAATGCCTGGCTTTTAGGAATAACAGGGAGAGTAGAACTTCTTGTGTGCTTGATACACCAGATATCTCGGCTCAGCCTATGCCCCCAAACTAGGCTGATTCCCCCCCATCTCAGCCAACGGCAAATCCTGTTAGCTTTGTGTCCAAAATATACAGAACATGCCCATCATCTAACCCCATTTCATCACCTCCCCTATTACGGCCCAAGCCACTATCTGGCCTAAATTATCATCAGTCTCGTATGAGGTCTCCCTACTTCTGCTCTAGTCCCCCATTGCTGATCTCAACCGAGCAATAGAGTGACCATGGCACTTGGAACTCCTCTCAGACCTTGGCAGTGGTGTCCATTTCACACCAAACAGAAGCCATGGATGGTATGGGCACCACACATCCCTCTGTGACTTACCATCCTGTTCCCTTCATGTGTCACCCACTCCCTCTGATCCAGTTTCCATTTCTTTCATGTTTTTACTCAAATGTCACCTATTCAGTGAGGCTCTCAAGGCTGCCTAGTAAAAATTATAGCACCTTTTATCTCTTTTCCCAGTTTCCATGTTTCATACACAAATAGTATACTTTCCTCTTTTCCAAAAAGTCTATTATGTATTTTACTCAGTTTTCTTTCTTTCTCCCAAATGGTGTTCAGCTGCATGAGGATAGTTATTCTTGTTTGTTCACTGCCACATCCCCGGAATCTGGAATGGTGTCTGGTGCACGGATGTTGAGTATTGGTTTTTGAATGAACAGAAATTGTTTGTGATTATGAAGCTGCTAGCTGAGTGCACCTGGTGTCTTTCCAGAATGGCATATCAAAGTAGGATAAAAGCTGTGGGGATATTCAATTGTCAAGGTTGGCCATGTCACCTGGGGCTTTCTTTTGACTTGTGTTAAGTAAAAGACCCCTCTTTGCAGAGAAGAACATAACACCAAGATGAAAGACATCATTCCTATCAAGATATTGGTGGTATATTTTGCAGAACTAGAGCAGATGTTCCAAAAATTTATATGGAACCACAAAGGACCCCGATTAGCCACAGCAATCTTGAGAAAGAACAAAGTTGGAGGAATCATGTTACCTCCGATACCAAACTATGCTACAAAGATATAGTAATCAAAACAGCCTGGTACTGGCCTAAAAACAGATGTGTGTATCAGTGGAACACAATAGAGAGCCTGGAATTAAGCCCACACCTTTATGGTCAGTTAATATATAACAAAGGAGACAAGGACATACGATGGGGTAAAGATAGTCTATCCAGTAAGTGGTGTTGGGAAAAATTAGAGAGATGCATGCAAAAAAAAAAAAAAAGAAAGAAAGAAAAGAAAAGAAATTAGACCACCTTCTTCCATCATATACAAGAATAACTTCAAAATAGATTAATGACTTAAATGTTAGACTCAAAACCATAAAAATCCCAGAATAAAACATAGGTAGTAAAATCTCAGACATTTCTCATAGCAATGCTTTTCCTGCTATGTTTCCAGGCAAGGAAAATAACAGAAACAGACTTATAGATACAGAGAACAGACTGGCAGCTGCAGAGGGGAGGGAGGTTGGGAGACTGGGTGAAAAAGGTGAAGGCATTAAGCAACAATATGAAACAAAACAAAATCCCTCAGAGACACAGACCACAGCATGGTGATTACCAGAGGGAAAGGGGGTGGGGAAGGTACAAAGGGTAAAGGGGGGATAAATGGTGATGGAAGACTTGACTTGGGGTGGTGAACACACAATACAATGTATAGATAATATGTTATAAAATTGTACACTTGAAACATATAAAATTATTAACCAATGTCACTCCAATAAATTCAGTAAATTAAAAAAAAAGATACAGACATCCTTTGATTAAAAGAAAAGAAGTAAACATCAGATGAGATTTGGCTGGTGTGGCTCAGTGAATTGAGCACCGACCTATGAACTCATGTGTCACTGGTTCGATTCCCAGCCAGGGCGACATAACCAGGTTGTAAGCTAGGTCTCTAGCCAGGTCTCCAGCTGGAGGCAAGTGAAAGCGAACCGTACAGTGATGTTTCTCTCTCTTTCTTCCTCTTTCCCTCCCTATTTCTCTCAAAATAATGAAAAAATCTTAAAAAAAAACCCCATCAAACGTTAGCTAAGGTGACATACTAACAGGATGATATGTTTTGTCACCATTTCCAGGACAGATGAAGGCGAAAGAAGTCACAATTAATTATCATGCAGGGAGGAAAGAAAGGTGAAGGACATTAATGTGGCCTCCTGCCCTTGGTCCTGCCTGGGCTGGGCACAATGAACTCACTGCTCTGGACTCTAACCCGACAAAGGGCCGAGAATCCAGGATGGGGGCATATTTCTGATTCACCGTTTGCTTAAACATTAGCTTCCCTTGCCCCCATGTGTGTGTATTCTTCCCCAGGTGCATCAGAATAAATATAAAAATCCATATAACTGGAAGGTACATACTTGACAGCATTTGAAAAGCGACTCACCGCTGTCGATTGCCAGGAAGAGGGCAGTGTACACACTGTTGCGGACAAAGGGGGACTCGCGGTCCAGCACCGCCGTGGTGTCCACAGTCCCGTTGATGGGATTGATGTTTAGCCAGCCTGCTGGGTCCTTATAAACAGAATACCTGAAAACAAAAACAAAAACATCCCAAATAATGTTAGGTTATGTTTACTGTTGATTCAAGAAATTTTCCATGCTGGCACCAGCTCCTGTGCTAAGTGCCAGGCCATCCTAATCTTAACACAAATCCAAAAGCATCATGGCAGTTACAGTGGTTCATTTGGAAAGTCATGGCTGGCTGCCATTTTATTCATGATTTTCAGAGAGAAGGGCAGGGAGGGAGGAAGAAAGGGAGAGAAACATCAGTGTATGGTTGCTTTTCTCCTGCCTCCAGCTACGGACCTGGCTGGAGACCTGGCTTGCCACCTGGTTATGTGTCCTGGCTGGCAATCAAACCAGCAACCTTTGGGTTCGCAGGCCGGTCCTAATCCACTAAGCCACACTAACCAGGGCTGGATTATTTTAGATTATTAAGAGAAGAGGGGGCTAAATGCAACCACAAGTGTCCTACGAGGAGTAGAGAGATGTGAGACACGCAGAAGGGGCCACGTGACCACGGAGTAGCGACTGAGTCATGCAGCCACCTGAAACTTCAAGAGACAAGGAAGGGTCCCCACTCCCCCTACTAACACAGTAGGTAGACTATCTCCACTTACAGATGAGGACACTGAGGCACAGCCTCGGGTGTGAACCCCATGCTAAGCTGTTTCCCAGCTATCTTAGTGGTGGGCGGTTAGAAGATGCTTCCCAAATGCTGAGAAAAAGTGAGAAAGCTAACTAGAGTGAGGGTGACTGTGGAGTGGGTCCGATCGTAACCACGGGGCTGTTAACGGATGTGATAGGCCAAGGAGACGGTAAATCTCCCAGGTTCTTCGTCCAGGACTTGGAGGTCATTCTGGGGGTGCTGCATGGTGACTGTTACGGGAGGGAGGCTGTGGTCACTGGGGGGCCTGGGCAGCCTGGGTCCTTAAGAAGGGTAGCGGGGGGATAAGCAGCCCCTGGCCATCAAAGGGAAGGGACAGCTGAGCAGCGGCCACGAGCCTTCTGGCAGCACCACACCCACAGTGTCAGCAGGACCACCAGCTGGGGAGACCCTTGGCCTGCTCCCCAGCTCTGCTGTAGCCTCCGTGCCAACCCCTGGACGGCTTTGGGGTTCCGGTGGGCATTGTCAGACCCTCAGACACAGCATTCCTATTTTATTTCATAGAGTGACACTCTGGTTTCCTATCAGTCCCTTGTGAATTTGGGTCATGTGAACAGACCCGAACACCTATGGGGGACCAATCAAATTCATTTTCGTCCTGAGAAGTAGATGCCCCAGACCCCGGACTTCGGGACAACGTGGGTCTGGCCTCTCCTGAACGGCCTCTGGGGTGCAGCACCCATTTATGAACAATAGCACCAAAGCAGCCACAGGGTGCATACTGGGTGCCAGGCACTGTTTTAAGAGCGTCCTGGACCTACTCTTTCAACCCTCACACCAACCAACCCTGTGAGGTTGAGCACATTACTATTCCCATTTTACAGATAAGCAACTGGAGAGAATGCTAGTTGTTGTAGCTCTTTTAATTGCTTTGATTTTTTTCTGTTGTGAAACACCAGGCTGTAGATTTCTTAGTCAAGAGACTTCTGTCATTTTAAACCCACTTGCGTATTTAAAATAAAGATTGTAAGTAGAGTTGTTAGTTTGTATTTTAAAAATGTAGCACTTGACTTTCTGCCAAGGAAAAAACAAATAGCATTCCTGTGCAAAAACAATAAAACAAAGCAACCACAAAACCAAAAAGCTCTCCCCAAATACAAAACCAAACCAGAGAGAGAGCTTTCCTGAGATTCGTGTCTAGTACCTTCATGGCCACAATGGTGTCAGGGCCTGGCTCTTCAAGTCCATGCTGGCCTGCCCAGCACACATGCTGTCAGCATCAATTGGGGGTTAAGAGCACAAACCCTAGAGTGAAAGAGACCTAGGTTCTAACTGTGTGACCTTGGACCAGTGACTTCTCTGTATTTGCTTCCCCCTCTGGGGGGTGGGGTTTGACCTCGTGGGCAGCTGATGCACGTGCGTGCGTGCTCTGTGCAGAGCGCTGAGTGAGGCTGTCACCCGTCAGACCCAGATGTGTCCATCAGCGGTCCCTTGGGGTCAGCCCCCGTGCGCCCTCTTTGGAGGGATCTGCACTGTCCCCCAGAATGTTTTGGAATAGCCAACTTGGTGGAGCCCCAGGAAAACATCGCGCTGAAGCTGGAACAGATGGAGGACAACTGGCGAGGATGAATGAGGCTCGCCCAGGCTCCCTTGCTGCCTCAGTGATCATTTCCATATTTCTTAAAAACAGAAGAAACGTATGTATGACTCCTGAGAAGGAACTACTCCAGAAACACCCATCTTTTATTTGGACAGAAATGTACACTTCTGCAAACTCCTATCTTCTAAGACGCAGCTGAAATATCTTCTCCTGGTTGTTGTGTGAGTTCCCCAATTAGAATTAGTCACTCTCTCCTGTAGGTCCTTGCTGGGCACGTGCATAGATTCAAATGCTTGTTTGAGTGTAAAATGGGCGCTTGTGGGCCTGCTGCCTTTACCAAACTGAGCTTCTTGATGTCAGGAAGGAGTTAACATTGGCTAACCTATTGCATGCCTATTGTGCCTGGCTCTGTGTTAAACAACTTAGCAGCACATTTATTTTTGTGGCCCACAGCAACCAACTAAAGTTGGTATCATCCTCGTTTTGAAGATAAACAAGATTCAGAGAGGCCTAATTAGCAACTTGCCCAAAGCAGCACAGTTAAGTGAACTTGGAATTCAGCACAGGTGTGCCAGATTCCCAGCGTGTTAGCTGGAGTTGGCTGCTCTGCACTCCCAGGTGCAAGCAGAATACCTGGCGGGGCTGCCCAGGAAATGTTATCACATCCTTTGTCTTTCAGTTGCAACAGTGAAGGAAGCAGAAAACGCAAAGAAAGGGAACATTGGTTTCCCATCTTGTTAGGTAACCAGGTCACCCTTGATGTAGGAGTGATTGGTGATTTAACATATTGAAATAATGAAAAACTTAAATGAATCATTATTTATTCCCTGGTTATTCAACTCAGAGTTTAGAATAGCAATAAAAACAGAAATAATACAGCTTTTCCTGTTGGCAAAGAAACAACACTCTTTGTTTTTCCCTCTGTCATGTTTTGGGTCTTACGATGCTGCACTTTTGCAGCGCGGATGGACATGTTTGCTCCTTTGCTGGCATAAGAAGTTGTTATATGCAGTTAAAAGCACATGGACATGACCTTGGGAGCTGTTCCCAGATACCAGCGCCCAGTGCAGGGAGTTTCTGTTCCCAGGGAAAGCAAGGGCTTCTACAGGGTAACATTTCATAGTTTTTTTTTCCTTAAAAGATAATCACAATAATCTTTTCTATTAAAAGATAATCCAATGCTGTGTGATTTAGCTGTGCTTTCACAGGGCCCCTTAGTTTTGTTTCCTTCTGCCATTTTACTTAATTTTATTTATTTATTATTTATTGTATTTTATTCGGTGCTCCTTCCCCTCGGAGACCCAGGCAGGCATGCCTGCCTCCTAGCTCTCCTGGACGCCACCTTGCTGCTCCTACTCAGCACCACGGCCCCGAACGGAGGACAGCGGACACCCCTTTTACTGAGCACACCCAAGTCCAGTGCTGGGTGACGCTGCGCCACACAATCCGAACTAGGAGCTGGGTGGAAGGCCCTGAACGTAGGGCCATCCTCCCCAGCACTGGAGCTTTCTCCCCAAAGGGGAGCGCAGCCCAGGGCCACCGGCCAGTCTGCTGTCCCACTCCCTGGCTGATGTGCCCTTCATTCCGATCAGCCTCTTTGACCAACTGGCCCAGCGCTCTACGCAAATTTCTGAGATGTTCAAAGCTGTCTTTTTAATAAAACTTTTGGTGTAAAAATACCAGCATGCGAGATGTTTTCTGTGTTTCTAGGCCTGAAAAATGCATATGCCTTATTAAATTGGAATTTCCAGGCAATTTATCTGTAATGTGAACTTTGCTTGTTACAGGGGAAGAAAAACCAAATTAAAACCGGGACTCATTTCAGTCTGTAATGCAGCTTCACAGGGGCTGCTTGCGTGCTCGCCAGAGCACCGCGTCCTTCAGGTGCCAGTGCCAGGAGGCGCAGGGCAGGCCGATTAGCAGGATCAGGCAGTGCGGGTGTGGGGATGCGGCCCTGAGCCACGCTCGGCCCTGAGCCACCCTCCAGCTCTGTGCCCCTTCCGGGAAGTGGGCTTCCTATCAGCAGGGCAGCAGCACGGCAGGAAGGAAGCTGCTGGGAGAGGGGCCAGGGCCAGATGGTGACTGGGAAGAACTTCTAGACCCTCAGGTGCCTGGGCAGTGGTGGGAAGGAGACTCGAAGGTTTGACATGTCCCTTCTGCAAGCTTCTTGGGTTCACACTCTGCTCTGTGGGGATCCATGTGTGTTCAGCATAGATACCCAAACCATACGGGTTAGCATAGCTTTCCTTTTCTTTTATATTAAAAATGTCATAAAGTAATACAGTGCTATTAGTGCAGGAGTAGCCAAATGGATCGATGCTATGTAACAAGGCATTAGAAAGGGGCAAATTTAAATAGATAACTAGATACAGATATCTAATATGATATTAGCTAGAGATCTATCTATCCATCCAGATAGATTTATATATACAATTATATATATATTATTATGTCTATCTATGTGTTTGGAAGTTTACTATTTGATGTAGGTGGCATATTCTATTGTTTGGGAAAGCTAGACCTTTCAATAAATTGTGTTGACTCATGATCTATTTGGATATCTTTCTGATACCTTTCGATCCTCGGGTGTATTATAAAATATTAAACATGTAAAGAGAGGTCTTGGTGTTTATTCACAAACTAGTGGCACGGATTACCTTGGGGAGCGGATTTGGGTTGTGGCTGGTGTCAAAAGAAGCTGGTCCAAGATCCCAGGGCTTTGTAGATACACTACAGCACCGAAAGGGCTGGTCTGGAGCAAACACGTGCTGGGGGACCATCAGACATATGCTGGCCAAGGTCACGTGGTGTAGGGAGGATTGGTGGTTTGGGAGCAACATGTGAACCTGACTGAGCCTCATTCTCTAAGAGGAGTCATCAATGATGGGAAGGACTAGGAGAGCCTGGACAGTGAAATGCAGAGGGACTTGACATTCCTCCTGAAGGAAGTACACCTTGTAAAACCGCAGGGAAGAAAGGAAACAGTAGGTGTGTGCTCCGTTCCTCGCTTAATTCCAGCCCGACATTCCTCCGTAGTAGATGAAACACCTGCATGAGTGATTCAAATCAATCACTTCATTTAAAAACAACTAGAATGCTTTAGAATTCTCAGTGGAAGGAAATACGCTGGTTTAAACTAGCACATGTAGCAGTTGTGCTGAGTGTAAAGAGCACATCCCAAATCTCTGACAAAAGTGCAAAGGAGACTGAAGGGCTAGTGAATCCCAAAGCCCTAGTCCCATTAGCCACAGACCATCATGGGGCTTACAGAGACACCAGAGGCTGCATTCTCTCCTCCCCCCAGGGAACCGGAGCCAAAAATAGCACTTTCAGTAACAGAAATGTCCCAGGGGCCACAACCAGATGACATGGGCAAGAAGAAATGTCCAGCGAATGGCCTGTGTAGGACTTCTTAGGGTTGAGAAGATGAGGACACAGCCAGCCCTGTTTGGTATGGGGCTATGACCTTGTAAGGCTCAATAACAGCTGGGGGTAGGGGAAGAGCTCTAGACCCTTCCCTGGACCCCCCATCTCAGCATCTCAGAGCCCCTGGCAGTCATCTTGCATGAGGCTTCACTATATTGCAGTTTTGACCATCATACTCTCATAGGAGCTGCCATCTTCTGATGGCACATGGACCAAGGCTGGGTTGGTTCCCTCCAGACAGCCTGACTCCCACCATGAAAATAAAGAATGGCCCTGGCTGGTGGCACAGTGGATAGATAAGGCACCAGCCTGCAAACCCAAAGGTTGCTGGCTGGATTCCCAGCCAGGGCACATAACCAGGTTGCAAGCCAGGTCTCCAGCCAGGTTCGTAGCTGAGGCAGGTGAAAGGTAACCATACATAGATGTCTTTTTCCTTCTCTGCTTCTCTTTCCTTTCCCTCTCTAAAAATAATAAAAATATAATCTTAAAAAGAAAAAAAGAAAATGAGGAATGCACAACTACGTATATCTAAGGCGAACACCTTCCACCCCTGCAATGGACCAAGGTGGTTTTGATGTACGTCCTTTGTTTCTGGTCTGTTGTAGGAAGTGGGAGGTGAGACCACCAGAGATCACCTTTTGCATGGACCCCTGCACAGCACCTGACTCTGTTACCACACTCTGTCCTCCAAAGAGCAATGGGGTGACTATTTTCAAGTTTACATCATATTTTGTGAGCTCCTGCTTAGCATCCTCCAAAGACTTCTCTCGGGTGTCGGATAAAATCCAAGCTCCTGACCATGGTCTTCAAGGCCTTGCCCGGCTCTCCACCCTCATTTCCTGACTCTTTCCTCACCTTCCCTACGGGCTGGGTACATGGGCCTTTCTTTCGTTCCCTGGATATAGCAAATTCATTCTTGTCTCAAGACTTTGCCACTGACTCACCGATTTCCCACTTGCCTCCTTGGGTTTTGTCCTGTGCATCACTCAGATCTCAGCCCCAGCGCTGGGTCGCAGTGTTCCCTGCCGAGACCATTGCTGGCAGTGCTATCTGAAGTCTGCCTCCAACTTAGCATGTAAGCTCCTTGGCACTGTGACTTCATCTATCTTATTCAACCCTCCATCCCTGGGGCCCAGAAGAATGCCTGGCATGCACTGCGTAGGCACTCAGTTATTGAATGAATGAATGAGTGGGTGAAAGTACAAGCCTTCTCCAACATGCTTTGACTGACCCATATCCAGGGTGACTTAGAATTCTAAGGAATTTTGTCCCGAGGTACCTGTCCATCCCTTCCCCATGGATAACCCCCTCCCTCTAGAGTGCTACTGGCTGGTCCTGGCCACGTAGCTTGGTTGGTTGGAGCCAAGGTTGTAGGTTCGATCCCCACTCAAGGCATATACAAGAATCAACTGATAAGTGCATAAACAAGTGGAACAACAAATTGATGTTTCTTTCTCTCTACTCCCCCTTAACCCCTCTCTCAAATCAATCAATAAACACAAACATTTGCAAAAGGGCCACTGAACCATCTTTCTCTTTTGTTACAGCCAGACTGCCACCTAAATGCTGCTCCAGAGGCCCTGTGGGTGGGCTCAAACCTCTGCGTGCTATCTACAGGGGTTTAGCTAGTTGAGCCCGTGCGTCAGGGCTCCCAAAGGCCACCCCGGGTTCAGCGACCTGCTGGGAGGATCTACGGGACTCAGAATGTAGCCATAGTCCTGGTGAAGATTTATTACTGGGAGAGGATGCAGAGCAAGATGGGAACAGGGAATAGCTCGTGGGGCGAAGTTGTGGGGAACCAGGTACCAGATTCCAGAGTCCCTTTCGGCTGGAGTCACACAGGGCATGCTCAGTCCCCCAGGAGTGAGTTCTGGTGACACTGTGAAGTGCTGTCTACCAGCGAAACTTAAAGACTCTGTGCCTAGGTTTTGGTTGGGGGGTGGCATATTGCAGAAGGAACGCAGGGATTCAGCATAAATCATATTTGTTTGCACAAACAGCTTAGGCACAGGGAGCTACTCTGATCAGGTCTGGGGCTGGTGGGGACCCTCCCAAAATCCAAGGTCCCAGCTGCCAGCCACAGGCCACCCTTGCAAGCGGGGCTTTCTGGGGGCGGCAGCCTCCAGCATGCTGTGTTAACTGGCTTCTGCATGGTCGTGATCAGAATGAGGAAGCTGGTGGATCAAAAGGGATTCAACTTCTTTTAGAAGCCATTTAATTCCTATTTTTCCTAACACCGTTTTAACTCCAGAGACCTCATGTCCAACACCCTACCCCCCACACCCAAGAAGCTGGAAGTTATTCAGGTAGGGTGGCCGCTGCTTCACCCTCTCACGCTTCCCCGAGGACAGACAGATCGTGTCTCCTGTGCTCACTGTGGGGAATTCAGGCAGCACAGAGAAGCGGAAGAAGGAAAATGAAAATCACCCTCATCTGCCTCCAGAAATAGTATGATTAGAGTTTTCATCGAGACGCTTATAGCCTGTGTACAGATACGTGCGTGCACACTTGTACATTTTTAATGTGACCATACTGTTCGCTCACTCATTTTGTATGAATGTTTAGTAACAGTGGATTCCCTGCTTTGCTGGAACTTCTACTGTAGCAGGGAGAGAGGAAACTAATTAGTAACCACACAAATGGTTATTTAATTACACTTCTGATTAGCACTGTGAAGGCAGTTACCCTCACTTAATGCACTGTTCTTCTATTTTTAGTTTTTGCTTTCCGTGATATCTAGAAGTGGAGGCACACATTCACTGATGGCGAGGTGGTGCCACGCGATGTTTGTACATTATTGGGTGTCATCGTCCCATCGGTCAGGGAGGCAGAGCTTATCACCCCCATTTTGTAGATGGGGAAACCAGGGTTCAGAGTGGGCCAGTCGCTGAGTCACATCATGTCGCTTTCCAACCGAACTGTGGTTTCAATGCAGATCTCTGTCTCTTCACGTGGTTTCTATCTTTTTGTTTGCCTTCAAAGTAGTCCACGAGGGTTGTAATTTTTCCATGCTATTGGCTCTCCCGTTTGGGCATTTACTGGGCTTGTTGGTATGAGAGGGCCTTTTCATGTTTCAAGTTCTGCAGGTGGTTCTGGTTCGCCTGAGATCCTCCCTTCTACCCATAATGATGAAGCTTGGGGCTGACCCCTGGGGCCAGGTCCTGTGGCTTTTCTTAAGGGCTAATTTAGGAACAACGAATTGGAATCTACAGTATGGTAACATTTCTTAAAACAAAACAAAACCAAAAAAACCCAAAACTGAAAACCAACCAAACAAAAAACACCAAAACTATGAATACGTCCTTAAAATTATACTTCTGTTTATAAACAAATCATACACATTTGAGGAAGATTTAATACCATATAGCATGTGTGTGTGGATGCAGAAATTCTTCCTCATTAGAAAGTCTCAAATATAATATTGGTGTAAGTTGGTCTATTATTGGAAGTAATAATACAACAACGCCTAAGTCAGACTTAGAGACTTACCCTGGGACAAATTACTCTGTTGTGATAAGAATGAATGAGGTCTGATCATGATTTCCTCCAAAAAATAGTCACCCAGTCACTCTCTGCTTTTGCTAGAGGGAGAGGAAGGGGTGGGTCTCAGGAGGGTGCTGCAGACTGCAAGTGTCACCCACCAGGGTGGACCTCAGGAAGACCCCTGCCTGCAGACGCCTGGAGTCTCTTCGGCTGCCTGCCCCACGCCCTCCCTAGAGCACAGAAGGCACCTTCCACATCATTTCTGAGCATGACCTGTCCCAGGCAAGGGAAGGCGGCTCCTAGCTTCTCCCAGTAAAGGCCACGTCTGCTTTCTTGTTTGAGGCCATTAATCCCTTGTTAAAATTTAGCATGGGTCTCCTTACAACGGCTGTGAGGGGGCCTTTTTGTGCCAGCAACAGGACTCGGCTGTGACCAGGCTCTTTCTAGTATGGGTTTCATCCCCATTTTGCAAAGTTATTTTCAAAGATGATTTACAAAGTTTCCCATCTGGCCTTTGAATCCTACATAAATGCAGCAGCTATTTTAAAAAGCAAAAACAAACAAAAACCCCCCATGAAGTCCTCAGAGTGCTGCTTATCACTGTCTCTAAAGGTCTTGTCATTATTGCCTCAGGTGAAACTGATCACAAGGAAATACAGAAAAATACACAAAAACAGATTCAATGTGTAAGGCCACATAGAGTCACAACAATGTGGCTCTTACAACAATAGGCTGGGACTTGAGAAACTCAGAATTCTGAAATCCAAGAACCCACATGTCAACTCTAGATGAAAACATGGGTTAACAACTCAGTCTTGGTTAAAGTATTAAACAGATGCTATAACAATGCCTCCCCAAGATGGTTTTCATTGTTAATGATCATTATCATCATCGTTAATTTCATTATTAATGATCAAGTCTGGCTCCTCCTACAGGCACTGCTTGGGGCAGGGTCCAAGTTCCCATCTGTGTATCTGTGTTGGATATTTTTTTGCAAGCACCAGAAATGTCACTCAGAAATGAACAGAGTGAGCTGCAGTTCGGTACGAGTGGGTAGACATGAGCTTTCTTTAACGTCAGGCTACTCGCCCATTTGTTCACTCATCGGCTCGTTCCCTGAGGACCCATCCTGCATTCACTGTGTTCCTGGGCTTAAGCATGCAAATATGAACAAGGTCTTCAAGGGCCGCTCATCCTCTGAATGTTCCCCTGGCGACATCACGAATGAATTCCTGGCCATGTCTGTAATTGTCTCTAACGTCCCCCTTGCTTAACCCTGCTCAACCGACTGAGAGTCAGCCTCTCAGCGACTGGAACCCTCCGGATACAATGCAAATGCAGCAGAGAGTACAGCTGTCAATCTCCCCAAAGATGCAAGGGGCCAGGAGGAGGCACAAGGTGATGGTGGACCCGGGCAGGGACCTTAGCCCAGCAGGACAAGTGAGGCCACAGCGGAGAGAAGGTGGTCAATGGTGGAAGACAAGAGAGGAGGGTGAGTTAACAGGGGCCTCAGGAAGGAGTCAATCTGAACTGTCAGGGATTAGGAGGGGTCCGCTGGAAGACAGACAAAGCCTTGGGTGGCTTTGTGAGGGACACCGCTTTGTGAACATGCTATGCAGGTTGAGCATGGGTGTTGTCACAGGTCAAAAGCAAAACCACCCTTGGTTCATCAGCGTTCACCCTGAGCTTAGCTTATGGCTGGAGATAGGACAAACTTATAAACCAACTTATTTTCATCATTTATTCTTTCTAAGATCTCAATCAAATCTTAATTTTTTTTTGAGTCAGATGTAGGTCCCCACTTTAAATCACTGTAGATAGCCTCTTTCTCCCCCCGTCTTCTGTAGAGAAGGGCCGTTGGTGGGCCCTGTTCTCGAAGAATTCGTGACCTGGAGGACAGGAGCTGGACAAAAGGCGTGGAGGCAGGACTGGGGGGGTCCTGAGCCTCTGTGCTGAGATGTGTCCTACAAAGTCACTTCAAACCCACACACCTCCCTCCACCTAGGACGCTGGAGACCTCCGCTCACCACAGGCCATAAAACATTCTCAGGAGGGAAAAATATATACCTGCCAAATCCAACTCCAGAGAGCCTGCCCCTTTCCCCTGAAAGATCTCAACATGTTTGCAAACAGCGACACTAAAGGCATCAGTATCCCCTTCGCTCTCGAGCAAGCACCTTCTGCTGTGGGCATTTCTAAATCTGACGAGGTTCTGCTGTCTTCCCAGGCTTATTTATGGAGATTTTCATGTTGCTTCCCCTGTAGGTGGTGGGGCGAGCTCCCAGTGGCCACTCCTCTTTAATATTCCCAGGGCCCAGGGCAGGGGCAGATATGAGAGGCCCACATACCATGGAGCTAATCAGAATTTGAGACCAGTTCTCCCCCCCCCCCCATGCCAGCCAGGACCCTGCATCCTGTTCCCCAGGATCACTCTTGATGCCTCCACAGAGCCTAACTTGGCCCTGCTGTCCCTTGACCAGCCTTCCTCCTATGAGCCTATATGCTGGGCCAGGCCAGGGTGGAGGCTGGGCCCAGCCCCCCTGGCTGGTGAGTGGAGGCAGGATTTCCAGGGTGTAAGGGTCCCTGCAGAATGTTATCACATGAGCAAGGATGACAAAGTACAGCATCTAGGGTCCTGGGCTCCCTAGACACCCACATTGGGAGACTTGGGGTGACCCACTTTAAACAAAAGCAGCCTCTCTCTTACTTCCAGGACCTAGGCCTGGATTTCTTCTTTGTCGTGCATGCATGTGGATACTCTGAGCCCAATGTCCTCTGTCTCAAGAGGTCATCCCTTGCCCATTATCCCCATGTGGTCAGTTGGTTACCAAACCTGAGTAATACTTCATTGTAAGGCTAAAAAGCAAAATAAGATGAAGTAACATTGTCCTGCTGTTTCAGAACTTGGAATGGGCAAGGCTTTCTATAGCATGTGTCCGTGGTCAGGTGGACCTCTCTGGCCAGGTCTCAGTGTGGTATGGCTTGTAGGTCAAGTTCAGCTTTTGTCCACTTAAGCCAATAGCATGGTAGTGTTGGAGCCAGGTGCTCGGTTTTTTAGGGTCAATTTTCTTGAAACAAGAGCACTGGGAGAGCAGACTGACTGGCATGTCTGAAGTCCAGTATAGGAGAGTTAATCAACCCCTCTGCCTTTGTTCCCAGAGTTCATTTTTATTGGGTGATTAATTGACATGCCACGGCCTTTGCTCCAGCACCTGGGTCTCTGAGCTCAGCTCAGATCTAAAGCATATTGGCGCTTTCGAGGAGAAGTCGATAAAGGAGGCCAGCTGCCATGGGGACCACAGTGAGATAGATGGTTAAGCCGTGCATGACGCCTTGAAGGTCAGTGAGCATGGCCTGGCAAGCGGCCACGGAGGAGGTGCTAATAGGCAGCCGCGCTCGGCTTAGGTGACGGGCCTTCTCCCGCTGGTGGAGTCCAACCAGCGAGCGATCTGCCGACACTGTTCCTCATGGAAACCAGCGCTCGGGAGCCGGTGAGTCTGGGCTTCATATGGAGCGGTGACCCCTGACAGCACGTGTCCAGTGTCCTTGGAGTGACTCATAGTCTACAAAGGCCATTCCTGGAACAGGTGGCTACTCTGTGGGAGTGAGCTGGCAGGTAATTTCCTGCCACGGAGGACTCAGAAATACACACTGCCAGCCCTGGGTGTTGATTTCACACACTCACTCAATTCAGTTTTTGGATACCTGCGATGTGCCCCATGCTTTGCTGGGGTCTGGGGAGATCACAGTGAAAAAGGCAGGAAGCTCCCTTCATCAAGGGCATGTATCAGCATATACTGTACTTTGTGTATGAGGTGTTAGGTGCCCAGTGGAGGGGCTGTCTTCCTCTGTTCTTATAGGCAGCAACTAGTCACATGCCTGGCCCATCACAGGCCTTCATCAAGGATGGGTGAGCAGAATAGGTAGGTGAATGAATGAGCAGATATGTATCTAATGTATGTGTGCACAGTATATGGTATAAATCCCAGACATATGTTGGGCATGTGTGTGTATGTATTAAAATATATTTGTATTATATTATATATGATATATAACATCACATATACATACACACACACATATAACATAGTCATTACATCCTTATTATGAATTGAATGCTATATGTTTGCTCACCTCCATTCAAATGTTGAAGCCCTGACCCCCAGTGTGGTATATTTGGACATGAGTCTTCTCACAAAGAAATAAAGGTTAAATGAGGTCATAAGGATGGGGCCATGTTCTAATAGAATTAGTGTCTTTATAAGAAGAGCCAAAGGACAATCCCCCTTGTTTTTCCTCTGTCCCCACTCTGCACGCACTGAGGAAAGGCCACGTGAGGGCACAGGGGGAAGGTGGCCATCTGCATGCCAGGAAAAGGGCTCTCACCAGCAACTGAACTGGGGAGAACCTTGATCACTAGACTTCCAGCCTCCAGAACTGTGACAAATAAATTTGTGTTGTTGAAGCCCCCGTCTGTGGTGCTTTATTGCCTCAAGCTAATACAATACTATACAACATTAGGCTGGATCATGAAGTTGCCATTTTACTGGTGAAAACCCATCAAATATCAGCAATTTCATAGGGCCTAATCTAATACATAACTGTGTATACAATAAAGATGACAGGTCGTAATTGTGTGTTTCCCTTCCCCTGGACAGAGTTCACTGAGGGCCAGGAGATAGGTCTGAGTAATCCCTGCCTTCTTTTCTCCCCAGGCAGCCACTGGCATCAGTAAACATTGGGAGTAAATTATTAAGTTGAGCTTTTTAAATCCCTGTCCTAACAGAAGCCTTAATATAGTTTATATTAAACTTCACTCATTAAAAATAATTACTGTGCTCATATTGGCGGGAGCTATTGAACTGCTCACCAAGAACTTTTTACTTCATGGGAAGTCAAATTAAATATTTGCACAAGACAGTCCCGCCACCTCCCACGTCCTGCTCATAGCCCAGCATCATCCAGCCTTCTCCAGTCACACCACTCAGGTACACACGCCTACACAGGCTTGTGGGGCCAATGGGTGTGAACAGGTGCCTCCCTGCCAGGCTCCTGTGTTTGCATAAGCAACTTAAACCCCAAGGTCAAGGACGGGTCCAGAGGTAGAGAGCTGAGTGAGTGGTGTGCAGTTCCAATGCCTGCCGGGTATCCTGATGCCCTTACCACACACCAGGCCTGCTCCTGAGCGGCCGCAGTGTGTGAGCACACACAGTGTCTGAGCACAGGTGTGGCTTACAGGCGGGGCCCCTGCTCTGGGAGGAGCTATGATTTGTGTACAGCCATTTTTCTAAAAGGCTTTTGCGGCACAAGAGAAATAAAAAGCCCTTCCCTCAGGCAGTGTCTGATTCTTCCCTCCTAATGCATGAGGCAAAATTGACACTTAAAATAAACCAAACCACTGACGCCCCCCAAGATAGACAAATGAGCAGATGGTAGGAAATCGTGTATTTCACTCCCCGCCTCTCCCTGCTTCCATGGTGGAGCCAGGTTGTCAGCTGGTCTCTTCAGGAGGTTTGTCATTTCCCAATCCGGTCAGTCCTTGGCCCTTGTGTCTTCTACACAGGCTTTCTTAGATATGCTATTCTAAGCTTTCTTTATCCTTTGAACATAATTTTGTCTTTCAGAGCCTCTAGTATCAATTTGTTAACACTCCTGGCTTTTAAAATCTCCCAGACATTTTATCGTGAAAAATTGAATATTTTCCCTTCCCAACATGGGAAGGTTGGAGGGTGCTCCCAGGAGAAGCCATGGCAAGGAGATCCATGGGTTGAGGGAGAGGTTTGTGATAAAGCAAAAAGGATAAAGGGTAGAACCTAGGTGATTGATCAATGGGTGCTTGCTGTGAAACCCAACACTTCTATACATCTGAAGGTTTCATAAAGTTGAGGAAAACAAGAGAGGATGAATGTGCCTTTTTCTCCACACACTAAGCATCTTCTGTTCCCACATTTGTGCCCTTCTAAGGGACCGAGGATCCTTACGGAGATGACATATTGTACAGTTCTATTCACATGCAATATCCAGGCTAGGCAAGCCCACGAAGTCAGAAAGCAGATTAGGGGATGCCCATGGCAGGGACTGGGGTGAGGGATGGAGGTGAGGGCTAAGGGGACAGAGTTTCTATTGAGGGTGAGGGAAATGTTCTAAAACTGAGAGTGGTGATGGCTACACAATGATGTGGATATACCAAAAACCATTGAATCATATGTTTTACATGAATGGATTGTATGATATAAGTTATTTCTCAGTAAAGTTGTTAGATGTAAGAAAGATATCTTCAAAGAAGTGAGTGTGCCACGATTTCCAAGGTTATTAATGAAAAACAAAGCAAATAAGACAAAGGCCACATACCCTTCCTAGGGCACTCTTCCTACTATTAAATTTCAGAGGGTCCCAACATGATAGAGGTATTTTAATTTTCTTTCATTTTTGCCTGTTTGACATATGCTGAGCCAAACAAAGGACTCTCCCAATCTCACCTATAGGATCTTCATTCATAGTTGTACTGACTGCAGCAGAATGGACCAAGGTCTAAACTTGTCTGGTCAAGAATGACTGACTGACTGACTGACTGAATGAATGAATGAGTGAGTGAACAGGCACCTTGCTCTTTGTTTGGCTTTTCTTATCAAAACATCTGTTTCTTTTGAATGAATGCTTCATGTATTCTTATCTATGAAGGTTACAGCTGTTTCTTCATGCTATTGAGGGTCCTTATTTCTCCCAAGCTTCAAGCAGAAGCCCTGATCCTATGGTATTATTTTCACTCTTGGGCCTCGGTTTCCTTATCTATAAAACAAAGGACATATTAAATGATGGTCTTTCAGGTTCCTTCTAAGGCTAGTCAATTATGACAGGTTTTACCAAACTGATGGTTATTTAGCAATGAGCAAACAGTTATAAAATTATTCCTGGTGGGCAGATTCAAACCAAAGTTCTGGAAGTTTTTTCTATATGATGTGTGACATTTTACAATATAGTGTAAGTGCAGAAAGTGAAAAGGCAGATATTAAAGGTGAAAAAAATAAATAGCCAAGAAAGAATGCCTATATAAATTGCTCACTCTGACTTCAGAGGGATGATTTTTTTTTAAAGTAAGATCAGGAGAACTAGATTTATGTCTCCAGATCCAATGCAAATGCAGGATTTGTACAATAACCATTTATCAGCTCCCAAAGAGCTGATTTATGGCCCAACCGTCCTACTTTGTATTCTGACGGTCTCAGAAAGTTAACTGACAACATGGAAAGAAATATCCTCCAACTCATTGTAGATGACGGGTTATAAATGAGCACAACTTGATTTTCTGCTCTGGAAAAACCAGTGTTTTGAAACTCTCATCCAAAATTAGTTGTTACAGCTTTTCTCAAACTTGACTGTTTGGCCCAGTGCTGTGTTGTTGTTTTAGTTATTTAATTTCCTGACAGTTTGGGCAGGAAAACTACTGCATTCACTTCAGTACATTGTAGGTCACCCACTTCATCCAGATGTAGCACCAAATCCCCAGCTAGACTGTGCCCAGGACATATTCCACTGCTGTCCCCTGCAGAGATCTTGTGCCATGTATGAAAAGGTGGGTAATGTAGAGCCAGTACCCAGCATGTAAGCATCTGGGATGATGAATTAGTTGGCCCAGGACCTAGTTAAAGGGAGACACTGTGCTCATTGGAAGTGGGTGGAGACAGAGGTACAACTTGGTTCTTGACTCTCCTCCCTAAATAGTGGAGACTTTAATTAACATTTCCCAGACAGTGTGCCCCATAGTACTGGCCCTGGAATTACCTGTGGAGCTCAAAGATAGGAATCCCCTGGCCCTGACACTAGAGTTCTTGGTTTGGTAGGTTCAAGGTTGGACCCAAGTCTCTATGATTTTAACACCTGCCATGAGTTTTTGTTACAGCTGGTCTAGAATACAGCCATCTGTGATTTGCTGGAACCTGGGGCTCTGTCATTTCTTTCAAGCAGCTGTAAGATTCTGGCACTCAAGGAAAGGGTAGAGAGATCAGCAAGGGAGGTCAGGACTCCTTTCCCCAACTAGGGAATGGCCTAGGGTCTTCCTCTTTACCCTTCACGTCTGGTTAATCACCACATCATTTTGATTCTTTCTTAGTGTTACTTAGCTCTCTGCACATCTTTGACTTCTCCTCGTTGCTGCTCTAGTCCTGGCCAGCATCATCCATTGTGTGACCTTCCCCCCTCTTCTCTCTTTCCTTAAAGTCTGCCTTGTGTCAGCTTTTTCTAAAATTCAGATCTGATCATAACATCCTTCTGAGTTCAGTCCTTCTGGTGTTTCCAGTGCCTACAGATCAAGGCTTAAATTCCACAGCAGACTCTACAAGACCCCTCACAATTGCTGATGGAACAGATCTTGCCACTGTGTCTTTGCTGTTTCCTGGGCCTGAACATGCTTTCCCTGGTCTACCATCAAGTCTTAGTGTGGCCGTCTCTTCCTTCTTTGAGTCTTACAGGCAGACACAGATATGCCTCTCTCTCTGTGCTTGTCATACCGACCTTTGTTTGGACCTCAAATGTTCCCTTCATCACAGCTTTTATATTGAAAGTGTTGTTTATACAGCTACCTTTTCATCTCTAGGTTAGGTCTAGATGACAGAGGTCTAGATGATAGAGGTCATATACATTTTGGTGACATTATGTCTCCAATATCTGTGAATTAGGGACTAAATGAATGAGGGAACCCAAAAGGGAGTCCCAGAGTTGGATGATCCTGGAACTGTTAGAATGGCTGGGAAGATATATAAGAGTTCATCCAAAGGCCTTGTAGGGAGTAGCTCTAAGCAAGGCTTCTTCTTAGAATTTCCCTGTTTGCAACATAGGTCCTGTTCAACCAGCAGCCAGTGTCCCTGTTGATACTTCTCCATCACTAATCTGACTCTTTTGGGGCAGCTGGTGCTGCTCAGTTTGGAAGGGGAGGGTAAGGAAAGGACACAAGTCTTTAGGTGAGCTTCCCAAGGCTCCTTAAGGAGGACTGTAGGAGACAGGCTTCAACATAGGATTCTTGAACGCAGAAGGAGCCTCCCCTGGCCAATTTGAGCTTGTCCAATATCATGCAACCATGCACCTACCATGTATCCACCTTATATCTATTTTTCCGTGCATGCATGCACCAATCCATCCATCCACTCATGCATCCACCCATGCACCTATGCATCCATCCATGTATCCATCCAGCCTTTCAGTATTCACTGCATGGCTCTCATGTCTGTATACTGCATGTAGAACAAAGTTTATACTCTATAATTGGAGCAAGATCATAAGCAACATGTAAACATATAGGATAGTAATTTTAGAGAGTGATACATGCTCTAAGCCACCACTTTAGGCCATGCATAAGAAGTGGTGCATGTTTATGCACAAGTGATGCATAAGAAGTGGCCAGTTTCAAGTTAGTCATGATGTCGGTGAATGCAGAGTTGGGAACTGAGTGACAGGTGGGCACAGTTGGGAAAGGCTTCTTTTGTGAGAAGTGACCAAGAAAAGGCTTTTAGAGAACATGACTGATAAGGCCTATTCAAAAACGGAGACAGTCAAGTGGAGATGTGGGGAGGACATTTCAGGCAGAGGAAACCATGTGAATTGATGAATCAGGGAAGATCCTATGACTGGGAAGTATCTTGGGGTTAGTAGGTAGGACAGAGGTCAGATGGACCTGAGTTCAAATTCTAGCTCAGCCACTTAAACTCCGTAGGTCCTTGAGAAAGAGACTAACCTTTTCAAGCTTTTTACTTTCCAATATGGACAGGGGAGACGCTTAAACCTTAGTCATAAGATGGTTGTGAAGATTCAATCATATGTGGAGCGTGGTACTTGGCATGGGGTAGATTCTCAAGCCAAGATATTTCAAAAATCCTTTTGCCAGGTGAAAAAGGATTTTTCTCATCAAGATTGTAAGACAGGTGAAAAAGATTAATCACTTCAGTTCTGGTAACCAGTTTTAGACAGACACCTCTATCTGATTTCAGCTTCATTCCATATTTTTAAAATGCTCTGTGTACTCCCTTTATTATGTATGTCACCTGGAACTAGTTACTGTGAAACTAGAAGGTCACAGCTTGGCTCTGGGCTCAGAAATATGGCACCTGTCAGGTGTGTGATTTAGGAACTTGGCCTTCCTCAGTGGAGCCACAGGGTAGTCAAATCAAGCCAATGATTCAATCCATTGCTGCTGAATAAAAGCTGGGAGAAATCTTAAACGGCTATGTCAACACTAAACTTTATTAGTAAACATTTTTAGTAAGATGACATTGAACCCCTCACTCCCTTCCTCTCTGTCTCCAAATAGCTCGTCATTGGGGGGAGGCCCTAAAATCTCAATAGGAAGCTGCGACTCTGCCAGGCATGAAGCGAAAAAGCAAGATAAAAACAAAACACCTTCAAGGGTGTGGCACAGCAGGACACCTGGGCCGCATCTGCTCAGGCTTGCAGTTTTAGGCAGCCCTCTTTCACTAACATTCACATCCGGCTCTTATTTTCCATTTCTATTGCCCGAGGTGCATGGGTAAAGGTTCAACATCTGTTCTTTGGAAGAAAAAGAAAAAGTCCAGATTTGCAGCATATGTCTATTGCCATTGTGTAAATACCTCCACTGTGGCCAGTTTCAAGTTATTCATGATGTCAATGAATGCAGAGTTGGGAACGGAGGGTAACAACTGGTCTTACCAGCTGGTATGAGCTGGCTTCAGCACACCATCGCCCTAAAAATAATAGTGACCATCCACTCTGGTGGGTCCTGTAGCAGGCCCTGTGTACATGGCATTTCATATCAACATACATGATAAGAAAATGTCATTGTTGGAGGCAGGGATTATTAGTATCAGCTCAAGGATGAGGGACGCGCGCTCAGAGAGATGGTGTGGGCAGCACAGGTTCACATCACTAGAAAGTGGCTGATAGGATCTGGGACTGGGCGCTTCAGGCACCCTCACTGTGGTGCACCCCCCTCACCCCCATTCTAAGTCTTCTTTCTTCCCTGGATAGGTACCTTGCTTTCTCACAGGCTCCATAACTGCAGGGTCCCTGGGGTCTTCCTGCGATGCTCTCATGTGTAACCATCCTCCAGTTCAGAACTAGGCCCAGTTTACTTAGCGTGGCACCTGCGCAGCCTGCACATCCTCACGTAATCCCTCTACTCTAGGCTAAATAGGTTTCCCTGCTGACCCCGATGTGCCTAAAAGCACTGACCTACCTGCCTTTCACATCAGCTCTTCCCCGTGTACCCATTGCAGCCCTGTTCACATCCTGGCCTCTCCAGTCAGCCCCCTGGACCACGTTGGTCCCGGAACCTCTTCCTCTCTTGAGCTTCTACGGCATTTACAGCCTGGACCTCTCACTTGATCCTTATGACCAGAGGCTTTTATAAAAAAAAACTATTTGCTGGGTTGGATTTCTTACAGGTTGCAGGAGTCTACAAGCTACTTTAGAATAGAGACAGTGTGGTTCGCATCATTAGAGAAGAGCCACCAAGAATCACTTGCTCAGACAGGTGACTAGGGACAGTGCCCGGTGCAGAATGTTTCCGACTTGCCCACTAAAAAGATCACCAGGAAGGACACTGACACTTTGGGTCTCAGCACCCTTAGCAGCCTGGTGAGAGCAAATCAATCAATTAAAAAAATTTTTTAAAGCAGCACATCTCATTCTCTCCTCCCTCTATATTTCCCCATGGCTGGGTGTGTGAGACATAAATTCTTCTGGGCTCTGGATACAGGACACAAGCTACATCACAACTCCATAATCTAATCCACAGAGTTTTGCAGGACAGAGGGGCTGTCAATCCCAAATCAAGCTGGTTTGAATGGCTGCAGCTCTGACCTTCAGGTGACTTTGCTTGAGCCTTAAAGGGGCATGGCCACCCACTGCTAGCCATGCTGGAGCGTGCCTGATGTGCATCACTGAGCCTGTATTTCTGGCTGTATTTCATAACCACTGCAGCCAGAGACAGAACATGGAATCCTGATGATACGCAATGGCAGTGCTACTGAGGATGTTATGTGCAAATGTTAAAACTGGCAGCATCAGAAGGACTTGTGCATCCCTCCCCCAGGATGAGGCTGATTAGCCTCATGGTTGGGATCCACTCCATGGAGGTGTGTCAGGGAGAAAATTAGGCAGGGGCCTTGCTGGATAACAGAGGTGGTTGTGAGGCCCTGAGGGATTGATCTTCCAGAACTGTCTGGCCCTGGATGTGGGATTGTATGGGGTCCATGCCTAGTTCTCATCAGCCCCAATTCCTCTCGTCACAGGGTGTGGCAGTCAGAGCAGAGCTTGACAAATTCTGCAATCAAAATGTCACAGTCACATGTGTCTGCTTAGTAGAATTTATGGTCATTTGCCTCTCCCTAATATTTTCTCTTAAAAAGAGGCAGAGACCAGAGACGATAAACAAGTTAGTGTTGGGAGATGCTGACAGGGAGCGGGCACCCTTTGCCCTTCAGTCACAAGCCAGCACCCCTGTTTCTGGGCCTGAGCCTTTGCTTGGGATGCCAAGGCCCCATGCCCACCGTGCAGCAGGCTGGATGTGCCGGAGAATTAGCCCTGCAAGGAGAAACGCCCACTAATGACTGAAGGGGGTTGCAGACAAGCACTCCAGTTCCTTCACTCCTGGTGGAAGAGTTTCTGGGGGCCCCTGGGGGCCCCTGGCGGGGCTGGGCTCCTTTGCACACAGCGGTGGCTGACCAGACCATGCAGAGCGCACTGGCTGAGCTCTCCTCCTTGTCCACTTCCCACACCGTTGCTGGTGTGTTGGAGATCACTTCCCCAGTAGACGGCTTGCATGCACGTCTTCGTCCTGGTGTCTGCTTCTGGGGCAACCCACACAGACAGTTGTTAGTAGAATTCCTGTGAGACGGTGGTTATGCCTTCTGGCATGAAACAACTTCATTAAGTGTGATGGGAGTTAGTTGCAATGGGCTCTCCTGAGCATCTCAACAATATGGAAGGAAGCAGCATAGAGCAGAAACTGGATGGGGTTTCTAGGAATGCAAATTCCGAGGAAGGTGTCTGGTGGACCCGCAGGCTGAGGTTTTAGAGTTGCCTCAATGCAGCTAGAGAGAGACGACAGGATTCGCATGCCGGGGAGCTGCGTAATTGACCTATATTTTCCCAAACGACCTCCCTCAGTCCTCACCAAAGCCCCAAGGGAAGGTCTTTTATTACCATTTACAGATAAGGAGACACTGAGCGGTTACAGGACCATAGATTACCTCCAGGAGAATTAAATGAGAAAATATGCATACAGATCCAACCCTTGGCTTACAGTAGGTGCTCATTTAGTTTTATTTCCTATTTCTTTCTCATGTGCTGGTGCAGTCACTCCTTCAGAACAACGGGCTGGCCCCCTTTTCAGGTGCTTTGAGACTATTTTGTGTGACAGAAGAAAGATAAGATGGAAACTCTTATATCTAGTAGTAGTCAAGCAGGCAATTCAGACCAATTCTCCCATGAAACATGATGTAAGAAGTTGGGAAAAAAATTATATATCTATAATGGGAAAGAAGCAGGCACAAGTTAGAAGACTGCAGGAAAGCAGTCAGTGGAAGTCTTTATTTGGGGTGTCTTGAAAAGTTCTACAGGCAACTGATGCCAATCTGAGTGAAAATTGAGCAGTTCCCAAAGACTTTTGATTTTGGAAAGCATGAATAAGAATGGAAGAATGTATCTACCCAAGTTAAAGAATCATCAGAGAGGTCAACAGGGGGACAGAAGTGGAACTCAATGGTGGTCAAGGGTTGAGGGTGAGGGTTGAGGGCAGGGTGAATAGGCAGAGCATTGAGGATTTTTGGGCAGTGAAATTACTCTGAATGATACTATCACAGGGGATCTATGTCCTTCTAGATTTATCTCAGCTCATTGAGTGGACAACACCAAGAGTGATCCCTAAATGAAGGCTTTTGGGTGATAATGATGCATTACTATAGGTTCATTCATGGTACAAATGCACCATTCTGTTGGGGGTGTTGATAATGGGACAGGAAGGCATGTGTGGGGGCAGGAGGTACATGGGAAATCTCTGTACATTCTCCTCAATTTTGCTATGAATCTAACACTTTTCTGAAAAATAAAGTCTATTAAAAAAATGGGCAAATTTAGGTTTTTCCAACCTATGGAAAACAAACTGAATTCATCAAAGTGGAAGATGTTTATCAAGAAGACAGTATTAAAGGTAAATTGTATCTATTGGTGAAAGATTTCATGTTATCTAATAGAACATTTATCAAACACAGAGGGAAAATAATGACAAATTAGGCAAGGGAAGTGCAGTAGACTCCTTTTCTACGCCGCCCCCAGCATGACATTTCTTGTCCTTCATTTTGGTAAAAAATATCCTGGTGCTGCTACCCACCTCCATTACCAAGAGGTGGTCCCTGTCTCAAGCTAGACCATCAAACACACTCCCAAACCCACCTCTGGGCCTGGATGGACAGTGGGGGCCCATGTTCATGACGTTGCTGCCCATGACCTCCCACCTCACTGAAGGTCCCACCTGCTGTGGCACCTGCATGCTACATAGCTTTCTAATACCGTTTGAATTTTTTGCATGTTTTCCAGAGCTAATTTGTCACTTGCACCCAACTCCAATGGAGAACAATCCCATTTCAGAAATGAGACACTACTTGAGAATGCATTTTGCTGTGCTGCTGCTGCTGCTGCTACAGGAGGAAGTGCCTGGGCCCGGGAGCTCATGTGCCAGGTGGAGGTGTTCAAGTCCATCCCTCACCGCAGGGTGCAGAAATGCTTGAAAATGTTAAAATAAACCAATGCCTGTAGGAAATCTTGGCATCGCCTGCCTCCCCGGGTAAAGTCAGCAAAGATAAAGTGGATGGGCTCTTAAAACCCAAAACAGCTGTGAATGAAGCGTCCAGTTGTGATCAAGTAAAGGAAAATGTTAACCTCCGATGCGCAAACAGGCTTTGTATTATCCACAAGTAACTCTGCACAAAGCATGGAAATAGCCCAAGTAATTATTACGCAGAACTTAATATTTATGCCAGCATGAACTTGTAGCAATAAAGCTCCATTTCATATCTTTTATGGAATGAGGTGGGGGCATTTAGGAGCCAGGCAAGCATGAATGAGTGCAGAAATACACTAAATGATAGCGATAAAAGTCTCACTCTTGACTCTAGCTTCTGCTTTATCCGGCATTAGCTGGAAAGCCCTTGCTCAGCAAATAGCAATCACCTGAGATTATAAATGATGTACATGAACAGATGGGCACATGTAACACACTCAGCCTTTTCTCTTAAAGAGACAAGAGGAATGGGAAAGGGTGGTTGGCAAAAAATCTAATTAAGAATTAAAGATACAGATGAAGTCTCATTGAAGATAAAAAAACAAATGTGTATCATAAACACCTTCTCCTTGTAAGAGATTCAGAAAGCATTTCCAATTCCATCTTTTATGATAAATCTACTAAATGTAAGCAAAAAAAAAAAAAAAAAAATCCACAGGCTCCAAAATGTCAGTCTGCCTATATAACTCATGAATATTCAACAGTTCCTGAGTCTGTTTTGTGACACTAATTTGTGTTACAGTCTCTGTAAAAAATGTCTTGAAACTCTCCTACTGATAGTTGAGAATCTTTATTAATAGGAAAAAAAACCCTTAGCTTTAGTTACAGAGATAACGTGTCACATGGTTAGTTTCTGGATATTTGCGGAGCACTAAGTTATGGGGCGCTGGGCAATAGCTCCCCCAAAGCCACCAAACATCCCCAGTAAGAACACAAGGAAATTACTGGGGCAGCATGCCACTTTGGAAATATACTCTACAGTATTTACAAAAAATTTTGATTCTAGCTACATGTTACTGAGGGCATAGATTTGATACTCATTAGGTATTTCTGTTAATCATAAAAGCAACCTTTTAAGGATCAGGCTAGTAATGATACCCCGAGGCAAGTCACTAAAGCAGTGGGATCTCTCAACAGGTTCAGGAACCTTGGAAAGGGCTCTAAACGCCATTTGCTAGTACGTGACTTACAAAGCCTGTGGTTGTCGTGGTTTCTGCAGCATCTGTTTCTCTTTCTGTCAGACCTGACTTTGCTTTGAGCAACTGGCCCACTGTCACACCGCCTCCAGCCTTTGGGTGGCACGACTGCTGGGGCAGCACCAGTTCCCCTGAGGTCACTTGAGCCTGTGGCCAGGGACTGGTGTAGGCTGGGACCCAGGAATTCTGCTGGAACCCCGGGAAGGAACATCCCTGGGGATGCACAGCAGGTGATCTGTAGAGCGGGAGCTACTGCTGGGTTTTTGCTACAGGAGGTCAAGGCCTATTTGAGGGTAAACTGCCAGCAAGGAGAGGGAGTCAAGATCTCTGAGAGCCCCACCTCCACCCCACATTCTACCCTGATGTCACTGGCAGGCACTGTTCTGATTGGCTGGTGGCCACAGCTACTGGTTCCTATTTGAATATTTCCCATAAACACTCAGACCCAACTCTGCCTAAAATCACATCTACCCCTGGATTTCTCTATTAGTTATGTGAGCTGATCGGGACATTTTTCTTTTGCTCATGCCAGTTCGAGTCAGAGTTAATTTGTAACTAAAAGTCCTGACTACTAGATAAGTCCACCATTTGTGAAGGTGAAAGTTTAAGTAACAAGCCTTTCTACTTATGAATTTAAAAAATTAAACCTTTTTACATTTTTTAATTTTAATTTTTTTGTATGGGAAAAAATGTGAGAAATGCAAAGACTCGGCTTGTGTTTCCTTTCTTGGAAGTGTCCTTCCCTCCCCAACTTGGCATAAAAAAGTATAGTCCTCATTAAGAACCAGCCGGAATGCATCAAGAATAAGTTGAAGTGAAAAGAATCTCCTTTCTCATGAAAATGAGGTGCCTTCTACCTGGGCTCAGGTGAAGCATTTCACACTGTCTGTCATGTGGGAAAGATGGAGGATGATGGGGTGAGACCAAAAATTAGGTGAGCTCCTCCTGGTGGAGGGACCATTTCTAGGGGGTGCTGGATGATCACACTTCCGCCTACTGATGTGTCAGGGTGGGACCCAGCGTATTGGATGGGGCAGGCTGACTTGAACCCGAGTGCCTGAAAGAAGTACAGGCACTTGCTCCTAAGCTGGGTTACTTGTTTGCTGTTTGATGATCGAGACAGAGGCTGACACACATGGTTCCCTTGCTACTGGCTGAAACTATAATCAGTTCATTAGTTAAAAGCCCCTCGATCTCAGATGGTTTTGAACTGAGGATGAAGGCAAATTTGGCCGGAGTCATGCTCGCATTTGAAAGCAAAAATCTCTCCACCTCAACATTTCTTTACTAGTGGCTTAGAAAGGTTCTATCATTTCAAAGTCACCTTGCAGAATGTACTATTTTAACAAAGTCCGAGAGATGGGTCAACAGTGTTAATAGAGCTAAATTTTTAGAGAAGCAATGTTTTTTACATCTCTTCATACTTTTATTATGCACATGTTTAATAACTGGATGAGATGGCATGTGGTGAACTGAACAGTCTAGCTACCCAGTGCAAAACAATGTCCATAACATTGAAAATAAAGTGGTAATAAGGTACTTTAGCAGAAAAGTGGAAGTGGGTAAACAAACTGAGTAATGTAGATAAATACGAAACGTTGCCTCAGTTTGCTGTTTGCTGCCTTGTAGAGTGGAAGCGTCTGGGCTTGCCCACACCTGGAGGGGGACACCCCTGAAAACACCAAATAAAACTGAAGGCAGATCTTCCCCAATGATTCTTGCCCCGGGACATTTCTTTCTCTAACAACATACAATTAATTAAGGCAAAGTGTGGGGATTTTTATTTTGCCTGTATTTTTTTTGTAGCTGCTTGTCTCATTTTCCATCGTATCTGCTGTGCATGGCATAGATGTTGCTTCTGAATCTGAACCAGGCCTAGCACAGTTCAGGTGTGCCTGGTCCTGGGGCTTGGTTTTTATAAGGTTGTGAGAGCCATAAAAGCTCTGATGGCTATTACAATGCATAATTGTCTCTTATCCAGCCAAGGCCCCTTTAAAAGGCATAGTGCGGAACTCTAATAGTGTTTACGAGGGGCTGAGTTACGTCTCTCCGAAATCCGTGTGTTGAAGTCCCAAATTCCAGAACCTCAGAATGCGAGTGAATTTGGGAATCATGTCTTTCAATAGGTGATTAAGTTAAAATGTGGTCGTTAGGGTGGGCCCTGATCTAAAACAACGTGTCATTATAAGGAGAGTATACTAGGACAGCCACGCACAGGGAGACCACACAGAAGGACACAGGGAGGAGTCAGCCATCTATAGCCAAGGAGAGAGGCTTCCAAAGGAACCAATTCTGCCGACACTTTAATCTCAGACTCCTGGCCTCTAGAATTGTAAGAAAATACATTTCTGTTGCCAAAGCCATGCAGTCTACAGTACTTTACGGCAGCCCTAGCCAACTAACACAGTGTCTTGTAAGTACGTGAACTCATGTTAGGCAGCAAGTGTCTCCACCATTAGGAAGGTTTGCTAACTGAGCTGAGTGTGTTAAGATAAAATCCCCTGAAATGAACCAATTGCTATTCCGTTATCTATTTAGCCTACAATAGCGCTTCTTGAATTGCTCCCTGGTATTGTTTGTTCACAGTAGGTAGTGTACCAACGGCACTTTTCTTCCTTCAGCCCACCTGAGAATTACAAACCACGTTGCCCTTGAAGAACACAGCAGGCTGACTTTCCAAGGAAACATCTCGAAACCTCCCTGTGTCTGAATTCACAGAAACTTCTCACTGGAAATCTCTAGGGAAGGGCCCCTTTGCCTATAGTCCAGGACAGTGGCCCCTGCCCCAAGCAAGGCAGGGTGTACTGCGACCCCTCTGCTGTCCCCAGAGTCCAGGCCTCTGAGTCTGCCTTATAGCAGCTGGGAAGAAGGATCTTCTCCATTTCGAGCCCTGGTGCATCTCCCAGGGCTCTGCCCTGCTCACTGCAATTTGGCCCATGGGAGATGACCTCCTCCTCCTCGGAACATTGCCAGATGGTGACTGTGTTTGTCCCTCACGTGTCCTTTTACAGTTCTAGCTTCTTCCTTGTGTCTTGTCTCATCAAGTGTCTAGCCCTCTCCTATTCTTAATAACAAATGTAACAGTGAGTGAGTAGGAGGTGGCAGTCACTGTGCTGAGCATTTCACACTTGCTAAACTTGAACTTACTGTGCCCTCGTCAATCCCATTGAATTTAAGGAAACTTGGGCATGGGGAGGCCAAGTCAGTTTCTTCCAGTCTCATAGGTACTAAGTGGCCATGCAACCTGGTTTACTGTGATTCCAAAGTCCTCTTTCCTTTTTTCCCACATTAAAAAAACTGTGGCCCTGGCTGGTGGCACAGTGGGTAAGGCACCGATCTGTGAACCCAAAGGTCGCTGGTTTGATTCCCAGCCAAGGCAGTAACCAGGTTGCAAGCCAGATCTCCAGCCAGGTCCCCAGCTGGAGGCAGGTGAAAGGCAACCATACATATATGTTTCTCTCCCTCTCTGCCTCTCTCCCTGCACCTCTCTCTAAAAATAATAAATAAAATATTTAAAAAAGTGTGATAAAATACAGATAAAAACTTGTCTTCTTAACCATTTTAAAATGTACAATTCAGTGGTATTAAGTGCATTCACCATGTTGTGCAACTCTCACCACCATTGATCTCCAGAACTCTTTTCTGCCTGTAAATCTGAAACTCTACCTGTGAAATAATAACCTCCCATTGCCCCGCTGCTCCCGGAACTGGCAACAGCCATTGTGTCAGGGTTCTCTTCCTTTTACAGATTAAATAACAGGCCATCATCATATGGACCACCTTTTGCTTATCCATTCACCCACTGCTGGACACTTGGGTTGCTTTCATGTTTTAGCTATTGTGAATAATACTGCTATGAACATGGTTGTCCAGGTATCTCTTGGAGACCCTGTTTTCAATTATTTTGGTTTACTAATGTGGAATTGCTAGATCATATGATAATTCTTTTAAAAGTTTTTTGGTAGGCTCACTATACTGTTTCCCTTAGCAGTTGTACCATTTTACATTTTCACCAACAGTGCATAAGGGTTTCAGTTTCTTTACATCTTTGACAACACTTGCTTTTTTCTGTTTGCTTGTTTGTTTGTAAATTTGGCCATTCTAATGGGTATGAGGTGGTATCTTATTTAGGTTTGATTAACATTTCCCTAATGAACATGATTAGCCATGCTGAGCATCTTTTTATGTGCTTATTGGCCACTTGTATACCTTCTTTATAGAAATGCTTAGTGCTTCTTCTTAAGCTCCCATGGAGAGTTTTTCTGAGTTGCCCCCTTGAACATACTTGAGCTTGCAAGCATCCCTCCTTAAAAGATTCATCAAGAGGAACCAGACGCCCAGCATGCAGTAAGGTGCCCCTTGTTCCATGCCAGTGGTTGGACTTTAAGAGTCTCTTAGCTTTTCTAATAAATAGCCATAAGATACTTTTTCACAGGACTAAAAGATACTGAAAGCCTCTAGGCCCTTAAAGATGGACTTGACCTGGTTTTAAGCCAGCTCTCTGGTTTTGAATCAGAGGTCATTTGGGCAAGTGTCAGCCTGTTTTTCTAGCACAGGGTTCCTCAGGCTTGGCCCTACTGATGTTTGGGGCTGGATAATTCTCTGCTGTACAGGGGCTGTCCTGCGCATTGTAGGGCATTTAGCAGCAACTTTGGCTTCTGCCTGCTAGATGCCAGTAGCACCCCTATCCCCAATGTTCTAGACATTGTCAAATGTCATCTGGGTGGGGGAAATCATCCCTGGTTAGCATTCACTGTTTTAGTGTATTTCAGGCACCTGAAGATGGGCCACTTGCGTCTACTACTTGGAGAAATCCAAGATTCTGGAGGAATGAATAATGCTTCTTAAAAAAAAAAAAAAAATCCCTGCTCTTTCTATGACTCTGAACAACCAGAGGAAGAGGTGGTTATAATAAACTGAGAGAGAGACAGGGTCAGGAACTGAGAAGTACACATCAAATAGATTTATCATACCTCTGATGTCAACAGCAGACACCAAATGCAGAGTGAACACTCATAATCTGTTACATAGGATGATAAAGTCCACGAATAAAATGTTATTTCCTTGTAGCAAAAATGAAATTATTCATTCCATTCTCCTACCATCATGCATGACTAGCTCTGGACAAATATAAATAGGTCGGGTGATGAAAGTGTTTTGAGAGGCTTGCTGTGGATAGCAACAGGGCACTGGTTCTCTACAGAATTAAATAAATGTTTATTGGGTGTTCGCTATGTACAAGGGCCTGGTGGGCACCCCAGGGGACACAAGGATGATTAAGACACCATTTCTGCACTGAGGCCATGTTTCCCAAATGCAGCGTATGCAGTGCCTGCGTGTGGGAGATTTTAGGTGTGCAGGGGTGAATGCTGAGTGAGCAATACTGATCAAAGGGGGATTTATGAGGAATTATTTTTAACATAGGAGGAGAGACATAGATGAGGGTTAGTGTATTAGGTGCCTATGCTTGCTGTTAACAAATGACAACAAACCTAGTTTCAAATTTTTTATCCTACAGTTCAGGGGATCAGAGTGTAAAATTAAGGTGTTGGCAGAACTGTGTTTCTTCTGGAAGTTTTAGGGGAGAATCTGTTTCCTAGCTTCTAGAGGCCACTTACATTCATTCCTTGTCTCATATCCTCTTTCTTGCTCACTCCAACCTTTTGCATTGAATATCACATTTCCTTCCCCAACTCTCATTCTCTTGCATCCCTCTTATAAGGACTGTTATGATTATATTGATCCCCTCCAGATAATCCAGGATAATCTTTACTTCTCAAGAGCCCCAAACTTAATCACATCTGTAGGGTAACCTTTACCACCTAAGACCACATGTTTTCAGGTTCCAGGGACTTGATTGTGGGCATCTTTAGGGATGGGGGCACCATTCAGCATAGCAAAGTTGGTAGGAAGAGAAGATACAAAGGCTTCAAGTTCAGGGAAAAAGACACCCATTACAAATAACTTGGGCTGAATGGAGAAAGAGCATGTTGACTTGTGAGTGAACTGATTGCATTGAAGGGACAGCTTCAACCTCACATCCAGATGTCAGACACCCCGTCCCCCTAAGCTAATGACATTATAACAAGGTCCCAACTGAATCAGTTAAAATGATAGTCATTTTACAAATAAGAATACAGCTTTAGAGGGTTCACCAATTCCCCAATCCACAGAACAATTGAACAAAGAATCTGGGACCTGAACTGGCCAGTATGACTCCTAACCCATCCTCTGTTCAGGTAGACTTTGGGTTCTATAGCAGGCTGTATTTTCAATAAAAGGCAGCAACAATATTTCTGATCTTACATGCTCCCCACCCCAAAGCTAGAGTCTAATTCCCTTTGCCTAGAATGTGGCCAGCCTTTATGACCACCTAGCTGAATAAAATGTACTAGAAGCAGTCTTGCATGGCTTCTGGGACTTGGTCTAAGAGGTGATTGGCAGAGTTTCCATTGGGCATACTTTCAGGATGCTCATGCTGGAAACTGGCCGCCATGCTGTGAGGAAGCACAGGCCACATGCGGAGGCTATGCACAGGTGTTTTGGCTGAGAGCCTGCATCAACTGCCAGCTAAACAAGCAAAAAGCCCTCAGCTGATTTCAGCCCCAGTCTTCAGAGTTTCCAGCTAAAGCCTCAGACATTGTGGTGCAGGGATAAACTGTCTCCACTGTGTCCTCTTCATAATACTGACTCACCAAAACCACAACAGATAAATGATATTTTAAGCCACCAAATTTCTGGGTGATTTGTTAATGTACCAATGGAAGCTGAAAAAGGCACTCAGCCCTAGGGTAGGTATATCTATTCTCTTGCCTAAATATGTTTTCAGTTTTATAAAATCTAAGTTGGGATGAGAGATTTTAATTCTGAAGATCACTTGGCTCAATCTTCCCTCCTTCCTGAAGGGGAAGAACAGAGTGGAAGGTGCAAGCGCAGAGCTGCCTCTTGGTGCCACACTGTGCACGACCTTCAAGGCCAGGTGAAGAATGTAGCCTGAGTTTTGTATCCATCGGGGTACTGAGAGGTTGCTCCAGAAGGCTAGTGACATGATCAGAAAAGGTGTCAGGAGCCCATCATTGGCAGGGGTACCAAGCACAGACTGGACATGGAAAGGTGGTGAGTAGGAGGCTGCTGGCATAGCCCAGAGGAAGGATGATTAATTAGATCTGGAATCAGGAAGATGACTTTGGACTTGGAAAGGGCTGGTGGGAATGAGAACACCCAGAAACAGAGGCCCTATGGCACAAAAAGTGGGGTTGTCAAAGATATAGCCAAGATGCAAACAGTGGAGAAAAGGTAGTGAGAGCCTACCCAAGGGTAGTAATTGACCAAGGGTGTGAGGACCTAGGGATGATCATTAGCCATCTAGTTAGTGGAGAAATTTAATGAAGAGGGTGTCACTCAGCCTCTTCTAGGAAGATGAATCTGGCCTTTGGCTGCTCTGGTGACAGACAGCAAGAGCTAGCCAAGAGCTTCTGTTAACAGGAGAGAACCCAGGGCCAGCCCTGCCCTAGACAGGGTACAGCATGTGCCCTAATCTCACCACTATGGACAACCAGTCATCTTGGAAGGAATAGAAAATGGCTTCTGAGATATTAGAATAGGTTTACATTGGCTTGGGTCTGCTGTTTCTTTGCTGTGTGATTCCCAACAAATGTATGTAACCTCTTGGCTCAGCTGCATTTTCTGTGAAATGGGGACAATAAGACCGGTCCTAGGGTTGTTGGGAAGGTGAAATGGTAAAATGCACAGATAATGCCTGGCACTGAGTAGCTACTTAATAAAGCTCCCTATCTGTCCTTTTATCTGGGCTTTCCATCCAATATCACTGCTTTCCTTTTTAAGTCATGTATCTTCAAAAACTTAGTCCTCTAGTTTATTTTTCAGGGTAATTCCTTGAGGCAGATACAATGACCACTAAATGTTATTTTGAAAGCACAAGAGACAGAAAAGCTCAAAATCAAGTGAAGCATTACTCCAGTTCATTTATCAAGCAATAAGAATGATGAACTCAAACGACCTTCAATTCCATTCTCATAGTCTAAGAAACTAAGAAGCATACCTTTTAGAAACCTAGTCAAGATACACAAGGCCATGGTACTTGAAGGCATGAACTTCAGTGTTATGGAGACATCATCAGATGATGCAAGACCAATCCTGAAGTTACCAGGTTGGTGGTGTTGGCCTCCCAGAAAGTGCAAACCCAGGGAGCACTGGCATCACCAGGTTCTGGAAAACAGCTTTGACTCTGCGTGACAAACAGCGTGATTTCACTCACACACTGAAACTATTTTCCTAAAATTGGCCCCTTGCTACTGAGTTAATAGAGAAAATTCCAATTGAACTTTGGAAGTTTTTTTTTTTTTTCTATTACGGGAACATTACAGAGTTCCATTTAGTAAAAATGAGTACCTAAGGCTTTCAACAATTTTCTAACAGAGCTTAAATTCAATTTTAAGAATGGTCATTATATAGTTGGCAAGGAAGGAGAGTTTCATTCCCGGTAATGCACTGATGAGGAGAGACCACTTTCCCTGGCCCTGGGGTCCTGGACAGCAGGGCTGTGGCGAGCTGGACCTCAGAAGGGTTCCCCTGCCGACACTGGCCTGCGTTCTGTGGAATCCACAGCAAACATTTCCTTGAACACTCTAAACTCACCTTCCTGGGCCATGAGTTGAACCTTATAATGGGCTTGTTCCATGGGATCTGGAGAACAATATGAGCGTTCATATTCTGACATCAAGGCAAGAACTGCAGTGCGTTTTACTGTATCTTTTAGGGTAATTATTGTTATTTTTGTTCATCATGTCTGTTGTCTTAACAACCTATCTGCAGCACGTTGAAAACTCACTGAAGAGAAAACATTTGAAACATATCTATCCCTTGCCTTGTCTTGAGGCAGTTTTATTCCTCCCAACCAAATTGGAAATCACAGCTGCAGGTGAAAAGGGGAAATTCGTTTCAATTCCCCAAACAGCTTTGAACCATAACGGAGGTCAGGGATGGGTGTTTGTGAAATCTGGGTGAAGGGTTCTTGCCATTTTTTAGATGCCAGGAAATGTCTTTATAGAACTTACAAAGGAATAGGCCCTTTTCATTTCTCTTGGTAAAGGAAGTGCTGTCTGTAGGGTTATCTGAGATGATATATTTGGTGCAGCTGAATGGATGTTATGATAGCTGAGAGGGATGTGTCCCAGGTGACAATTGCTAGTTTCTACCTATTACGAACTCAGGGACCTATTGGTCTAGGCCAGAATTCAAGTTTTCCTGGGATTGTAGAAAAGGACCACAGTGCCTCTGAGTGAGTCTGCAGAGGGAAAGGTGATTTTCTTACAATGGCCTTGTTTTGGCTTCTTTAAGAAATCATTTTTCTGCTTATAAAAGTAATGTGTTCAGCACAGAAAATGTGACAATATGAAAGAGTGAAGAAAACATTAAAATTCACCAATACTTCCAGGAACCTGAGAGAATCATTGCTAACCTTGTTGGGTATTTTTCCAAGATTTTATTTATATAATTGGGGCCATACAGCTTGCCAAATTTAATATTTTACTGTTTTCTACTTCTGTTTATATCAGAAACAATGTCCCTTGGCTTAAAAATTCTTATGAGGCACAGTTTTAATGATTGCATATCATGGCCTTCCCATAATTTATTTATCCAGTTTCCTATTTTTGGACATCAAGACTATTTTCCAACTTTTTGTTATCATAAATAAGGCTCCATTGAAGAACTCTGAACATAAATCTCTGCTTCCTACTGCACAAGTCTTTGACATCATTTCTGATTATGTCTTTGGGATAAATTTCTGGGAGTAGAATTACTGTTGTTAGAGAGTATAACTGTTTTCAAAAAGTTGATACATACTCCAGCATGTTTTTCAGGAAGTTTGTCCCAATTTCTTGCCTAGCTTTTTAAAAAGAACTACTGGAAACATGTTTTCTTGTCACTGAGATAAGGCTCTATTCAAAGAGGTACATGAACCAAGTGAGAAAACTCTTATCAGCTCTGTCATTGGAATGCAGGAAATGTTGGCTACAAGGTCACATTTTGCAAGAGTTGGGATAGGTTACCCTTTACTGAGAAGTTCGTGGGTCCTTCTTTCATGAGCTGCCTTATCTCAGCTCCACCTCCATATGCATCCTATACTAGTGTGGTATACTAGCTAATTTTATGCAGTAGTATATGTGGCTCCATGAGTGTTGCTGTTACTTGAAGTTCCCTGAAGAGGCCCAGATCAGACTCAGCTCAAGGGAAGGTGGAGGTAGATGAACACTAGATGAGAGAGCCAGGGAACATGGTCTGTATCTTCAGGTGTTTCCTAGCCTAGTGGGGGAGGTGAGAAGCATTCCCGTGGCAGAGACAATTTCAATTTCTACAGGCAGGCTGCATGTCTCAGCTTCCCTTGCAGCTAGGTTGACTTTAGTCAAAGGAGTGGACATGATAATATCACTTCTGGATTTGCTACAAGACCCCTGTGAGAACCTCCTCACTTTCTCAATTCTCTTTCCACAGCAACCTTGGAGGTCACACACTACAGAGGCAGTCTCATAACATGGAAGGAGCCAAGGAGCCCAGGTCCTTGAATTATCATTGTGAGCAGAGGCATCTCCCCCACACCCCTACCCTGCCATCAGCAACTGAATAATATGATATGAGGGGGAAAAAAAATTTTTTTTTTTTGTTAAGTGATTGAGATTGGAGGTTATCTATTATTGCAGCAAATATTATTTATTCTTGCTAGGAACTTTCATTGACATTTACAAAATAATTGTATGCATGTATGTGAGATGAAAACTCTCCTAAGTTATGCAAAGAGGGGCATCCCCTTCTAGGGGTGGGGTGGGTGATAAAGGAAGGATTGGAGAATAAGGCTATGTTTGGATTGATTATCAATTAGCTAATACACACTGGGTTCTAAGCACATTCTGTAGGCTGTGCCGAGAGCTTTGCCAGATTAGCCTATTTAACCCCTGACCCCGCCGTGACTCTAGGTACTATCTCCTTTCACACCTGCAGTGCATGGGGCTCGGGGAGGTTAGACAACTTGCCTGAAGTCTCACAGTTCTCAGTGCAGAGCTGGCTATCAGATTCTCCCTGTTCCCACACTGCTACTGGTAAATGAGCGGGCTTTAGTCATGTAGGGGTTACTTGGAGGGAGAGGCCAGGAGAAGCAATGTGAAGGTAAATACTGGCAGTAGGTGGGCACTGACCATGGTGCTGAAGTGGAAGCCTCATTGTGGGTCCCAGGTAGAAGGCCAGGTGGACAATAATGGTTCTCAGGGCAGACGCCCGAGCACACAGGCATTGGAGAATGTGACATTAGAAGACCACCAGATGTTGGCAAATCCAAGCAAGGGCTTGGGTGTCCTAGACACATGTACCCTCAAAGGCCTCTTTGTCCACTTTTGGGAGAACAGTTTCTCACAGGCCTTGAAATATACTTGGATGCCTCTGTGGCACACAAGATGTACTTCCTTGTTCAGCGGACATAGTGTCGACTGAACAAGCTGATGAATGAAACATGCAAAGATGCTATTTAGAAAATAAATGAATCAGAAGCCCTATACCCATTATCAGACTTCTTTATGCGGCCACCTATCAGCCCACTGAGCTGCCCCTTGCCTATCTGTTCCTAGACATTCTGACATGGAGTGCCTCACCTTTTTAGTGACTGAGGCTTTCTATACTGGCTCAGTAACTGCAGCAATCACAGAATTAAGTAATGACAAAGTGAGTTATTACCCAGCTCGGCTTCAGCTGGGGATGTAACCTGCAGCTGAGATACCTCACTGTTGGATTGCTTGCATGACTGTCTAGGCAGTGACATGAAAAATGTCCCCTATAATTCCTCAGCCCAGAGCCATGCATCCTCAGAGTCTTGACTCTACACTTTGTGGGGAATTATGCTGTTTTGTTGTGAAGGGGAAGAGGGTATAATTAAATTCCTCTTAAATGTTACATCCATCCTTGTTAATCAAAAATTAGTAGCTCTTAAAAAAAAGGAATAAACACAACTCAGCTCCCCAGGAAGCTGATAGCAGTTCCCATGGCCTGTTTAATTACACAAAAATAAAACAAAATGTGCTCTTCTGCCTCTGGACTGTGGAACTAATCAAATGAAATACAATGGTGACCATATCAGGGTGGTGGGATTAAAGGTGATTTTTAATTTACTCTGTTAATTTTTCTACAATAGGCATGCATTGCTCATTAAAAATCATTTAAATAACTAAAAAAGAAAACATAAGATTACATTCTTAAAACCTATAAACAAAAGAAATATGTGAGTACTTATCCTAACCCCCAACTCCCATGCCAGTCCCCAGAAGTAACCACTATAGTTGGCTGGATGTGTGTCCTTTTGGACAACCCAAGGAATTTTCCATTCTCCTCATACCACCTATTATATTTGGAACCATCATTTCCTTGTTCTCTAACCTTTCCTCAAGAGGAAGGCCTTGGTTGTCTGATTCCTACTATGTCCCCAATAATGGTGTCTGGCACATCATAAGTGCTTATTAAACAACTGTGGAACAAACTAAAGAATGAAAGAGTACGCGTAGGGGAGAAACATGCTATTTAAAACTGCAGGGTCTTCGAAAGGGAGGGGCCCTTTTGGCCTTTCGACATGTTTCCATCTGTTAGATGTGAGTCTGAAGCTCACTGGGGACATGAATTAGAGAGAATTAAATTGTCCTGTAGAAGGTCTTTTTTTTTTTTTTCTTCTGTCTCAAGAGAGAGCAGTGACCACAAGGATGAACCCCACCTGTGGTAAGTGAAAGAAGCCAAACCCTACACCCCCCAAAAAGAAAGAGTACATACTGTTGGATATTCAATTTACATGAAACTCTATAGTGACAAAAAGCGGATTGGTGGTTGCCTGGGGGTGAGGGACAGACAACAAAGGTGCAGTCTTGGGGGTGCTGGGCATGTGCAGTATCTTGATCAGGGTGACAATTTCATGAGTGGGAACTTATGTTAGGATTTATCAAGTCATACAATTTAAACATATGCAGCTTATTATGTGTCAACCATATCTCTATAAAGCTGCTATAAAATGAGAAGGGGCTGTGGGGGAGGGGGGATTAGAGAAGAGGTATCACCATGTGTGCTGAGATTGGGGTACTTTCAGGGGAAAACGTGTTCTGTGAAAAATATGGAGGGATGGGGTGGTGAGAAGGACGTACAATTAAGGGCTATCTGGGACTCAAACTGAAGTAGTAGTTTGATGTGATAAAACTGTATCCTCCTCCAGTATCTTCAGTTAAGTGGCCCATGTGCACTAGATTCTGATGATGATGGTCAGTGTGCATGTGTATATACGTGTGTGTACGCACCAAGGGGCAACTGAGGCAAAGGGCGCTGTGGAGTGTAACAGACTGGCATGGATAGGATAGTGAGACAATAAAGAAATGGAACTAACTTGTCAGGAGTGGGCATTTGGAACCAGAAGTGATCCCTAGAACTGCAGGGTCTCTTTCTCTAACCCTCTTGACATTTGCATAAATCTCGGGGAAGACTTTGGCTTGTTTCTGGGCATGAAATCAGGATTTATCACATGTTTATTTAGGTCTCAAGGGCAGGTAGATCCAAGCTGACATCTGGATGCTGCCATCACACTCAGTGGCTTTTTGTTGAATGTGTTTAGGAATATTATTTTGATTTGTTGTCAGAACAACAACTGCTGCTATTTTGAGTACTGACAACAGGAGGTGTGATGATGGATGGGCTGTCATTGGGTGGGGCTCAGATCACCTTTCATCCTGTTGGCTTGTGTCACAACACCTGTGTTTTGGGGGCAAGTTAAGCATTTAGCAGATGCTTGCTGATAGCTTGCTATGGGGCGGGCATTGGACCAGATGTCAGGATGAAAACAGTGGATGTAATTCAGACCTTTCTTCAAGAGCTCACAGTGCAGAATAGAACACAGACAAAAAAAGATGCCATTATATAGAAAGGGATGTACTGCAGTGGTTGGAAAACTATGGCCTACAGGGCAAGTCTGACCTTTTGCCTGCTCGTGTAAAGGAAGTTTTATTGGAACAAAGCCACACCTATCTACTGATATGGCGCCTTTCAACATCAGCATAGTTTGGTAGTTAAGACAGATTGTGTGGCCCCCAAAGCCTATATTTCTTGTCATCTGATCCTTCAAGGAAAAATTTTGCTGACTTCTTCTCTAATAGAAGGCTACATGGAGCAAGGAGCTATGACTGAAGCAACAAGTTTAGGGGTTACTGACCCTGCTTGCTATGAAACCCAGTTGTCAGTGTTCTAAGCCAGTGGGTTCCATTAGGGATATAACTCGTCCTCGTACTGGCTTTGTGGTTTAGTGAGAAGCAGAATGGACCTCTGAGTAGCTTCTCTCTCCCCAGAAGTAAGGGAAAAAAAGAGGCTCATGGCTCAGTAGTACCCTGAGCACCTGGGTGACACCACCCCTGCCAAGGCGGACTCAGGAAGATAGAGCAGAGCCCAGGTGCCCGGCCAGGGACACTGGCAGAGAGTGGAGAGAGAGGACTATCTTCTTTCATCCTCTCAAGTTTAAAGGGGGAACTCAAACCAAAGAAGAGCATCAAGTGATAATTAAATAAAGATATTTAACTTTCATTTATAGACTCTGGTAAAAATCTGTCCAGATTTTGTAAAGCGGTATTAAATATTAACCTCTAATGGTTCATTATAGGCTAAAGCCTGGTTAGAAACTGGTTTTGAAAGTCATTTATTTGCAATTTATTCATTAATTAAAAATTTAACAAGTACCTACTATGTGCCAGAGGCTATTTAAAACCAACATGGTCCCTGCTTCCAAGAGGCTTCTAGGCCAAGGATGGCCAAGGATGGCCAAGGATGGCCATGACAGGCAGGCAGGCAAGTGCTGTCCATCCTTGTTACATGTTACAAAGTCACCTCCAATGCCAATTGGCTAATATGAACAGCTGCTCCTGGGTGGAATATAGGTTTGGGTTCCTGGGGGCCTCATCAACCAACCAACCAATCAATTGATACATAACCATCAATCACTAGACAACTTTGTTTTCTTTTCTGTGTGTTTCTGTTTAAACATATCTTTAATGTGAAAAATGTGGCAGCAAATTGACCACAAAAAGCACACTTGTTTACAGAATCAGGGCTGAGACAAGAGGGCAGAGTGTGGTCTCTTTTGACCTCAACTGAAAATACACATGTCAGGAGACTGGAGTTTTTGCTGTTCTGCGCTCGTCTGCAAATGACCATGAAAGCACCACAAGTATTCTGGGGTTGCAAATCAATTCTAGCATGTAGGTGAATTTCCAAGTACAGAGTGAGTGAGTAATGGGGATCAATTGTGATTCAAAGTACAGAGAATGATTTCTGTACAGGTCCTGAGAGGGAAAGACACTTGAGGAAAGCCACATGGTTGCAGCGGAGGAGACAGAGGAGAAAGGTCAGAGGGAGAGACCAACCAGGAGAGCAGTGTATCACAAGAAGGCAAGCAGGGAAGAGGGAGACCAGCTGGGGCAACTACCACTGTCCAGGTGAATAACAATGTGGCTTAGATCAAGTTTGCGCAGCAGAGTTGTAAGAAATGCATAGATGGAAGATGGAATTGGAGATGGACCTGCTAAGACTAGTTGATGTATTTTTCCAGTAACTGTACAATGTGTACTTTTAGTATTTGTGAAAAATTTATGTTCTGAGCTAGTGAGGTTTAATTTTCAGACATTCAGGGTAAAATATCACTCATCCACAGATGCTCTTTGGCAGCTGCTAAGGGACCAGCATTTGTGGGTGTCCTGGAAAGGACGCTCAGATGAACATCAGCATAGGCTCATGAAAGTGTCTTTTCATGTCCTTCTTGCACTACTGTACCCCCAGTCCTCCCATTTTCACAGATTTCAAAAGAAGCCCCAGAAACGAAGAATTCAAGTGAATGTACACAGAGATGAAACTGACCCTCTGAACACTATCTGTCAGCTCACCTGATAAAAGAAAAGTCCCACCTGGAATGGAATTTTAAAGAAATTTTATGGGAGCTTCTAAAGAAGCTGTCCATTCTACTGGGTGCAGACTTTTATTTTTGTCTTATTTTTTTGACTGGATGAATCATGTTTATTACACAATTTAGGAAGAAAAGATAAATCACTTCAAAAATACTACCCAAATCAACTCTACCACGGGAAAAGCTTTCTAGTACTTAAGAAAGCCCCAGGTCACTGGATTATGTCATCATCAGTGATGTCATCTTTGGGGAAATTCTCAAGTCACCCTCTGCCTTAACCTCTTCAGGCTTTGAAGCCAGTGAGTTCAAGGAACTTCTTGAGTGCAAGATGGTTCTTGACAGCATGTGGACTCGGCAGGCAGCCTCTGTGGGGGATGGGCCTGATAAAGGAAAGGGTGGGCAGCCCCTGGGGACACCTAGGCCCTCTAGACTGCCTCCCCCAAGAAGGGCCCCGTGAAGTGCACAGTGTAGGTCCGTTGTTTGCAGCGGGAAGAACCTACTAAGTCAGCAGAAGTCAAGAAGAAGCCCAAAGTAAAGGAGACCAAAGTGGTGGTTGTTGGCCTTGGTACTGGCTATGGTAAATTCGGCTTTGCCGGGCTATCAAAGCCCAGCCACAAGATCTCATCAACAGGGGGCAAGCCCTACTTGGAGACCGCCTAAACTGGGGACAGTCACAAAGGGACAGTCATGGGGCAGGAGCTCATCAACCCAGAGGTTCATTTCAAGTGGAGCAACCCTCTGTGGCACAGCATTGTCATGGACTGGGGTCTAGTGCAGACCATCTGGGAGTATCTCTTCCAGCAGGAGATGAAGATCACCGCAGTGGAGTACACGGTCACAGCGTGTCCTATGTGATCCCCACCTATGAAAGTTGTGCTTTGGCCAGCATCACAGGACGGCTGGATGACTCGGGCTCTGACCTGACAGCCGACCTGATGCCCATGATGAACAGCTCGAGGATCAGATGGGCATGATGGAGGACATCAAGGAGAAATGCTGCTTTGTGGCCCCAGACCCCAGTGAAGAGAAGGAGGTCCCAGCCACTGCATAAGGGCTCCAGTACACTCTGTTGGATGGGCAGGAAATAAACCTGGGCCAGGAAAGGTTCCTTTGCTCAGAGATCTTCTTCATACCAACTCTGATTGAGTCCATGCAGCTGGGCCTCCACATCCAGGGTCCTGCCTCAACAAGTATGACATCACCCTCAAAAGGGACCTCAATACCCTGCTCTGCGAGGGGAGCACTATGCTCAGTGGTCTCTAAGCATCTGCAGAAGGAGCTGAGCAGCTGTGTCCCAATGACGACCCCCAGGTAAATGTGCCGCCTGAAAGACACCGCAGTGTGGACGGGTGGCTCCATCCTGGCGTCACTTCAGGGCTTCCAGTCACTGCGGGTCCACCGCTCTGAGTACAAGGAACACAGGCCTTTCTTTCTCTGTAGAAGGTGCTCCTGAACTCAGGTGGAGCATGGTCACTATGGCTGCCCTGTGCCACTTTGCTGGGTGAGCACCCACCCCGCAGCCAGGGTGCTGAGGCCAGCACATTCTCTCCAGCCTCATTAAACAGTATGTTCTCCTCCACAGTGCATTTTGCTACTTCCTGACTTAATGAGAACATACATGCAGCTCTGCCTTAAGGCATATTCTTGTCAAACCAAAAGTGAAGGTAGGGGTGGACAACAGAAGAAAAAGACACACGTCGAGTGTTAACTGCCTAAACACTCTTGTGAGCCACTTGCTCTAAAATTACACTGTCACTTAATTTGTGTAGTTCCCACTTTAGAAACTACTGTATTCGTAAAATCTGCTTGGAAGGGGGAGTGTGATGACAGAGGACATGCTGTTGTGACATGTAAGAGGATCCCTTTTGATGAGAACCAACAGGAAGTATGCTGTCTCTTTCAATCTCCTACCAAGCACTTGAATACCAGGGTCTGTCCCTAGGAGGTGATGCCAAGAGCTGTTAGCATTACCTGGTTGGCCTCTCTCTCTTCCACAGGGGCCCACAAGCCCTTACTATGGTCTTGAGTTTCCTGGACGACACCCTAACCCCTTTCCCACCTTCACACAAATCACATGTTCAGGCACTCACAGCAAAGCAGCACCCCTACCTTCTCCAGGGAAGAGAAGCCCTACAGCATCACCCTCATAGTCTTCAGGTTTGTCTAGGCAGCCCTGAAAGAGCCATTTACAGGGCAGACCCTGGGCCCAGGCCTGGGGAGTGAGCACAGCTGGCACCAGCAAGCTGGAGTGGGAAAGCAGAGGCAGCCACAGGTGGGCACCGGAGATCCAGCAGGGCGGAGGGGACAACTCAGCTTTACTTTGAGTATCAGGAGGTGCAAACAATGATGTGCTGAAAGAGGTACGTACCATTCATCTCAGTTTCTGCCCAAACCGCTCAAATGTCAACATACTGTGAACATTCACTGATGGGAGGGTTGAAGTTTGGTTAATTCTTAAACTTTGGACCTCTTCGGCAGGGTGATGAAGTCTATGCACCCTACCCTGAATACTATTTTATTTTATTTATTTTAAAAATTTTAAAAGATTTTACTTATTATTTTTAGAGAGAAGAGTAGGAAGAGGGGAAGAAAGGGAGAGAAGCATCAATGTATGGTTGCCTTTCACCTGCTGAATACTACTTTAAAATGCATAAAAAGAAATATACAGGATTACAGAGCAAAACAATCATACAGAAATATACAACCTTCAGATTCATTCAGGGTCTATGAACCCAAAGTCAAGAACTCCCTGAATGTGAGGGTCTTGATGAAGGAGGGACATGGGAGGTGGCTGTGGAGGATGGGAATCTCCAGGCCATTCTAGGCCTAAATGTTATACCGTATTTTAAAATGAAAAAATGAACAAAAACAACCCCACGAAACAAAAAATAGCAATATAAGGCTAAACAACTGCATAGTCTTTCCCAAATAATTTTCATGAATTTCCTCATCTGATTCTTACACAATCACCATTGTAGGAAAAAGAATCCACACAAAAAAGTAAATACTTTTACTAAGTATTTGGAAGTCATCTTCATTTTGTAGTTCTCGAATGGAGGAAATTGGGACCCCCAGGGTACTCTGGCAAGGTCAGAAGATATTTTTGGTGGTTGTAACAGGAGTGGGAATATGTAGTGCTGTCATCTAGAGAGCAGAGGCCAGAGATGAGGTTACACATCCCAATGCGCAGGGCAGCCCCCTCCAACAAAGAATGATGTGACCCAAAGTGTCTAAATGCCAGGCTGAGAAACCCAATGGGCACACAGGTTGTAGGAAATCGAGCCTCAGAGACTCAATGGCTTTGTCCAAGGACACTACAAAGGATGGGCCCATGGCCTGTTCTGTCGTGCATGCCAGGGGACATCTTAATGTTGTTCCAGAACTTGGTCTTAAGTTTCTGGGACTCTGGAGCCAGTGGAACCATGGGGAGTGGCCTAGTAGGAGGCACTGGTGGGCCCCCCGGGGGCCAAGGACTCAAGCATTCAGAGCAGGTCTGCAGCGCTACCAAACATCACAGTGGTAGCTCCTGCTGGTGGCAGCATCTTGGATAATCATGGTTCCCTAGCTTCTGACGCATTCATGCTCACCCCAGTTCTGAAGAAACCAGACACTCAAGGAAGGACAACCAGTCTCCCCAGCGCTTGTCCAGGTAGTGCTCCCAGTGAAGCATGGAGGCTTATGAGCCAGCAGGCCTGGGGTGGGGGTGGGGGTAGCTAATTTTGCTTCTTAAACTTGTAATTACCTTAAATTACTTAAGATTGTCAGGTTATTTATTTAGTTTTTATTTATTGATGTACATGACAGGGGAGAGAAACGGAGGTGAGAGAGATCGAGAAAGAAAAACATTAAGTTGTTCCACTTATTTGAGCATTCATGCATTGATTCTTACATGTGTCCTGATGTGCTGAACAGGGATTGAACCCACAACCTTTGTGTATTGAGATGAAGCACGAAGCTCTAACCAGTTGTGCTACCTGGCAGAGTCTAGGTACAGATTTTTTTTTAAAAAAATGATAGTTCCTCCTCCTAACTAAAAGGAGGAAATAGTTTCTTGTAAAAAATTGATTTGGCATAGACCTGGATGGGTGGCTCAGCTGGTTGGAGCACTGGCCCGGTTACCAAAAGGTTGCAGGTTCGATCCCCAGTTGGGGTGTGCGTGGAGGCAACTGACCGATGTTTCTCACATCAAAGTTTCATAAATACATATGAACTTGAATTCCATCCCTTCTACTCATACACTAGTCCACCCTCAGCATACCATGATCCCTGGATTCCTCGTCTGTGGGACAGAGATGGTTGTCTCCATTTCCGGGAAGCCAGAGTAGCAATGAGTTAATGTGCGATCTGATTTCTAGATAGGACATTTAATTATTTTTCGCATTTTCCTTTTCTCATTCATGGCTCCTATTCTCTTTCCCTAATCATTTTAAACAATTATTTTATAGTCTATATTTCTCTTCATCTTCTTATGAGTCTCACTATGGGTTTCCATGGGTGAGGGTGTTTCTAACTCTTGCAGAATTCCGACTAGCCCTCCAGGATGCAGGCTCACACCTGGCACAGCGGACCTTGACCTTCATCCCTGTTCCTGAGCCACAGAGTCACAGCACGTTTCTGTCCCACCCATTAAGTTTGAGGGAGGAATGGGCCTGATGTGGAAAGGACACATTCGTAGCATTGTGCTATTATCTCAGAGCTGGATGCTACAGGAAAAATCACTAACATGATCCCAATTTACTTAGAATTTTTTTTTTTTAAAGATTTTATTTCATTATTTTTAGAAAGAGGGGAAGGGAGAGAGGCAGAGAGGGAGAGAGACATCAATGTATGGTTGCATTTCACCTGCCTCCAGCCACAGACCTGACTGGAGACCTGGTTTGCAACCTGGTTATGTGCCCTGGCTGGGGAATTGAACCTGCGACCTTTGGGTTTGCAGGCCGGCGCCTTAACCACTGTGCTACCAGCCAGGGCTTAGAATTTTTGATATTTTGTTTAGCATGAATTTATATGCTCACTTTTATTTAAAAACACTGTCTAAAAAGATCTCTCTTGATGGCTGAGATGCTGGCACTCCAACTGACCAAGGAGAGCCTCATTCACCTCAACAGAGTCCCAGCCCCCCCACATCATTCCTTCTCTGTTCCGAGAGTCCACCTGACCCCCCAAACCTCACCAGCCTCCTCTATTAGCCGCAGCTCCTACTGAGCCAGCCCCGCTGTTTGTGCCTTAAAGATCGGCCCACGGGGCTCTGCCCCATGCCACCCGCGCTTATCCTGAGACAGACAGTTCCCGGTGCAGCAGTGCAGTAACTGAATGTGCAAACGTTTGTCCCTCACATCACAAGCCCCCCGCCTCACAGGTGCTATGGGAGCAGCTGCAGCCTGCAAGTTTGCCAAAGAGTTAGAATCTCCCTTTTGGACAAAGCCCCGTTTTGGGCAGTTTTGGTGATGGGAACTAACAACCCATCCCATTCTTGCCCAGATGCAGCCAGAGTGGATATGGGGCATGCTACTCGGCTCCAGCAAATCGGGGGCTCTTTTAGTGAGTGATGCACGGGAGTGGGGTGAGTGGAGTTCATGTTCAGGGCACGGGAAGCGGAACACGAGAACAGGCTGCTCCCTTTGTGGTCGTCCCTACTGTCCGCCCTCCTGATTTCTGCTTGGTACCCACTCATTGTTCTCAGTATACTCCCTGGCCTCCTTTCCCTTCTGTGATCACCCATATCAATCCAATAAACTCTTGTTTTATTCTACTTAACCTAGCTGGTGATTTCTGATGCTTGTAGCCATGGATGGGACAGATTTTGTACCGGAAATAACTAGAGGTTCTGAAGTGTCAAGTCCTCCTTTGCTTGTAGCTAATTTTTTCACTTCATCTCACTTTAAACATTCAACCAGATCCTAAACTTGCTTGGATTACAGTCCCTGCAAGTCATGGTGTCATTTCCATGGCATCACATGCTTTGCAGAGCATCTTAAAATATTGATAAATTTAATCCCAATGCCCAAACCAGAAACAGTTTTACGAGCAGAAAATATGACTATGTTTCATGTACACTCCAGATATACTGCAAAATCAAGCATACTTGTCCACCAAAAAGCCAAGCTGCAAACCTGCAAAAATGAGCTGTTTAAATCTTATCTTTAATAATGGCTCACTATGTATCCATTTCCTCTGTCACCTTTGAGGACTTGCTTGCAGGCAAGTAAATGGTAGATGACAAAATTTAGGGACTTCTATCTAGTTCCCTTTAATTTTCCCAGGAATGGGAAGAGACTGCCGTCTGAGATTTCAGCCGTGGGATGCGTTGGGCTGGCCTGTGGACCCGCTGCAGGATTCTCCAGGAGCAAAGGTGGAAGCCCATCATCACTCTTGGGGGCGGTGACTACCTTCCACTAACATCACCACTGAGTGTTTCCATAGACTTCCTTGTGAGTCCACAATGTGTGAAAACTGCCGATTATAGGAAAACCCTCCTTTCATTCTAAAGAGCCACCTTTAGGGAATGGCAACACATTTTGCTCTTTGCTAAGAGAGATAGTTAATTAAATGCCTACTATGTGCTAGACACCATGTCTCAAGCACTTTATTAACTCACCCAGTTTATCCTTCACAGTGTCTCTGGTATAACCTAGGTATTATTTCCCACTTTAACAAGTAAGGAAACTGAGGCACAGAAAAATTAAATGTCTTCCCAAGGTTACACATGTGGAAAATGGATGAACAGAGACTTGCATTCAGGAGGCCTGGCGCTAGACTGGCAGCTAGATTAGACTATTTCTCTTTGAAAGGCTGCTTGAGACCAGGAGCCCATCCCTTCCCAGTGCAGCCCCTTGGGGCAGCCCCTGGAGACAAGGCAAAGCCTCTGATGGAATGAAGAGTCAAGGTCTGTTTCCTTTACATCCATTAAGAAAGCACACCTTTCAAGTCGGAGGTTTTCTAATATCCGACGATAAGTTTGGCAATGCCCTGGCCTGGTGGCTCAGTTGGTTGGAGTGTCGTTCCATGCATAAAACGGTTGTGGGTTCGATCCCTGGGCAGGGCAGGCACCTAGCTCATGGGCTTGAGCATCAGCCAGGGTGTGCACAGCAGGCAGCCAATTGATGTTTCTCTCTCACATCGTTTCTCTTTCCCTCCCTTCTTCCTTCCATCTCTAAGATCAATAAACATGTCCTCAGGTGAGGATGTTAATGAAAGCTGGGCAGCACTAGGAAGTGACTGCGTAATGGAGCACTGCTGCCTAAGGCACCGGGAAGGGATGAGAAAGAACGACAGGGAGAACACCTTGGGACAGAGGCAGCCAGGAGAAGCCTTTAGTGCTGTCGACCACGCCGGCTGGGAATGCCGCGAGGCCGTGGGGTGGGCACAGGCGTGAGGCCGTGGGGTGGGCACAGGTGTGCATCCGGGGGCTTTCTGTAACCTCTGCCAGGCTGCTCCACCCAGAGCCCTCCCTGTGGGCCGTGCAGGGACCCAGGCGGTGGGGAGTTTTGTGTGGGTGTTCGGTGGTGGAAGGTGTCCTAGACATCAAGATTATCAGCTGGCATCAGAACTAGAATGTCCAATTTTATGCTGAAAAGTCTAAATACATAAAAACTATTGGGCTGGTTGCAAAATTGTACATTGAGGGCTGCGCTTCCCTGGTTTTGGTTTAGGAGGCAGGCAGCAGAGGCAGCGGTCTGCTTTGTGACCGGACTTCCTGCTCGAGGGTCCCTGGGGCCTCGGGCAAGCCCCTCACTCTCTCTGAGCCTGTGAAATGGGGCTATTGCGGCACTCTCCCTATAGGGGTGTGAAAGCAGGGGTGGTCCCCATGTAAGGCACGGGGGACAAAGGAAATGCAGCTACTCTGCTGTGACCGTGAGCACATCAGCACAGCTCCGAGAAAGGGGCTGACTCAGTGTGACCGTGCCAGGCAAGTGGGCTGGAGGAGGAGGCAGGGCGTGCCGCCGGCAGGCGAGAGGGAGGTGGACAGAGCCAGGCCGACCCAGGGCAGATCAACTCCTGGCTGAGCGCGTCCACTCCGCCCTGGAGCCCACGGAAGTAGCACCTGAAGAGACTCTGGGTCTGCTGCGTTATAAAGTAATGCGTTCTGTGAACTGTGTTGGCACGTCAGTCTCAGGAAGCAGCCCCTGTGCACAAGAGGCCTGGCAGGGCCACTCCTCAGGACATGAAACGCCCCACGTCCCATAGCATCATCGCTGAGCCTCCTTTCTTATCTACCTTCACTGCCTCTTTGGGCATCTCAAAGGCTCAAGGGTTTAAATTCCATTTGAATGTGGGTGATACCCAGATGTTTTTCTCTAGACCAGACTTTCCCTGCTACCCAGGTCACTTACTCCCCATCTCTGTCCCGAACTCTGCGTGATCAAAACCGAGTTCATGATATGCCCCCTCCCTGATGCCGCTTCTCTAATGAGCCTGCCTGTCTCATAACTGGGCCACCCTGTTCTTCCAGTTGTTTAGGACAAAAGTCTTGGAACCTTCATTATTCACCCTCCATCTTTCTGTCTCTTACACACAAACATATGCAGCTCAGAACTGGTTAGCAAATTCTGTCACCATTACCTTCTAAACATGTACAGTATCTTCCTGCTTCTTACTGCTTGCACTGCTCCCACCTGAGTTCAAACGCACCACACCCCTTAGCTGCATTGCTGAAGCATCCTCTCTGCTGTCTGCTATCTCCCTCCCCCTTTACCCCTTCCTACATTTCCTAGATCCTCTTTTCTAAAACCACTCTGGCCTCATCTCCCTCTTCTCCTCTTTGCCCTAGCTTACTTTGCCCCAGGCAATACTGACTCCCCAATCTCATATCCTTGCCTTAGGGCCTTTGCACATGTTATTTCTCCTGATTGGAGGATTCTTTCCAGATGTCTGCATGGCTCACCCCTCACTTCCTTCAGTTCTTTACTAAAATGTCATCAGTGTGGCCTTTCCTGGCTCCTATCTAGTTACATACCCCGACTTCTTTCTCTGCTTTATTTTCTTCCTTGTACTGATCACCTGATCCTATGATATTTATTTTATTTTCTTGTTTGTTTTTCTCTCCCACTGGACTATAATCTCCATGATGACAGATATTTTTAACTATCTTTGCTGCTGCTGTATCCCCCATCACTAGAAAAGAGCCCAGCATTTGATAAACATCTGTGCAATGAAAGAAGGGTTCAGTGATTAAAGAAGTGGTTTATCCCATCCTAAGCCTAGTTCAGACCCAGCGGATCCATTCCACATGTGGAGCCCTCACAGGGGTCCTTGGCTGTTTAAAGACAGTGAAGGAGGGTCTGAGCTTACTGGAGATTCCTGCCAACACTATTAGAATATATAAGAAAACCCCTGAATTAAACATACGTAGGAGGGCTGTAGTTTACAGCCTCATCACTTGAAAAATACAAGCATTGAGATTCCTTTGAAGAGCAAACTGGGAGCAGGTGATGGGGTGGCACGTGTTTTCTGAATGACTGACGTGATTCACTGGCTATAGTTTTGCAGGTTTCATGACCTGTGTTAGTGCTGAGGTCACGGTGAGCCTTTCATGAGACCCTGAGGCGAGTGTGCTGGTGGCCTGGGGCTGGTGACTGACAGGCAACTGAGATAATAAATAAATCAGCTATGTTTTCTCTCTGACTGACTTCTATTGCAATCCTGGAGTGTGTTGCTTTCTCTGTCAATGCTCTATCGGATGCCTTCATAGCAAACCTCATCTATTTCAAATGTCTTTATTAAAATAATAATAATAAAAAAGCTAAACATATTTAACAGCTTGGAAAACATTGGGCAAGAAACAATATTAACATTTGTCAATATTTTCTATATTGATTCTAAGAATTAATTTCTCAGGCAGGCAAGAAGGACCATCACAATTATATTCAAATGCAACCAATTTGAAACCAGGCTTTCAATAATGAAACTCTGGCCTATGGCAAACTTATAACATGTTAAAATAGTGGTTGAATTATAAAATAACTTTTCAACTGTTTATCCAAATGGTCAGCTGTTTTTTTATATTAACCAAATAGAATACCTCTACACTTGATCTTAGCCAAAAGGCTGAGAAGCAATCAAATGGAATACCTCTAATTGAATAATGAAAATCTTCCATCTCTGGATCATTATAAAAGCCAGACTTCTATTTTTATCCAATCAAAATGTTAAATTTTTAAAAATTCAGTTGTTTAATTTATTAGGCCTTGTTTCTCACTGGCTTCTTCATAACAGAAAATCTGACCACCAGAAATGAGAGTCAGCAGTGCTAATACATTTACATAAATAATTAAAAATTCTACAGCAGAGTAGGCAATAAAATGTGTTGCCACCATAAACTTCCAACGAAAGAACACGACTTTAATTAAAAATTACGAAGACACAACTGTAAATAATTCATTTGTGTTTCAAGCTCTGTGTGTGTTGACTCAGGACAGAAATAACGCATCAAAACAACAACAACAACAAAACCAGAACTGATCTCGCCCCAAATCCTGTAATTGAGGTCAGTTACCACATTTAATTAAGATGGGATGTTAATAATATATTTGAGTAGAGAGAGGCTCTTCTCTTAATTTCTCCAGGTAAAGTGTTATTATTTGGCCTTTAACTTCTTTAAAATTTAAAAGGTGGGTTATTTTAAATTAACTTTATTGGAGTGACATTGTTTCATAAAACCATACGGGTTTCAAGTGTACAAACGCAATAAAACATTGTCTGTGTGTTGCACCGTGTGCTCATCGCCCAGCTAAAGTCTCTTTCCATCCCCATTTAGTTACCACTTTGCTCACCTCCACCTTTCCCTCTGGCTATCATTATACTGGTTTCTGTGTCTATGCATCAAATATGTATATATATATGGCTTAATTCCTTCACCTTTTAAATCTATGTCCCCCAGGTCCCTCTTCCCTCTGATAGCTGTCAGCCTGTTCTATGTATCTATGCTTCTGCTTCTGTTTGTTTAATTATTTTGTTCATTAGATTCCACCTATAAGTGAAAAAGGAACATGGTGAGCCAAGCTCCATTAAAAACAAACAAACAAGCAAACAAGCAAATGATGGGAGTCACCCCCAATTAAACTCTTAAATGTGGTTTTGAAATCTCTCTTTTTTATAAAACAGGAGTTTGAACTCCTCCTTTTTCCTTCCAATAAATGGTAAGCTGCTGTACCTCTGTGTTTCTGAGAATGCTGATGGTGACAAAATCTTGAGTTTTCAAGTAAACTGGTTTTTACCATTTACTTCTAGAGGTCTGAGAAGATACAGAGTAAAAGGTCCCACAGTCAGCTAATAATTTTTGCTCAATTTCCCATCATTGGGGGGCGGGTAATGTCCTTCAAATGGGCTTCAATATTAGATTAAACAAAATGTTCAAGAAAAGGGCTTGATGACTCACAGGAAGACAAGCAAAAACCAAAATTGGGCATTTTAACAAATCTTTTGGGACTGAATTTTTATCACTGCACGTTGCAGTCTGGACCAGTTTGAGCCCATGAACAAATTCTACCCCAGAGCCAAATAGCCTCCATGGTCAAAAAGGGGGATGAGGAGGAGGAGAAGGAGGAGGAGGAGGAGGAGGAGGAGGAGGAGGAGGAAATGACTTAAAAACCCGGGATGAAATCAGGACAAAGTAGGCTGCAGTTTTCAGAGGTGGGAACCTAACCTGGATCCGATTCAGATCAAGGCTTTGGAAGGAGGGCTAGCTAATGGAAATGGTGCTATGTCCCTTTCATGGGAGGCCTGTCTGCCTCAGGCCTCCCTCCCAGACTTGGTTTTCCTGGTTGGTTGACATCAGTCACTGTTTGAAGATGAAAAGTCATAGTAATGGCAATAAACTATGCCTGTCTGTTTAAGCACAAGCATGTTTGCACACAGACACCCCCAGCCCGGCCACCATTAACTGTACCATATTTACCGAGCACTCCCATGGGCCAGACCCAGGGTCTGGCGTGGGTTCCAGCCCCTCTGAGCCTCTAAGAATATGCGTCGTTTCTGGTGGCTTCATCCCAAGTCGCATCAAACGTAATGAAATGGATCCACATGGCAAATACATTTTTTTTTTCTTGCAAAATTTTTGAGCTGATTATTTTTTCTTTTTCTAGTGTTGCTTTTGGAATGATTTGGCTAGGAGGAATAGTTCATTAATAATTCCTTATGATTTCTCTAGTGCCCACTTAGACATTCTAGCAGTGCCAGCTTTACAAAAAGTTTGCAAATGTAAAGACATTTTCATAAATGTTAAATTTCAATTGTTGCAGTTGTCACGATGCTATGGACAGTCGATATTTATCCATTTCAGTTTTGTTGCTATCAAATTTCGGAGACAATAGATTAGATGTGTTCGGGTCCCTGATGGCGCTGTAGGTCTCTGGAAAGTTTAAAGGGCTTGGTGCTGGGCCTAAAGCACTCACTCAATTAATGGTACTGATGAGACCCCAATGCCTTATTAGGGATGGTGATAAACATGACTGCTATTTTGGCCTGAAATTTAGCAGGGAGATTGACAGTTAAGCCAGGAATAACGGGGAAGTGTCATGAGGGTAACACTACATGTTCAGAAAGCCCCGAGAGCATAGTCAGAAGGTCAGGGTGTCCTACCTGTGCAGGTCATGCCTCATCCCACATGGGAAGGATGAGCAGTGGCTGGTGAATGAAATGCTAGTTCTCAGTGAGGCCTCTGCACACCTCACTTGCATGCTTCCCTTCCATAAACTGAAGCTCAGAGAGGCTGAGCTTTCTTCATCAGCTAAAGGGAGACTGAGAATTTCCCCTTTGCAGGGTGGTTATGAAAATTAAGCGACTCTGGTGACAGTGCTTTGGCAAACTGTTACATAAAAGTATTAGGCATAGTACTAGCAAGATCATGACCATCCTTCTCAATATACTTTTCCAGGGGACCGTGGCCATCTCTGCCTAGTTTGGTCGGGACCCAGTTCCCAGGAGAGGGACACCTGCACAAAGGCATGAGGACAGCAGGATTTCGGGGAATTCAGGAGTCTGGTGACAAGTGAGACCATCAAGATGCTTGGAAATGAGCAATTTCTGTTGCTTGGCCCTTTCTCCCCAGTTGAGGATCACGGGTCCTTACTCTCTAAGGAAGTAGCTTATTTCCTTCCTGTCCTTCACCTGCCTCCCTTCCTCTCTCTGTTTTCTGTCTTCTCTGGAGGGTCATTCGCAGAGCACTCTCTTGCTCGTAGGACAACAAGCTCCCTGGAAGCTGTAGCAAGCGGAGCCCATTTCTTCCACTCGTGAGCACACAGCATGGAGCAGGGCCTAGCTCCCTGTGGGCTCTGAATAAATAAATTCAAAGAATTCAGTAAACGAATGGATGGCCAACTATAATCCTTGTGCTTTTTTCCCAAGCATGTTGTCTTTAGAAACACAGATATCTATTATTTTGATGATGCAAAAATCGAATGTCATATCATGTTTTCATCTTTTAAAATTTGGCCCTGGCTGGTAGCACAGTGGATAAGGCGCCGGCCTGTGAGCCCAAAGGTCACAGGTTTGATTCCCAGCCAGGGCACATAACCAGGTTGCAAGCCAGGTCTTCAGCCAGGTCTGTAGCTGGAGGCAGGTGAAAGGCAACCATACATGGATGTTTCTCTCCCTCTCTGATTCTCTCCCTTCCCCTCTCTCTAAAAATAATAAATAAAATATTTAAAAAAATTTACCTGTAGTTTTGTATTACATAGAAAGGCTCAAGCCCCATGCAAGAAACTTCTAGTTACCTCCCAATATTTACTCTTCCTTAGTAAAGATAAGACCGTATGTTCCAGTAACCCATGCAACTAGGTGTGGCCATGTGACTACTTTTTGGCCAATGAGATTAAAATAAAAATGTGGTTGATTCCCAGGAAGTCTCTGCTTTAAAAAAAAAAGGAGTCACCCCTTTTCTCCCCTCTCTTTCCTCTTCCTGTTGCAGGAGCACTAGCACCATAACAGACCGTGAAGAAGAGGGTTTGGTATGGAGGTGGGGAACTGTGAGCAGGAAGGAGCTGGGCCCCTGACAGGTTTGTAGAACAGCCAGAGAAGTCCTGGATGGCAGTGCTTACTCTAGATTTATTTCACGTGAGAAAAAAATAAACTCCTGTCTCCTCTGAGCTACTATCATTTTGAATGTTCCTCTTATATTTAGCCAAACTCAATCCTCACAGATTCAGTGCTCCCCAAAACACACAGGCTCCCTAGATAAATGAGCCTTTCCAAAAAAAAATGTTGAGCAGTGATAGGTAATTTTACATGGGCAGGGACAGTATTTTTTCTCAACACATATCTCATACATTCTATAGGCTGGCAGAAGTCTCTGCTGCAGAGCTGTTTACTACAGACCCTGGACAAGATGAGATCTGTCTGAAAAATGTTCAGGATAGAAATTGCTACTTGGTTGCCTTACCAAAATTTCCGATTGTTAACAGAATGAAATAAGTCCTCTCAGGCCATTCAAAATTATTGAGCTGCCTGGTGATTCCCAAAGCAAGCAAATCAAAGATGCAAGGGGTTAGTGTCTGTTATTCATTTCACTGTTGGAGAATGTCGGGCCAAGGCAGTCATTGCTATTTTAGCATAATCATCACTGAGCTGTTCTTTCTGACAATAATTAGCCAACAAGTTCAGCTGCACTAGTAACTCCTCATTAGAAGTGCTGTCATGTCATCGCAGAGCGCCTGGTTCCTGTCTTGTGTTTGCAGAAAACAGGCTCTATCCTGAGAGTGGAAGCAAGTCTTTTGTCATTATGTGTTGAGAGGACAGAGTATGAGAACTAGCTCTGCTTTAGAACATGTCAATATTTATATGACTTTGGAGCAGAGAATGACTTTCTACCCATGATATGAATAGAAATTCACAGGGAAAATATAAATTTGATTGCCTAGGTAAAAAGAAACAAAGAATTCTTTATATGACAAAAATTATTTATGTTAATACTTTTGCTCGAAGTATTTTCTGAAAATTCTTCAGAAGATTAATGACGTATTTAACAAATTAGCTACAAGCATGCCCATTGACCTTGTTCTTAAATAACTGCCAACAGTTGGAGACTAAATATCTAACAGTAAGGGAATGAGTGGGTAAATTAATGAGTATATTCATATAATAGAATAGTACTATTCAGTGTTTAAAAATAAAAACTATTTCTTGACATAGAAAGCTTCCCCCACACTGGGAAGTTAAAATAACAAGTTTCAAAACAGGATGGATGGTGGTAATGAAGGAGAAAAGTACTCAGAAATACAAGGTCGATCTGGGAAAAGTCCAGCCACGATTAATGTAACGAGAATGGTTTGTGCAGCACACGTGTAACCTGGCAGCCGAGGAGGGCGGACCGGGGTGCACATGTGTGAACAGTGACGACTTCACTGTACTAGTCAGTGGGATGATAGATACCATTGAGTGAGCATGTGTACTGTGTGGCTGTTACATTCAAAATGAGTGATTAGAGCAAGAATCCGTATCAAATTTTGCATTAAGCTTGAATGTTTCTCTGCAGAAACTATTCATATGATTCAGAAGACCACAGCAACTGGTGACTGACAACTTCATCACAACAATATACCCCCTCATGTGTCCCATCTCATGCAGAGATTTTTGGTGAAACATCAAATCACCCAGGTGATTCATGCCCCCTAGAGCCCAGGTTTGGTGCCCTGCGACTTTTGACTTTTCCCAAAACTGAAATCACCTTTGAAAGGGATGAGATTTCAGACCATCGAAGATATTGAGGAAAATATGACAGGGCAGCTGATAGCAATTGGGAGAACTGTGTGAGGTTGCGAGGTGCCTACTTTGAAGGGGACTGAGGTGTCATTGTCCTATGTACAATGTTTCTTGTACTTTGTATCTTCTTCAATAAATATCTCTATTTTTCATAATACATGGCTGGATACCTTCTGGGCAGACCTCGTATGATTAAAGGAGACATAACCAAGTTATTAAAGGTGAATTTCCTTGGGTGGAATAATTACAAATGTTTTTATTGACTTTTTCATCCTTAACTGCCTTTTCAAAAGTTTCCTCCAAGAACAGCATTAACTTTAAAATAAGGATAAGAAGATACAAGTTATTAAAAAGAAGAATCTCATCTGTCACTAGACCACTGCTGTCTGTTTTGATTTGGCTAAGAGCACAGTGTGACTGGCTTTGTAACACATTTTAATAACCTAGGCTTTTTAGTGAGAATATTCACTCTGATGCCTGGACATCTCCTGTCTTTAGAGTTACAGGCTTCTTAGAGATCAAGGCGCTTTTCAGTGATTTTAATGTTCCCTGGTGAGATAAAAGGGTGCATGAAAGGGCCAGCCTCAGAACTGTTGTGCCTCAGACGTGCTTTCCATCACAGAAGACAAGACACAGGCCAGAAGCAGGAATCTGTTAGAAGTAAGTTCCTAAATTCTGTGGTGGCTGGGGCTGCTGAGGAGGTTTCCTGGTTTAGACCAGAATCAGGCTGTCAGGACCCTGGTCGGACAGAGAATTTCTAACTGTGCTAAAAGGCCTTGAAGGTCTGGTTAGTCATTTGAGATGAAATCCTGGAATGAACTAGAAAAATAAATAGAGATGGGGGAGAAGGGGAGAGGGGGAGACAGGGAGAGAGAGAATGAAGAAGGAGGGCAGAGGGAAGAGAGAGAGAGCGGAGCAGTGGAGGTGGAGGAAGAGCAGGGGGAGGATGAGAAGGAGGAGGCAGCAGAAAGAAGAGGAAAGGACTGGGTGGAGGGAAGGTGAGAAAGAGAGAGGAAGAGACAGAGAAGAACACAGGTGGCCAAGAGACAGAGAGCAAGATGGACATAGAGGGAGAAGATGAAAATAGAGACTGAGAGGTGGAGGGGAGGAAGGGTAGAGGGAGATAGAGCTACAGAGGAGACAGAGGATGTGTAGAGAGCAAAGAATATATCCAGGAAAACTGGCATGAACGGAGAGAGATACAGAGAAAGCCCTGTGGACATAAACAGTCACAGACAGACGGGGACACCCACAGTAACCTGCATGACTGACCACTGAGCCCCGTGCAGCGCTACTGTTTAGAATCAAGCCCATTAGGGGCAGATGGCTGGGACAGCATCTTTCTGTGTGCGCCTTTGTCAGCTAAACTCAGAGTGCTCTTTGTGATGACAGTGAGAGTCCTCAGTGTAAAGTTCGTCCCCCTTCAGCTTCTGCTCCTTGAAGAATCACTAATTCAGGAATAATAACACTCACAAGGCCATCGCGCCTTTCTGAGATTTCTGGGGAGCTCAGTGCAGCTGATTAGAAAACGTGTTCCTGCCTGCCCCCCATGGCCCCCCGCAGCCCTGCTCACCCCTGCACACACAAGCCCCCAGGGACACTGCTGCTTTCTCAGTGCACAGGATCAAAGGCGGAAGATAATTAATGAGCCTCTTCTTCCAAAGAGTTCCTGTAACAATGGCTCAACATGTCAGCGATGTTATCCCTGTTTTTGATGAGCTCAGAACCAGCCCAGGAGACAAACGCGTGGAGGGGAGGGGTGGAGGAGGAGGCAGGGAGAGGGGCAATGGGAGGGACACTCAGCACCACGGTGGGGAAGGGTCATTTCTGGCAACTCTGGATCCCAGCAGGAAGGAATACGTCTGGGGAGTCAGGCCAGAGAAATGTGTTACACACACACACACACACACACACGCTTACTTTGCTTCAAGGCTGGAAAAGGACTGTCCAGGCGTTGTGTAGCTAAGCAATTGTAAATGCTACAACTCTTGGGCATACCAGCTGCAAACACTCAGCTAGATATTCTGAGAGGATTCAGAGAACTGAACTTGGTCCCAGTGGCTCGCCGTGGGTCCTGATGACTTGGCATCCATTCCTGTCTTCTCAGAAGAGCCTCCTGCATTAGTCTAGGAAACCACTGCACCAGGAGGTCATGGTTAGGGGCTGGGGTCCATGGTGGCCTCCGGCTCCAGGACTAACCCATGGGCACATTCTGTCCTTCTGCTGTTCTGTCTGGTTGAGATGGGCATGTGTTACAGTTGGCTCAGTGAGATCCAGACTGGGTCCTGGGGCTGGTACTGCTGACTGGGAAGGGTCGCTTTCTGCTGGTAGGAGCAGGAACTATATTGTTGGTAGTCTCAGCCCTCCACAGCCATACAGGCTGAGGGTGAAGCAGTCCCAGGGAAGAGCAGACCCGAGAGGCGGGGGAAGGATATATTCTGAGCATCTGAATTCTCACACTGGATGTTCTAGTCCTTGGGGATTTTCAACTATAAGGGCCAATACATGCATTCCTGGCACAGGTCGCACTGAGATGGGTTCGAGCAACATGTGCCTGACTGGGGGTCACACCTGCGATGACCAGCTGTAGAAACATGGAGCTTGTCAGCGCTTCCTGCATTCTAGATGAGATAGAGACCTCATCTCACCTGGAGTCATTCACAGGTTGCTTCTCTGGCCTTTTCTCACACAGTGGGTGCCACTGGCTTTCTACGGGGCACCCTTGTACCCCAGTTCTAGGATCTGGGTTTCTGTTCTCTGTGTCTCAAATCTGTGAGGGGCATCCTTGATGCCCCTCAATGTCTTGGTTCTCCCAGGCACCCCTTCCCTCTCCTGTGCTGAAATCCTGTGCCTGGACTCAGTTTGCTGAGACTGTTTTCTGCATCCTGTATTCTGAGCAGCGCACTCACTGCCAGGCAGGGTTTCCTGCCCCTTCTCAATCCGCTGCCTCCTAGCAGGGAAGCCACATCTGAGAACACCATCTCCAGCGGTAGCCAAGGTGCCCTGAGACAGGAGGCTCATGACTGTTGCTCAGGCAAAGCAGGCTCACCCCTGGGTGTGTGAACCATGGGCCGGGAGAGCCTGCAAAGTGCTGGAGGTGGTTCATTTTCCCAAGAGATCCTGACATGTCAGCCTCGAAGTCCCATTACCTAGAGACTCAGAGGCACCCTATGTCATCTCGAGCCGGGTTCTAAATATATTCTTCAGTTCTATAAACTAACCATGGAATCTTCTGACAAATTTTCCCATTCCCTAAGACAGCCAAAGCTGGTCTTATATAAGTCTAGCAGACCCACCTGTCCCGCTGTCTGTCTCACTATAGTGGGACCTGTTTCCTAGACACTGGCATCTGCCCCCTCCCATCCCAGTAACTCTTTCATGCCTGGCAGCACTCCGAGCCATAACAATATCAGCCTCATTTAGACATATTTTCGCTTTCTTCCAACCCTATTGTTGAAGTCCAAAACAGCAGGTAAGCTCCAATGAAGATACCCTAAATTGTCCAGGTACCACACAGTTTGTTAAGCTACAGGTTTCCTCATCTAACTACTTACAGAAAGTTTTCTTTTTGATGTTAAAACTTCATGGTTCCTTTGCCAGATACCAAGAAGGAAAGGAAGGTAAACAGAAATGGAAAAACAAGGATTGGCCATTTCAGATATACATTATTGTAGGATTTTATATTATTTTGCACCTTTATCTAGTTTATCTAAGATTTCAGAATGCTCTGCTCTTTGGTGTAAATCCCTCTTTGTTCAATAAATGGTGTTGGAAAAATTCGACAGATACATGTAAAAAAAAAAAAAAAAAAAAAGACAGAAAAGAAAAGAAACTAGACCACCTTCTTACATCACACACAAGAAAAACTCAAAGTGGATTAAAGACTTCAATGTAAAACTTGAAACCACAAAAGTCCTAGAAGAAAACATAGACAGTAAAATCTCAAACATTTCTTGTATTTCATGTGGCAGTATTTTTTCTGATATATCTCATCAGGCAAGGCAAACAAAATAAAAAAATAAACAAATGTGACTGCATCACTCTAAAAAGTTTTTGCACAGCAAAGGAAACCATCAACAAAATGAAGAGACAACCCACTGCATGGGATAACAAATTCACCAATGTTATAATAGATCTGATAAGGAGTTAATAGCCAAAATGTATAAAGAACCTATACAACTAAAAAAAAAAAAAAAAAAAAAAATAGCCCACAATCAATTAAAAAGTGGGCAAAGGACTTGAATAGACACTTCCCCAAAGAGGGTATACAGATGGCCCATTGGCATATGAAAAGATGTTCATCACTAGTCATCAGAGAAATGCAAATTAAAAGAGATACCACTTCACACCTGTCAGAATGGCTTTCATCAATAAGTCAACAAACAATAAGTGTTGGCAAGGATGTGGAGAAAGGGGAACCCTTGTGCACTGTTGGTGGGAATGCAGACTGGTGCAACCACTGTCTTATGACCCAGCAGTTCCACTTTTGGGAAAATATCCAAAGAAACTTGAAATAGTAATTCGAAAAATACGTGCACCCCTATGTTCATTGCAGCATTATTTAGAGTAGCCAAGATCTGGAAGCAGCCCAAGTGCTCATCAATAGATGAGGAGATAGAAAAGCTGAGGTACTTTCATACAATGGAATATTACTTGGCCATGAAAAGAAGGAAATCTTACCCTTTGGAACAGCATGGATGGACCTGGACAGTATTGTGCTAAATGAAATAAGCCAGTCAGAGAAAGACAAGTACCATATGATTTTACTTACATATGGAATCAAATGAACAAAATCAAGCAACAAAACAGAAAAAGACTCGGATACAGAAAACAGATGGAGAGCTGTCAGAGGGAAGGGGGATTGGGGAGCTGGATGAAAGGGGTGAAGAGATTAAACTAATAAAAAAACCGAAACCCTGATAGACACAGGCAACAGTATTGTTATTACAAGAGGGGAAGAGGCTGAGGGAGGCAGAGACTATGGGGACATAAATGGTGACAGAAGAGACAACCTTGGATGGAGAACACACAACAATATACAGATGATGTATTATAGAATTGTACACTTGAAACTTATATAATTTTATTAACTGATGTCACCCCAATACATTCAGCACAAGTTTTTAACTATCCCCTTTAGAGATTGAAAAATAATTTCCGCTGCTTGTCTGCGGGCTTGCTCCATGGTTAAGGGGCTGCTGTAGAGACCATGGCACATTTTCAGGTGTTTCAAATCAGGAAAATAAGACACATGTTTATTAAAAGTGTGTCTAATACTTGATTATCTGTACCTCCGATGAGAAGATTAGGTTTTGGAAGAGAAAGATTAATAACTTTCTTTTGCAGAGATAAATGTGCATTTGGACCTGCATGCTGATTGTTTACTGTGAAACAATGCACCAATGAGGGCATCTTCTCTTTGCTAGCATCAGATGCACCGGGGATAATGATCATTTAATTAAATCTCGTTATGAAACACCTTCTTTCCAAACACCGGACAGAGCTTAAAGGAAGATGGAAATGACTGAAGACTTAAAAAAGAAAATCCTCATGAAGATATGCTTACTGCCTTTAGAGAGAGGGGGAGAGGGAGAGGGAGAAATGGAATCAGTGGGAGACTGGTCACCTTCCATATGTGCCTCGACCAGGGATTGAACCTGCCACCTAGATATGCACCCTGATCAAGGCACCTATAACCTTCGGTGTCCAGTGTTATGCTCCAACCAACTGAGCCACCCAGCCAGGGTGAAGGCTTTTTTTGGCCTGCCATTCATTAGTAGAAAACCCAACCCCGACGGGTCCATGTCTAAACATTAGGCAACATCTGTCCCTTCCCCTCTGACATTCAGAGTCTGTAGAACTTAGCAGAGCACACACTTTGCAGGTTGTCTTGTTTTCATTCAGATTCCTCTGCTTCTATGCTGGACAGTCTTGAGAAAGCTATTCAACCTCTCTGAGTTCATAAGACCTTTACCTGTACATGGAGCTAGCCAATGCTTTTCTCACAAAGTTGTGGTAATGATCAAGTAGCTCAAGTACCTGAGATTCACCATCTATGGTAGCTCCTTTTCCTTTCACTTCAGGGACTGTGCTCAGTGCTGGCAGACACTTCTGGTCATTTGGGAACATAGCCCTGAAGCCACTCTCCTCCTGAGCTGATCTGCAGTTGGGAATCAGTGGGGGGCAGTGTCCCCATTTAGCAAGCCCTGTCTCCTGGTGCCTTTGGCTGCCAGCTCTTATGACATGTAGCTCCCACTCACCCAATCATAAACAATTTAGTTTAATGGTAATTTGCTCCTGAGAACTGGCTCTGGTGACTGGAAAGCAAAAGTGACTTGTGCCTGCCTCCTGTCTCTTATTTGGGGGCCGCTCACCCACCTGATGGTTTGGTGCTGCAGGGAATCGGGGTCCGTGGCATTCACGGTCAACAGCATGCTGCCCACGGAGATGTCCTCCTGCCGGGTCACCATCATGGGGTTGGGGTAGAAAACCGGACCCTCGTTGACATCCAGAACAGTAATGTGGACGGTTGCCGTGGAGCTGGGGCCATAGGAGACATCGGGTACCAGCGGGTCCTCGTTTTCCACTTTGATCAGCAGGGTGTGGAAGGCGGAAATCTCATAGTCCAGGGGCTGGAACGCAGAGAGAGGGATCATCACACGTGTGCCCCATGGTCTCCTGACATCCCACACAAGAGGTGTGATCAGGAATGGATCCAGGCTTTGTGGGCTAAGTTTTATGCAATTTGGGGGTCCTCTTTAAGAAAAAGCATGTGGAACATACTGACACAGAGAAATCCAGGGCCTCCCTCCTAAGAGCTCTTTGGGCTGCTCACTGGCAACCTGACATCAAAGGCTTCCCACCTGTAACCTATAACTTCACAGCTCCGACACTCCAGGGGCCTCAGGTGGGTGAGGGACTCCGTAGCCTCAACCTCATCAGCTTCGTGGTGTCCCGGCCTCTCACACCACGGGAGGGCCGATGGGAAAGGCAAACCAAAGTCCCATTTATCATGCTTCCCACTCACAAGCCACGGGGTCTAAGCACTGGGGTCTCCACAGCCCTTAAAGTACAGGATCTCCTGGCTCAGGGGCACATTTTCCAGGAGTGAGTCACGATGGGAAAAGAGTTGGAGAGGCTGAGACAGGTCGGGTAAAGCCGCTGGGCTCTTTCCCACCTGAGGACATTTAAACATATGTGGGACATTTAACTGTTGCCATAACTTGGGGGGGGGGGGTCTCGGGGCATACACAGGGCATGGGCAGTGATACCAGGCACATAGCCACACTCGGGACAGTTCAACACCATGCTGGATGGTCCTGCTCCCAGGGCCAATGAGCAGCCCTGATGAGACAATAAACTGCCTGTCATTCTGGGTGGGGTTTCTGTATGGGATTCTGACCGTGACCCAGTTTCCTACCCAGCCTTGGGCTGCTATTCATGCTGAGGCAATGGACTTAGGTGAAAGTGCTTTCTTCACTCCCAAGTACAAGGAGAGTCAAGGTCAAGTCCTGGCCCTGACCTTAATAACTAGAATCTACAAAACCATAGGCAATCACTGTACCCCCGGGACTGTCAGCCTTCCCATCAATGAAGTCCCCGTACAAAGGACTGCTGTAAAGATTAGGGGAGATGATACATGTTGGACGTTTCATGTAGAGATGGTCTAGAGTCTGACATACTATTAAGCTTGCGAGAAAGAAGAATGCAGCATTGAAATAGCAGGAGAACCACTGCCCCCCTGCCTGGGTTTTCATGTTTGTTGAAGGGAACAAGACCACCAAGAGAGGGGAGCAGAGAGAGATGGGGAGCAGAGAGACTGGCTTTCCCTGAAAGCAGAATCTCTCCAGTGTTCACGTCCATCTGCCCAAGGCGGTGGGTAATAGTTCTGGTCATACAATGCCCCTGGCCTGTGCACCTGGAGCTGGGAAGACACTGGGTCACTGTTCCGGGCCCTTCCGGTGCCTGCCCTGGCTCACAGGGGATTAAGAAGTCCTCTGTGGTCCTGGCCTCTGACCTGACTGACGGGACCTGTCCAGTGCAGGGTCTCTGTGTGAGGGATGGGAGGAAATTGAAAACACAATAAAGCTATGGAGGTTCAATTCAACTAATATTTCATTAATTGTCAAAAGAGGGTGTGGACCACTGTCCTGGAGGATTTAAATAAAGTCTGGAAAAGCTGGGCCACACGGGAAGGGTAAGGGAGCTGGGGTTTGTCATCTGAAAAGGGGAGGGTTTAGAAATTGATCCAAGAGTGATGCTTAAGTCTGAAGGATTGGGGATCAAAAATGCCTGCTCTCTTAATGCTTTCTTCTCCTCTGAGGACAAAAGAGAAAACAGACTTTTAAGATGCAGGGTGGAGTATATTTCCCTGAAGGAGTGACTGACATTTTGAAATAGGGTTACTATTTCAAAAGCAACTAAGGGAGTTTCTGATCAGAAGGTTTTAAAGAGGAAGCAGGTGTTCAGCTGCCAGAGCCTGTAGGATTTGGTCTTGTAGGGAGGTAGGACTCCCCTGAAAACCACATGATCCTGAAACTTCCTCTAGTTCTCAGTGGGTGCGCTCACTGCTGACTGGTGAGGGCAGGACTACTTGTGTTGGCTGCCCTGTGGCCAGGCCCACCCCCTATTCCCTTACCCACCTCTTGCTGCGAAGGCTTTCCTTGCAGCTGAGGGTGGACATGTGTCATCTGGCCAATGACATGTCATGGAAAACTGGGTGAAAAAGATATTTTCTTCTCTAATGAGAGGCTAGGTGTGCAGAACAGCTAGCACTCTCTCTGGCCCTCTGTCTCTCTTGCCTGGTTGCCTCCTTGTTTCCTGTCTTGCACTGATTGGGAAGGTGGGACGTCTGGGACTTTGGCAGCCATTTTATTCCATGAGGAAAAGGCTGGAAGCATCCGCGTTGTCCTCTGCTGTCTCTCTGACACCTTGAGTTGCCATCGAATCCTAGATTGCCCTACCTTCATTTAGTTGTGAAGACCATTAACTGATCTTGATTATTTAGGACACTCTCAGCCTGGCAGTCTGTTACCTGCAGCTGAAAGTATTCCTAACTGATGCGCTAGGTGGCTGGCAAAGTAGGTAGCATGGGAAGCCTGGCCAGACCTCCTCTGCCAGGCTGTCCCAGGGCTCTGCCCGGGTGTGCGGAGAAGCAGGGAGAGCTCAGGGCTTTTACAGGGATTCATGTGGCAGGTAAGATGAAGGGAAGGGAGTCTCTAACCTAATTCTGAAGCACAGGAGTTTCACGCACTAGAAAAACTTAAGCCCAGGTGGAGCCCCGGGCTCCTCCCCAGGAGTGTACAGGTGGGAACTTCTCACCATACGGCAGCACTCATCCACGAGGCTGTGCTCGGAAGACACCAGCATCACCTGGGCACCTTACCTTCATACTCTGATTCAGCAGGTGTGGTGTGGCCTGCATTTTAACTTGTATTCTAGATGGCTCTTCTATATGCTAACATTTCAGACGTACAGCATTGTGCAAACGCAAACACAAACACACACCAGAGAACTGTGCTCCTCCAGGAGTCAGGAGTGGGGTGTGTATTTACCCGAGCCTTGTCTTCCAGTGCAGGCCTGGAAAACTCCCTGACCACTTTGTAGATCCCAGGCTGTCTGCAGAGGACAGCCAATGGCTGTGTTATTTATAACTTTCACAGCTTTGAAACTGCAGTGGTGGGTGCAGGAGGGCAGTGTCAGGATCTCCTAACAACTCTGCCATTGCCTGGATCGTTTGGGAAGAAGACCTGGGAAGACATCTTTCTGGGCAAACATGGGAGGTTCCTTTTGGATGAGGTGCTGAAAAGGGCAGGCTTGGGGGGAGCCCGGAGCCTCTGGAGCAAACCGGAAGTCTCCAGCAGCTCTATTCTCAAGGGCTTCTGCTCCCAGGGGCATTGTGCAACTTTGCGGGGGTAGTTGTTTACAGAGCCCCAATGCTAGCCTGAATAACGACCCCCCCCCCAAGTATGTCTACCATTCTAATCCCACAAACCTGTACATATGTAACCTTACATGGCAAAAGGGTCTTTGCAGATGTGATTAAGCCAAGGACCTTGTGATGGGCGATGACCCTGGGTTGTCCAGGTGGCCCAATATCATCACAAAGGTCCTTAAAAGAGGGAAGCAGGACAGTCAGCAGAAGCACTGGATGTGATGATGCAGCAGAGGGTCAGAGAGACATATGAAGATGCTGTGCTGCTGGCTTTGAAGGCACAGGAAGGGGGTACGGGCCAAGCAATGCAGGTGGCTGCAGAAGCTGGAAGAGATGAGGACATGGATCTTCCCGTGGATTCTCCAGAAGGAACCAGTCCTACAACTTGAGCCTTGTGAAACTGACTCGAGTTCGGGCCCCCAAAAGTGTAAGAATAAATTTATGGTTTTTTTTTTTTTGTTTGTTTGTTTGTTTTTTAAGACACTAAGTTTGTGGTTAGTGGGTAGAGCAGCCTTGGGAAATACATAGGCTCTGATACCTGCCGCTGTTCTAAATGTTTTTCCTTATTAGCTCACGAATCCCTCACAACAGCTGAAAGAGGTGGGTGGCATTATCAACCTCATTTTCCAGATGAGGAAACTGAGGCACAGAACACATAGGTACATTAGCCCGGGGCACACGGCGGTAGGTAGCAATATGCCTGCTTTGTCCACAGCTATGATTACTATTAGTATGATTGCTCCCTGCTTTTGGGGCAAATGGCTTCACCCACTAGAAGAGAAGCTGCTGTCATGAGTGTCCGGGTCTGGCGGAAGCTTTCTACAGAACTTGTCAGAAAAAATGCCAGTGTGTGAAAATCCTTCTTCTAGGGCACCTAGACTTGCAGTGTGTTCTGCCACAACCTCTCTCCCACCCAGCGTTTCCAGAGCACTTGCCGGAGCCCAGGGCTTCACATTCATTATCACATTCCCTCCTCATTCCACCCACGACAGGAGAGGGTCAGCTGCAAGGGCAGCAATGCTCACAGGAGGTTTCACACCAAGAATTAGCCTGGGGGTGTGATTATCTCCTGCTTTAAGAGAATAACGGAGACACTGCTAAGAAAGATGAAGAAGTGGCATAATATCCATTTTGAGCATAGACCTTTTGAAAAAACTTCACATATTCCATTTTTGCATATCTTTGATAATTCATCATCAAGCACATGGAGAATCTCATTTAAAAGTTAAGTTTGGGCTTTTTAAGGTCACACATAAGTTTGGGTTTTCTGGAATCTGTAAAACAGGTTGTCTTTATGGCTGTGAGGATACAAGTACACCCGGAACCTTGAAACTTTTTCTTTTTAATTCCAGGAGGGAGGGACTAGGGCTGCTAGAGGCTCGTTCCCCACACAGCAGGGCCAGGAGCCCGTCCTGGCCGGCGCCCACTGCGGAGGGGGGAGCCCCTGGGAGCACGCTCACCTTGACGACAGAAAGCATCCCCTCGTTGGTCTGAGGGTTGGTGTGGATTTCGAAGCTCTGGCCAGGGTTCCCATTGATAATGGTGTAGGCAGCCCTCCACGCGCCCGTGGTGGGGTCATCCTTGTCCTCAACGGTCAAGTTGACAATAACTCCCATGGCTCCTTCCTCGACTGTGGCTTGAAACTGTAAACAAAGCAGACAGGTACTATCACTACTTAAAAAAAAAATGCACCAGACAGACCATTTATGGAACTGTTAACCATATGCCTGGTATTGGGTACATTACCATATCGTCATTTAATGATGAATAATGACAGAGGAAGATTGTGGTGGAGAACAGTGGGGCCCCTTCTCCTGTCTGCCTGAAGGCAGACAGCCGCCAAGAGCCCGGAGGACGGGTGAGCCACAGTGGGAAGGAGTGTGGGTCTCCGAGTCACAATGAGGAGCGGAGAGCCTAGTGGCCAGGAACACCTGCCTGAATGATGGAAGAACGAGCAGCAACCTTCTATTGAGTTTGAGCTGTTAATGCATTTTGCTTGCCTGTGTTCTTGCAGCCTCACCTACTCTAAACAACAAGGTGCCCAGACAACCACAATGCCACGGCTCATCAGTGAAGCGACGGGAGCTGAACCCCGTGCTTGACTCCAGGGTTCTGCTCAAGTGCACCACGTTCTCCCGTGAAGAAAGTTAGTTTCCTCCTTCCCACCCCCTTGCACCCAACTAGCGCTACTTTGGAAAGCTATCTTCTAAGGAAACATATAAATCAAGTGTTTGAGGCCTTGTTGTACCTGTGTTTTTGTTGTAACACATCTCAAATTCTTGTTGCAGGTAGGTGCGGTAAAAATAAATCAATAAATGAAAAATTGGCTCTCCCATAGACAGGGAAATTCACAAGCTGTTATTAGCACATTCCTTCGGATGGACACATAAAGTATTGTTTTGGTGCTTGCCTCTGACACAGTGCAGGTGAACGGTAATCCATTTGCAAATATTTTACAAACAAGAATTACCAATAAGCTGACAAGAAGAAGCAGTATCTTGGAATTTCAATTAGTAAGAAAGTGAATCTAGAGACACTAAGATGATGTCAAAAAGCCCTTGTGTTCAAAGAGAAGTAATTTGAGAAATGAGGTTTCCGAAAGCAGCCGCTGATTAATTGACTTGCAAATCATTAATCATAAGCCTTAATCTTGATGCTCTGGGGGTGGAGAGGAGATGGGAACTAATTTGTCTATCACACCTCAGCAAACCTGGGTGAGTTGTTTCCTTTCCATAAAAAGGGAGCTGGGAAATTCTTAGAACACACACGCCAGACAGAAAGTAGCTGGAGTGAGGAGGGACAGGGTAATAGAACACACAGACACAGCTCCAGGAGACAAATATTTTGGCCCGACTCCTCTGATTCTTGTTTAAGCAAGTCCTATCTTTATTTATTTATTTTAAATTTATTTATTTATTTAAATTTAATTTTATTGTTGTTGTATTACATCCATCCCCTTTTTGCTCCCCTCTGTCCCTCTTCCCACCCACCCATTTCCCCCTAAAGTCAATCCCCCCTGTTGTCCATGTCCATGGTTCCTTTATGCTAGGCTCTTGTCTAAACTGCTCCCCTTCCTTGCCTCTGCCTCCCCCTTTTTGCCTCCTCCCCAAGAAAGTAAAAACATTTCCCACATGGAAATCTAGACTGATGGCTCTCAGCCCTGCCGGCACATTAGAATCTCTTCAGGGCTTTAAAAAACCAACAAACAAACCACTTATAAGACCCTAAAAAACAAACCATGGGTTCTATGGTCCTATTCTAATTCAGTTGGTCTTGGGTAAGGCCTGGGGTTTAGCATTTCCCTAACCTGCAGGCTTAATTGTACTACGAAGCTCAAAGGGGAGGAGTGTGATTGAGTCCAAGTTCAGGGATGGCAAGAAGCTGGCGGTGGAAGAGCCAGCCTCGCGTTCTAGTGAGACAACCTGAGGTCAGTGCTGAGGGGCTGTCTGCCACGTGTGCAGGAGTGGCACATGGTGGCACAGGTGCGTTCCATTCCTTTCCAGTTGCAGATGAAGGTAACAGTACAGAGAGGGAAGGAAGGAAGAGGTTAACCCAAAGCTGTTTAGTGACCTAAAGGTCAGATCCAAGTTTCCTGGATTCCAGTAATCTCTGCTTTCCAAAAATTCTATTACTCCTGCCCACTCAGGAGCCACATTCTTATTTATTTATTTATTTATTTATTTATTTATTTTACAGAGAGGTGGAGGGAGAAAGGCAGAGAGGGAGAGAGACATCGATGTATGGTTGCCTTTTTCACCTGCCTCCAGCTACAGATTTGGCTGAAGATGTGGCTTGCAACCTGGTTATGTGCCCTGGCTGGGGAATCGAACCAGCAACCTTTGGGTCCCCAGGCTGGCACCTTATCCACTGTGCTACCAGCCAAGGCAGGAGCCACATTCTTTATGCCAGTCCTTCACCCCCTGCTGTGGTCCAGACCCAGAGGAATAGTTCTCTGTCCTATCAATCACAGCAAACCTCAGCTATTCTTGTGGCTCTTTTGACACTTGTACCTTTGGACACCAGGTGGACAATTGCTTGGGCACAGGGAGTGCTAAGAATAAAGGATGCCAGAAACCACAGGCCAGGTTGAAATGCTGTCACATCTAATACCCAGGTGAGACATTGTTTTGTCAAAGCAGGTAAAGTGTCATGTTGCTGAGCTGAAGACACTATAAGGAAAGATCATGGGCCCTAACTGGTGTGGCTCAGTTGGTTGTGCATCGTTCCACAAAGCAAAAGGTTGCAGGTTCGATTCCCAGTCAGGGCACAAGCCTGGGTTGCAGGTTTGGTTCCCAGTCAGGGCATGTACAAGAGGTAGCCTATTGTTGTTTCTCTCCTTTGCTTTCTCCTTCCCTTCCCCTCTCTCTGAAAATAAATAACATCTTTTAAAAATACCGTGATTTGAGGAAGCTGGAGGTTCTGTGTGCACCGTCTTGTACACAGCTTTATCTCCAGTTTGCACATGATGCTAGGTACATAGAAGGGATTTGGTAGATAATTGCTGACTGAATGAATCATCTTAAATATAGGAAGTGGAACATGGCATTGAAATCGAGGGCTGAGAGAAAGTGTGAAAGATAAAGCTATACAGGAGTGAGACTGAGAGGGACTGGCTCACTGACTGATGTCTGATCCTGCCACTTTCCTGAATGTTCCGGAAAGGCAGGAGTGCACAGCTCTCTCCTGTTCTCCAGGACACCTCCTCAGGGCCGCATTGTGGCTTTCGTGGGCCTTAGGCATGCTTGTTGGCTTCTTTAGCCCCTCCTACCATAATAGGTTTTCTTGGGCTTTAAATTTTTCATTTTTTTCCTGAGGTGTGGAAACAATTAAAAGTTTGCATGACCTTAAAAATTCTTTTAAAGTATATTTTATAAGCCTGGGCACTGTGTCTGTGGTACCTGATGGATCTCCAGTATATAGCACAGGGCTAGACACATGAAAATCTGAGAGATGGATGGATGGATGGATGGATGGATGGATGGATGGATGGAAGGAAGAATGAGTGAATAAATGAATGAATCTGTAAAACTGATGTTTAGGCTATGTCTAAGTAAGGCAAGCCTATGCAGTTTCACTCAAGAATGTTTTTTTTTTTCATGTCTGCAGCATTTGCCAAAGGGACGAGCACTGGATATCTTGTTAGTGTGTGAACAAATAAATCCAAGTGGAATGAGAAGGTGGTATTATTCTAGGAATTCTAAAAGTATGTATTGTAGCCCTAACATGTCCTTAGATGTAGTAATGTAGAAATGTGGACATGTTTACCTACCATCTACCTATCCACCATCCATTATCCATTCATTATTCATCATCCCTCCCTCCCTTCCTCATCTACTCATCCATACATCATTCATTCATTCACTCAGTCAGTCACTCACTCATCCATCCATCCATCCATCCATCCATCCATCCATCCATTTTTCAGCCAGCCAGACAACACATATTTGGTGAGATGGCACCTGTGTGCCAGGCATGCTATAGTATTATGTTCTAGGGAATTCACTAGTAAAAAAACCAGACATGGTGTGTGTGTGTGTGTGTGTGTGTGTGTGTGTGTGTGTGTGTGTGTATGTGTGTGTATGTGTGTGTGTATATATAAAAGTATGTTATATACTTTTATATATAAAAAGTATGTTAAGTAAGTGCTAGGAAAGAAGTAACATGGTTTCTGGAGAGTCTGTATCTTAGGAAGGTAGTGAGAGGGGGTGGGTACCTGACCCAGATTGGCTAGGGCCACTAGGGAAGAATTTCCTAGGAACTGACAGAGAGGAGGAGGTAGTGAGTTGAAAGTGACAGTGAATTCCTGGTGTGTGGAACAGCAGGTGCGAAGGCCAGTGGCAGAGGGAGTATGGTGCATTTGTGTAACAGAGGGAAGGAGGCTGTGGCTGGAATGCAGGGGAGGGCTGAGGAGAGCTGTTTGTTGTCTGGCTCCAGGGGAGAGTGGAGGTGGGTTGTGCAGGGCCTTGTGGGCCTTATGGGCCATGGGAAGACATTTGGTACTTACTTTGAAAGCAAAGTGGAGTCTAATCAAGGAACTGGATTGTGTTTAAATCTACTCCTGAGAGAATTCAGAAAAAAACTTTAAGTATAGAAAACATTCAACACAATTATTATAGCCTTTGTTAAGACCATTATCTGATTCTTGCATAAAGCTAGTTTCCTTGAGCATCCATTTAGAAACTCATTATTGCTTAATTAAATACTCATTCTATTAATTCTATTCAATGTTTTAACCCCATTATGTAACTCAAGAATGAAAAATTAAATAGATTAAAATGAAATAGTACCATTTTATATTTCGATAGTGATGCTCACTTTGTGATTTAAAAACAATACAGAGACATTAATTTACCACACCAGAGAAGGAGAAAATATTTATTGTACCATTACTTCCTTTAATTGGAAAAAATAGATAAAGTTGCTTTTCTGTTAAACTGTGTGGCAAATCAAATACCAGATGCAAAATGTATTTTTACGTAATCAGTGTGGGCAATTGGCTTGGGATGTACTGAGGCTCATTAGCTCTCTCCTCTAAATTCAGAACTGAGTTATTTCATTCTTCCTTCTTTGCCAAAGTTTTGTAATTGATGTTTATGAAGAGCCTGCCTGGACTTGCCACAAAGATCATCATCGATCACCAGGGGAAAGGGGGACTTGCACTTTATTATTTACCACAAATAAACACTCTTTCTCATAGGGCAGGGAGTTGGGCTTTAGGTTAAGGTTAACTTGGAAGACAAAAATAACGATTAGCAGGCTGGAAAGCTTCACATGAGGAAGTGACAGTGAATGACTTTATGGGACCGGGCATGTGCAAGCTTGAATACTTGAGGAATGAGTCAGGTTCATGAGCTGCCAACCCTGAGGTTTCATGGAGAACTGATGTTGGACTTGGAAATCTGGGACGTAGTCATCTGGACCCTGGCTTTGGAATATTAAAAGCTAGGTAAGTTCCCAGAAACTTTTATAAACAAATTTGTATTTGTGAGGATAAGAGGGTGAGGGAAAGATCATCAGAAGTTTAACTTATAAACACTTTTATGAGTTCTACATCTATGTAAAGGATACAGATTTTGGGGGAAAATCTAATCTCTGGCTGATAACTTAATGGATAGAAACTGTGATGGATATAAATAACACTTTCAAGGAGCTTGGCATATTGCCTGGCATAGGGTAAGTAGTACGTATCTGTTAGTGATGATGATGGGTTTCATTCTGTATCATATGAAATGGAGAAGAGGGTTTAAACCTCTGTGATTCTTTCTGTTCTCATTAGCCTGCCTTGTCATGTAGTTACATATGTAGTACCTTATTTCTCCAGATTGGTGTGGGAGAAGCTCTTTGCTTCTCAGTTATGTATACCTGACACTCACATATTTACTTTTTGCTCTAACAACAGGCCCTTCATTACCAAGGCCTATGATGTTAATATAGCACCCACATATAGAAGGGTAGAAGCTGTATTAGGTACCTGGTTTCCTTCTATCTATGACTAGAATTCACCATTCACCCAGGGGTAGAAAGATGAAAGAACTCAGTTTTATAACCATTCATTAAGTGTCTATCGCATGCTGCAGCCTCTACCAGGCACAGCAACTATACAACAGGAAATTGGGGGAACACTACTCTCCCCTCAGTGGCCTTTAGCTTTGTAGGCTGACACATTCCCTCCCAGCCACCCGGTTCTTTGAATGTTTTGATTACCTATGACATATCCAGACAATTTATTTTTCTATCATTTCTCCACTGTCGTACATCCAAGACTGCACCTGTAGCCGATTAGGGAGGCTTTTATATTTAGATAGAATTTAGGTTCCAGCTAATGGTCATTTCAATAAGTGGTACTAGATTACTTGAATATTCATGTGGACAAAACAATGAATCTTTACCCCTATCTCATATACACACAATGTGAAAGGTAAAACAGTAAAACTTTTAGAAGAAAACGTAGGATGACATTTTTATTCAACTTACACTTAATGTTTATGTTCACTTTATATGTAATATAAACTATTTACAAATATAAAATGAGGTGATTACAAGAGGGAAAGGGGGTGGTGGGGGAGGTAGAAGAGGGTAAGGGGGTGTAAATAGAAAATAGTGACAGAAAGAGACTAGGCCTTGGATGGGGAACACACAATACAACATACAGATGATGTATTATCGATCTGTACACTTGAAACCTATATATTTTTATTAACCAATGTTGCCCCAATAAAGTCAATGAAAATAAAATATAGAAAGATGTAATTACATATGTTAAGTGTATATAATGTATATAATATTTAAATAAAATGTTAATAAACGTACAGCATTCTAAATAAAGTTCAGCCAGTATCTTAAGCCCTACGTCTAAGAAGGGATGAGCAGTAGAGCCCCATTAGACAGCCTGAAGTCGCTTGTAGAACCACAGGCTGCTCATCAGCCCCACCTCAAGATACCTGGCACCTCCTGACTCTGTCCTCATCCAGGTCCCAGTGGGACACCTGTAGTTGGACCCCAAGGTGACTGTAAGACCAAGCTGGGAGGAGAACATTGAGGCAGGTGCCAGGCCATCACGGCCCCAGACACGGATAAACATCTTTTACTTTTCCTCCATCTATTTACAATTTTCTACATGCTTTATTCTCAATGGAGATGAGGAGAGGTACCGAAGCTTTGGTTTTCCACACTCTTGGCAGAAGTTCACACAGTGATGACCTAAGTCAGATGCTAGAGTTAGAGCTTCCACAGCCACGAACATTGGCATTCCTGCCCTTTTAAGCGGAGCCAGCTGTGAGCTCAGAGACTCCCCCACAACACCCAACGCCAGGCCTTTTGTAGAGTAAGAGCATAGTAAGTAGACATTAAATTTTAGGGTCATTTTTATCTAGAGAATAAGTCCCCAAGTGGGGAATATGACAGTGTACATGCATGTGCAAGTCTCACAATGAGAATCATGACAAGATCTTCTCTATTGTCACCGAGAAAAAGAAAATTGTGTTCCAATGGCAGAGATGATAGAATTTCTAAATGTTTGATAAGGGTCTTCTTTTTCCGAAGATCCTTAAAGGTTTTGAGTATGTATAGTTCAGGGTGTCTGCATAAGCTATAAAACATTTTGAAGGAACTATGTATGCCCTCCTCAAGCTGCCCCTGAGTAGAATGTTACTAGAAAGTCGTTTCGAATCACATAATCAGAGTTGACTGGACCCAGGCAACCAATCCACTGGCTGCTTCAAGAACAACCAGATGATTTCTCTAAGTATCCGAGCCTGGATAAATAGAGGCTATCATCTTAAACACAAAGTTTCTGAGTAGTTGAACATGGGGTGGCTGTTCTTTTTGCCATTTGGACACTGATGAGTTATCACATAGATACAGTGGGCAGAGATGCAAGAGAGGAGACATTGAAAGAAAAACTGAAGATTGACCTTGGGGCACTCAATGACAAAGGAATAATTAGGAAGTGTCTGACACCTAGGAGGTGCCAGCTACATGACTTCTGACAAAGATACCAGCCTAACTCTTGATGTCTGGGGGCCACCAGCCCACCTTCCAATGACTGTATTCCTCCTCTGTATGACCTTGCCCACTGAAACTCCTCCAATCTGCCAAATACAAACACACACATTTGCAAAACTAAAAAAAGATGAGTTTTCAGGAAGAAGAGACTCAAATAATAACACATGGCCTTTTTTGTACAAAACAAAATGAAAGCACATAGCCCACCACACACTGACAGGCATTTAATGCAGCTGGGCAATGGTGCTTCAGCTACGCTCCTGGGAAGCCAGAATGCTTGAGAGATAGTACAGGAGTTGTATCTTTATATCCGGTATTTTCCTCTAAACAATGAAGTCTTAAACTACAGGAGGAATCCGTAATTATATTTTATCTGTTTAGTATATTAGATTTCCTGCCTCAGATTTTGCTTGCAAACAAAAGTTCTGCTGCTAAAAAGAAGTTTGAAAATCACTGCCTTAGGGACTGATGAAATAAATATTACATTAGATGGTGAGAGAAAAATAAGAACTGAGGAGCAAATATGCCTACATTTTTCCCCCCTCTAAATGTCAGGCATGGACACTTTATTTTATCTTACATTAGCATCTCTTCTTCAGTCGAGCTTCCCTCTTTAAAAACATGAAAGAAAAGACAAAAACACATTTGTATTGCTGATGAGATAATTGGAAATAGTTTAATTTTGAGAAGCAAAGGGACTTTCTGTACAGATATGCATTCAACCACAAACATCTGATTTTGGATGAAGAATTTTTTAGGAATAATACCATTGTCTGCTTTAAAGACTTTGGCATTTGGTTTATGCAATTCTGTGAATTCACTGGAGTGGAAAATTCAACAAAATGGGGCAAGTTCTGATGTACCTCTAACTTACAGATGAATTCCTGGTTCAGCCTGTAACCTCTCTGAAACCCGTTCACTATCTAAGATGTAGTCTACCAGGCTAGAGCAGTAGTTCTTAATGCTGACTATACATCAGAATCACTTGAAAATATTCAAAAACTACTGATGATTTGGGGCCCCATATTCAGAGATTTTGCTTGAATAAGGCCCAAGCATTTATATTTCTAAAAACTCCCCTAGATGATTCTAATGAACAGTTAGGGCTAAGAACAACTTGAGAGGATTGCTAAGGTCCTGGCCGAGCATATGATCAAATGTTAAAAAGATCTTTGTGATCCATACCAGCTTGTGTTGCATCCTAACAGGTGAAGCTCCAGTGTTGGGAGTGAGGAAGAAGGCTGCTGCTGGAGAACCTTGAGAAATCTCACTGTTCTCAACGAGTTCACAGGGGTCACTAAGCAGGCCAATGAAATACGTTTGTCAATGAAACCACAGGGCTATCATCTGGAAGTCATCCTTTCCTCTACTTCAAAAGTAAATCTCGTACCCATTAAGCAATCATCCATTTCTCTACCCCTCCCAGCCCCTGACAACCAGGAACCTACCGTCTGTCTCTACGGTTTAGCAATTCTAGATATTTCACATAAATGGAATCATACCATATGTAGTCTTTTGTGTCTGGCTTCTTTCACTTAGCATGATGTTTCCATGTTTATCCATGTTGTAGTGTGTCAGTACTATGTTCCTTTTATGGGTGAACAATATTCCATTGTATGGCTAGACCACACTTTAATTATTAATTCTTCTATGGGTGAAAAGGTGGGTTATTTCTAGTTTAGCTACTGTGCATAATTCTGTGGTGAACATTAATGTACAAATTTTTACATGGCCTTAAGTTTTTATTCTTCTTGGTAGATAGTTAGGAGAGGAACTGCTGGGTCATATGGCGCCTCTATGCTTAAGGTGGTGTGGATTTAAATAACTCATCGACACGTAGATCACACCTGTGCTGTACCTTTCAGACAAATGAGGCTGGCTTCCCAGAACCTACTGCCTCCTGGCTCCCACACGTGGAGAGGCAATATCCTGAGGATGAGGCTGCCCTCTTCCAATGGCATGAGGGGTCTGGGATGAGAACTATGAGAGCCCTATAACTATCTCTTTTGAAGTCTTTGACTAACCCACTTTGAGCAGCCTCCTTTTCCCCAGTTTGGGTGGGAGTGTTGTGCGGGTTAATGCTGAAACAAGACAGACCTCCCTCGAGCTCATGGAGAATAAGCTGTCCTCCTTCCTAACTAGAGAAAGTACATCTTTAATCTTCTGAGCTGTAAGAAAACTGACACAGTTGGTTAGACACTTGATGATAACAATCCAGTATAAATAAGGACAAGAGAAACCTTCTGCTTTCATTACAAGGGATTTGTACATATTCATACATGGCATTGACTTATAGCTTCTAATATATATTTAAGTCGTAGTGTCTTAGTCAGAAGAATCTGCTCCAGAGCCATCATGTGTGTCTGTACCACTGATATTTGTTTCAAATAGAACCCACTGGCCCAACTATAATTCCCATAAGCACACAGATGTATTGTGTTCCAGAGATGACTTAAGGAGTCTCTGAGAGCATCTGAGTTGCACCGGGAGAAGAGATGAATGAGACACTCTTTTGGGAATCAGACCTAACGAAGGTAGTTGGGGGCAGGGGTGGATTATTCTCTGCCCCACCTGGCCTCTGATAGAAGGGTAGAGTAACGGAGCGGGTCTGTGTCAGGAGAGAGGTGGCCCAATGGTACTCTTTCATATTGATGAAGACAACCAAGGAAAGTTACTCATGTTTAACACCACATCAAGCTCTGTCACCTATTGGCTGTGTGACTATGGGCTAGACACTTAATCTCTCTGTGCTTGATTTCCTCATGTGCAAAATGAGAATAACGATAGCAGCTGCCCTCTTAGGACTATCGTGATAATTAAGTGAGACTATAACTGCTTTGATGAATGCCTGACACATCATAAGCAATATATGCATATTATTATAATGAACACAGACACAATGAACCAAGAAATGAGCTTTGTTGCAGTGCAGATCATTAAAAGGAACATGACGAAAGAAATAAACTTTCCTCTTTTGGTGGCCTTTTTGTTCCAGTAGACTAATCTTTTGCTAAATAATATTTTCCCCAGTATAAAAGTTACCTTGTCTAAACTATTTAGAGTTGGTATCACTTCTAATCAGAAGTGTTCTTTTCAATGCTCTTATACCCTGATTGTATTTTTTAATCTCACTTAGGGTGTTTCAACCTCAACACTAGAGCCATTTCAGGCTGGACAATGGCTTGCTGGGTGGGACTGCCCTGCGCACTGTGGGGTGTTGAGTCACATCCTGGGCCTCTACCCAGTAGATGACAATTGCACCAGCCAAGACGTAACTCTCAACAATATGTCCAGACAGTGCCAGGTGTCCCTGCGCTGGGCGTGCACACTTGCAATCACCCCTGGGCGCTGATCACTAATCTACCTAAACCAGGCCAGGGGCTCCCTACATGCACCTGCCTGAACCAGCAGCCCACAAGGCTCCCGCAGGATAAGATTTATCAGCAGGTTGGTCCTAGACTCAAGTCTCATAGGAAAGCACTGAAACAGCATAACAGCAATTTTCCCGGAATAATTGAATCAGACATTCCCAGAGAAACGTTCAAGGGTAAAATGAAAGACTATAATTATTATGAAAATTATTGTGATGTAGTTTTCATGACTGTACAACTTTTGAATTAGTAACTGATAATCCCGTTTATAAAAGCAGAAAGGTAGTTTTCCTTGTTTTCCATTCTTTTTGATACTTGCCCGATTCCCACTTTTCAATAAACACATGCCTTGTCACACCTGTGTGCGCTCAGGGGCTTCAGGTGCAACAAACTGACGGGGCGGGGAGGGGTTAGCTCCTCAGCCCCTCCCAGGAGGAGGGGTTGAGAGGGGGCAGCCCTTCACCTGCCTGGCTTTCTCAATGGACCTCGGAAAATGAGAACGAGGCATTTTCTATTTGGTCCAGTTAGGACTATGTTCAGACTCAAGCATTTTTGGCAACAAAGAATTATGCTCTGTGTCCATTTTCCATTCCCAGTTCTCTAACCTCTCGCTGCCTGAATGTGGTCACTGGACATCAGCCTTGCGTAGGCAGAAATGCAGAATCTGGGGTGGCACTGAAGAGATCACAGGTGATTTAGTATCAGGTCAAGGTTAAGAAGAACGCTTTTGACCCCCTTTACCTACTCTCAGCACTGTCCTTGCAGCCTAGATCTCATCCAGAGAGGCAGGAATGCAGGTCTCCTAGGCGCTGAGCACAGCCAAGGCCCAGGGGCGGGGCGCCCCCCCCCCCCCCGCCTCCCCCCATGGCCCTGCTGTCCCCTGGCTCCCTCTGCTCAGCATGAACTCCAGCCCCAGTGTCCCATCCCCTCTGAGCTCTACTCCAGTCCTGCTTCCCCACCCACCTGCCAACTTCTGCCTCCTCTCAAGTCTATAAGCATGTTTAAGACTCTCCAATTAAAAAGCAAAGTACACACAACAAAGAAAAGGGCCACCCTCTGCTCCACTGCTCACTCATTCCCTTCGAAAGGGGCACCTGTCTTTCCTCATCCCCCATCGGGTGATTAAAGTCTTAAATATATTGAAAGTTGCGATCAAGTCCAGGGAGCACAAAAATAAGCATTATAAATTGACTTGCAATCAAGGAACAATATAACTGGTCATTGTTGGGGTGTAATTACAGGAGAGAACATGCTGTTCAAGAACTTTTATCCCGTCTGCAGCACAGGTGCCTGGGAGGGTTTTTATGAAATCTACACGGAGCCGGCAAGACAGCCTGTGGCTGCTTTACCCTGGGCGGTTCCACCAGAGGAGGGAGGCATCGCATCTCAGGAGGTGAGAAAGAGGCTGTAATTTGGATATGAAAAACAAAGCTCTCAGGAACTTAAAAGAATTTTAAGTAAATTGGTGAGGTCTTTCAGCTTGACTTTTCCCTCTGTAGTGAGAGTGGGACAGTGGGAATTGCCAGGTAGCCTGGGAGAGTGTGTAGAGATCAGAAGCTCAGAGGAGAGGGAAGAGAGGAGATACATCCAGAAATAAACAGAGAGAGAGAGAGAGAGAGAGAGAGAGAGAGAGAGAGAGAGAGAGAGAGAGAGAAAGAGAGAGAGAGAGAATGAGAATGAGGGAGGTGGCCAGTGCAGAAGAGGGCGGAGACAGGGAAAGACATAGATACATGTACAGAAAGTTAAGAGACAGAGAAAGGGAGGAGAGAGAAACCAATAGGAGAGAGAAGGAGGAGAAATAAATAAGATTGAGAATATGAAAATACAGAGGATAGGAGGGTGGGGAGAGAAAGAGGGGTTTAAGGGCTTGCTTTTCCATTTTCGTTCTTTTTTTTTTTTTTAAGATTTTATTTATTATTTTCAGAGAGGAGTAGGGAGAGAGGCAGAGAGGGAGAGAAACATCAATGTATGGTTGCCTTTCACCTGCCTCCAGCTATGGACCTGGCTGGAGACCTGGCTGGAGACCTGGCTTGCAACCTGGTTATGTGCCCTGGCTGGGAATCGGACCAGCGACCTTTGGGTTCTCAGGCTGGCGCCTTATCCACTCTGCCACCAGCCAGAGCCATTCTTTATTTTCATGGTGGGAGTCAGGCTGTCTGGAGGGAACCAACCCTTGGTCCATGTGCCATCAGAAGATGGCAGCTCCTATGAGAGCATGATGGCCAAAATTACAATGTAGTAGAGCTTCATGCAAGATGACTGCCAGGGGCTCTGAGATGCTGAGGTGGAGGCAGGTGAAAGGCAACCATACATAGATGTCTCTTTCCCTCTCTGCCTCTCTCCCTACCGCTCTCTCTAAAAATAATAAATAAAATCTTTAAAAAAAGTACTTCTGATTATATTAGAATAAGGACTATATACTGCAACTTCAAATGCTCACACTTTTTGGACCAGGCATCTCACTTGCGAGAGTTCAGTCTACAAAAACCATCATACCTGTGCACGAAGATACACATTCAAGCATTATTATTGCTGTGATGTTTATAAAATGAAAAAAGCAGGAACCACCAACATGACCATCAATAGGGAATTGGTCAAACTGTGCAATGCCTATGAAACAGGACCTGATGTGGAGCCATTAAAATGAATGAAGTAGTTAATTGTTTGGCATTATTGACCAGGAGGGAAATCTGTTCTATGGGATGATGCAAACACCTAGGGTTTACTTAGCAGAAACAAAATGTGCTAAGTTAATGAAATTGGGAGGAAGTGGGCCATTCAAGGGGCACACGTGAGGGCCGAGCTGAGATAAAGAGGAGATTCCAGAAGCTTCAAGTGCCTAAACACGGACACAAATGGAATTCACCCACTGCTGTGTGAGCGTCTCGGGGTGGGAGGTGAGGGCGTAAGAGTGGGCGCAAGTGTAGGGCTGTTCCGCAGGCTGTGCCCCCAGTTGTCCTGAAGTTCAAGGTATGAAAGAGATACAAGCCATCTACAAGTTCAGCAGACAGGGTCTAGGTGTTAGATGACATCTTTCTGAGGGCTCCACCTGGAGAAGGGGTGGGTGGAGTATGTGTGGGGTGGCTGGGAGGTGGGCAAAGGATCAGATCACCAGGGCTCAATCTGAATCGCATGCAATGGGAGGCTGCTGACCTGCTTGAAATCACCACTCAGCTCAGTAAACCAAGAAGCTGTAATACCCCAGGCCTAACTGATTCTAGCTGGAAGGGACCCTGGGCCTGGGGATGGAGAAACCCATTCTCCTGACAGCTTCTGTAACTTGTGTTGAATTACTAAACATCGTGGAGGGTCTGGCCTTTGCTGCCACTAAGAAAGGCCAAGATCACCCAAAACAGGTAGCAAAAGCAAAAATAAAAATAGCAGCAACAACACTATATTTACTGAGCGATTGCTACATGGCAGGCAGTGGGTGAAACTCTCTGCTTGTGTTAAAGCCTGTAATTCTCTCTATAGCCTGAGGAAATAGGGAGTCTTACTACTCCCATTTTACAGATCAGGACAAAGATAGAAATCCTGATAAAACTGCAACACAGTATGCATCACATGATCTCATCTTTGTAAGTAAAAAGTAGGAACTTCACAGATGCAAAAGGAAAAGATACCTAGAGAAGTTTAACCAAAATGTCACCCGTGGTCACCTTTCAGGTGAGTGGGGAGAGCTGGTAACTTAGATAACATTTTTATGCTTTGCTTTTACTATGGAAATAAATTTTTTTTTAATCAAAAAATCATTTTGGAGGGAATAAAATGCTCTTGAGTTCCAAGTGCATTTAAAAGGAAATTGTTTTCTAACATGCTTCAGCAAAAGAAGAATGAAGTGGAAGGAATCCCTTTATCTCTTGACGGTAAGCCTTGCTGTATAGGTACAGGAATGAAGACAGTGTGCCAGGGAGAGAGACATACAGTTCGTTCCACTGGAGAGAATAGAAACCCAGAAATAGCCCCACACAAATATGCCCAAATGATCACTGAGAGCAATTCAATGAAAGAATGATAGCTCTTTTTTTTTAAAAAACAAATGGTGCTGGAACAATCACACATTATCCTGAACCTCATGCCTTAATATAAAAAAAATTAGCTCATAATGGATCATGGACTTCAATGTAAAATATTAAATTACAAAACTTTTAGAAGAAACGTAGGAGAACATCTTCAGGACCTAGCACTAGACAAAAATTCCTTAGTGCTGACATCAAAAGCAAAATCTGTATTAAAAAAAGAATGGTAAATTGGACTTTATTAAAAGCAAATGTGTTGTTCAGTGAAAGACATTATTAAAAGGATAAAATAAGCAGCTTCAGATTGAGAGGAATATATGCAAGTCATGTCTCTGATGAAGGACTTGTATATATAAACTACACAAACTGTCTCTCAAAACTCAGCAGTAAAAATACAATTCAGTTAGAAACTACTTTTCAATACTCCCAACCAATATATACTAAGGGACAATTCTGGGGTCCCTAGGCAGTAAAATTAACCTTGCTGCAGCCTTTATTCACCCAAGAGGATGGGTTATCTTTTAATCAGACTCAGTAATGTAGGTTTCAAGGTAACAAAGTGTCACCATCCATGGTTCTCCTTGAGGAGAATTTCTAATTTGTCCATGATAACTTAGCTGTAACCTGAGCATTTTACATGACTTCATTAACGCTCAGCTTCCTGATTTGTGAACTGGAGAGACTAGCAGAATCTACCTCATAAAAAGATAATGAGAATTAAATACAACAATGCACAGAGAGCACTGCTGTGCCCGTTATCCCGCACAAAGCTATTGGCCATTGACATCAACATCACCATTTCACAGGTGAGAAGACTGAGGCCAAAAGAATTAAGGAACTTGTGTAATATCCAAGAGCAGGTAAATGATGCAGATGGGACTAAAGCTAAAAGTCATCTGAAAACCAATCTCCAGGAATCATCCACCATGCCTTTGTGAGAAATGGAACTCAGAAACAAAACTGGGATTTTGAGGTAGTAACAATAGCAGGTCTAGTCAAATCAACAGTGTGAATAGAGGAACACAAATCCCAGTTTCGTTTCTGAGTTCCTAGAGAGGCAACTGGGAACCAGACTAATTAAGCCCTTCTACTGCCTTTTCTCCTTGGATTCTGTCCTCCGAGACTCCATGGGTCAAAATAATTTGATTTGTTATTTTTAAAAGCCCTGTACTCTCCAACTATCCCATTCCTGTCAGTAGCATTTGCTTCCTTGATGGAATTTCAAAGCCCCAAAGCAGCTTTATATGGACAGCTTATGTTATTACTTTGCCCAGCTGGTGAATGATACTTTTAAATCTTTTTTTGGGGGGAGGGGTCTGGGACCCATGACCTTGATACAGGTTTGGTCAAGCAGAGATGAAGGAATGGCCTGGGGCCCCATATCACTCAACAGCCTACATACTCATCCTGGGGCAGTGCGGCTGCTTTAATCAGGGGGCTGTTGACAATGTACACAAATAGAACTCTGCCAGGAGCTGTTAAGGGTCACCACGGCTGGCTCCCCTCAACAATATTTTATTGTGTGAACGCAGACAAATGGCACTCAAATGGCTCCTGAGGAGCCATCTTGCTGCGTATCTTGATGCCACTTTCCTCTGCTTCCCTCCCATAGTGTTACTGCTCTTTGGGGAACTTGCCCTGCTGACACTGTCCACGTGAAGCCACATCTCTGCTAAATGAAAGAACTCCATCATTTTTATGCCAGACTTCTAGACAGCAGGAGAACCTACCTTCCCCTATCAAAATGTCACATGGGAAGAGATGAGACAAGTTTGAAATTACAGGATGGTCATAGAGCTCAAGCAAATGAAGTTAACATGATGTTTTTCTCCAGGCAACAGGGCCAGGGAAAGGAAAAAAGAAAAAAGGAAAAGAAAACCCATAGAATCTTATTAAAGCCCTAAACCCATAATGCATTTATGGATGCAAAGAAGATCTTCAGGTCAATCTAGACAGGCAGGCAAGTTTACTGCCTGGTTATGGCAGAAGCTTGTAGAATTCTTCAAGGAGCAGAGTTCGGGCAGCTAACCTGGGAGCTTCATTCTGTATCTTTCCAACTTACACTCATCAATTGTACTTTCTGGGTACAAAATGCCTTCCTTATGTTCCCCTTGAACCATGCCAGCAAACGGGCCAGGACTGAAGAAGGGGATGCTCTGTAATATCAGCCCAACTGTTCCTGGGCAGGGAAAGTGTTTCTAGGAAGCTATCATCATCACCATGGCCCCTTTAATGAGTCACGTGCCAGGTACTACATCCAGGTGCTCTATTTTATTTACTCCTCATTACAAGGTGGGTACATTTATCTCCATTTCACTAACAAACGAACAAACCAAATCTCAGAGAAGTTAAGCAATACGCCTAAACCCACACAGCCTGAAAAATGGCAGTGCAGGGATTAAAAGCAGATCTGAGATTAACACGTGGTTCTTCAGAGGTTGGCTAAATGTTCATTAATACCAGGTGAAATCTCTTAATTGTCTCCCGCTGCTGGTCAGATAACAGGCGGGGCGTGGAAGTCAGGGTTATCGGGGTGTTCTATAAAAGATGCGAGCTGAGATACATTTCTGTGACTGACACTGCTTTCCAACGGTGATGGTCCTACATTGCCTGGTCAGCTTCAAGAGATTCAAGGCTTGTTGCGCAAGCCCCGCCCCCTGCCGTGTCAGCTCACGTGACTCGCTTGTCAATCTTCCACAAAGAGGGCGGAGGAGGTTTCCAATTGGATGGAGGGTTGTTCCTCTCTCACTCTCGTTGAACAGCCTTGAAGAGATGGGATTTAAATTGTGTCGAGGATATTAGTCTAAAGTGAATGAAGTGGAGAGTAGACTTCTCTTTTATGTCCCTGGAGTGATAAATGAGGGAGTGTAATTTTTTTTTTTCTAAGGCAAAGAAAATGGGAAACCAACGTGGATTTCAGACACAAGAGAAATAGCTTATGAATTTAGATGATAGCTCGGCAGAAATAAATTGTACATCTGTTCATTCATTTTAATAAAGTGGAGAGATGGCACGCTGCTGGAGCCCTCGGAGATCCCTGGGTTTTTAAAATTATGGTCCTATAATAGTAGCATTAAAATTTGTAATGCAGCCAGTGGTTTCTGAATTGGAGGGAAAATTCATTTATAAAATAAAAGTTCAGACTTTGGAATGTAAATGGGAAAATGCAATTTTTCTTGGCCAGATATGAATTAGCCCTGGGAGGGTACTGCAACACCTTGGCCATAAAATATGTTTTACAAATCTTATAAGGAAATTTTCAGACTGCTGACAAAACTTCGAGCAATCTCTATTTAGGTAAATTTTGCAGTTATGAAACATCTGGTAAACTGGCTTCATTGCTGCCTTGAACTTGGTCCTTCTTCTACAAGGGCAATTATAGATTACTATTTACATTTGAAGTGAATCTAATCTGTTAAAAATACAAAAATTATTTTTACTCACTAGTAGAGACATAAGGGGGAGAATATTTATAGACCGGCAATTACAGTTACTATGAAAACATACTCATTCAGCAAATAGTATTTTCTTATTGCATGTGAGCCTTATACTTGATATTGGGGAAAATACAACCATCCTGATTATAGGTTTCCTGCTGATTTTAGAACCCAGAGCATTATTAACATTTCTTCAAAGTAGGCATTAAGCCCACAGAAAGCTTTTAGGCAGAGTAAGCAATTTCAGTTTTATTTTGCAAACTGGCACTCAAAGTTTCAGGTGGGAGAGAAGTATAAATGAATCAGTAGCACAGCTGGCCAAGGATAGCACAGGTCTGGTGTGGAAAACCCCAGACTGCCTCAAACAGATTGTATTTGCCTCCTGATGAAACACTGAATGGATAGAGGTGAAACACTTTAGCCCATAGCTCTCCAAGTAAAAAATACAGATCATGAAGAGGTATGTTTAGTCTTAGAGCTGAGGGCAATTAGCTATTGTGGTAGATTAACTTTTGCCCAAAGATGTCAGGCGTTCTCCCCAGGTTTGCGGGGATGCAGATTACAACTCATCAGGTTGTGTGCCTAAGAGGTATGGAATCTGACTCATCCATGGAGACAACAGAGATGGGACAAAGGCAAAAAATTAGCTTGCAGGAAGGAGGATGGTGTGGAAATTGGCCAGATGAAGGAAAAGACTTCAGAAAGTTTTGAAATTAACATCCTTCACTAACCAGTACTCAGAATTGGAACTAGTCAGGTCAGAGACTCCCTGGGAGTTGTTTCTATGTTGATCTATGTCTAGTTTCTTAAGCTGCACTGCTGGAAGTGAGTTTACTGGATCAGTGAATAGGAATCTTTTTAAGGTTTTTGACGGTACATGGATCCAGACACTACTCTTGGGTCCATTTTAAATCAGAAATCAGGGGCAAAGTATCTGCTGAGAAAGAAAGAGGGACAAAAGTGAATTTTGGGGTGAGCAGGGAAAGTTGAACTCAGCCACCAAGCAAGTAGCCAAGGAGGCTATTTAGAGTTAAGTAGAAAAAAATAAGACCCCACTTCCACATAGGCTAAGAAGCTGTATGCTTATGGGTTGCGTTCAAACATCAGCAGTTGATTTACTCATCTTTAAAGGCCCCCATCGCACTGCCTGGCTCATAGTAGGTGCTTAATTAATGCTCATGGAATACCTGACGATCAGCTACATCTCAAACACTTCAGATCCCTCAGGCATTATCTCTCCTGCTCAACATCTTGGCAACACAAGTACAATCACATTATTCACAGAAAGTCTCCAGGATAGATCCATGTCTTCACACATCTAAATGGCTGATGGTTTCCCTGCATTCCTTGGGACTCTGGTGTGAAGTCTGGCCTCAACACAGTTGCAAAGATGAAAAAATATGAAACAGCCACACACTGTGTGGCAAAATCAGCTAAAGGAATAAACAATGCCCAGGAGTAAGAGGCAAACCTGTTTCCTCGAATCTACCCGTGGTAGTGCTACCCAGAGGGAAAGGCCCTAGTTAACCTGAGTTAGAGACTTTCAGCCATGCAATCACTCGTGTGTTTGTTGCCCACTACCCCACAAGGGCAGGCTGACCTTGTCTTTTTTGATTCACAGGCCCTTTGGGCTAAGCTGCCTCCTGGGGAAGGCTCCAGGCCTCCTCAACCAAAGTGCAGGGAGGGGATGACCGGGACTCCCGGAGCGAACAGCAACTGAACCCCTGGGGATGATGGGCCAGCTGTGACCCACCTCAGTAACAGGTGAATGACACCCACCAGATTTTCAAAGCAAAAGTTGGAAACTGCCAAGAGAAGATAACTTATTTTCTACAGGTCTCAGAGGTAAATAACAAATCCCAGGACAGGCAGAGGAAATACAGTCCTGTCATAGTGAAACCAGCTAATGGGACCCCCTCTCAGCACGGAATCTTGTTAGTCATAGTCACTGGCAGGTGGAAATGGGGATGGAGACAATGAATCTGCCAAATATGAATAATGTCTCTCCCGCTGTACAAGGTGTGAGAGAGCACCCTTTAAGACATGCACATCTGGGGCCTTGGAACTCAGGAGCCAATAAACCAGTCTGGAGGAATTTAGTATCTCTTGAGACCATGGATCTTTGAGGAGAACATGAGCTCCTCATTTTGGCTTAAAGAATGAATGCTTTATTTAGGTTTTTATTAAGGTGGGAAATGGGGGGAAATGATAACTTAAATGCAGTGGTGTGTTGGTATATGTTTAACAGCTTTTTAGCTTGTGCCGACTTCAGTGGTATGAATATCCCCACCATGGCTGCTTTCAAGCTACCAACATGATGACCTCACACACTGGCTTGGGAACAGATGCAATTCATCAACTCTTGCGAAGCCAGAAGCCAGTGCAAGGTGTCCCCAAGCACACCCCTGCTTATGAGGATGAGACTAAGATAACTGATTTACTTTCACCTAGGTTCTGGACTAGGTGGAAATGCAGCTCCAATCCGTGGGCATCCCTTTCTTTGGGGAACCATCTCACCCCATCCTTTGGGGTCCCATTGGTGCTCTACCACAGGCCTCATCTTTTTTTTTTTTTTTTAATATTTTTATTTATTATTTTTTAGAGAGAGGGGAAAGGAGAGAGGCAGAGAGGGAGGGAGACATCAATGTGTGGTTGCATTTCACCTGCCTCCAGCCATGGATCTGGCTGGAGACCTGGCTTGCAACCTGGTTATGTGCCCTGTCTGGGAATTGAACCTGCGACCTCTGGGTTCATAGGCTGGCTCCTTATCTACTGTGCCACCAGCCAGGGCTATCTTTTCTTCCTTAAAACCTGGGGTGGGCCAATTATCTCATCATTCCCTGGCACTTGGCTTCTGGTCTGAGGCAGCTTTGTGACCCAGTACAACCCATCAGAGTCTTTCTATGAGATGAGTGTTCGCATCTGGGCAGGAGGATATGTGTGTCTTCCTTTTTACATAAACCATGGGGACATGAACTTCAAGTCACCAGAGGCCATGTTACCTGACAGAGAAGAGAGCCTATGAGAGAATAAAGCCTACACAGAGAGACAAGCACAACCAAGAGATGGAGTGGCATATAAACAGCATTCTGATGACACTGAGTCCTGGAGATGGCACATCTGAAGCCAGAAAGCCCTTAGACTTCCCAGCGATGAGCACCAACACACTCCCTAATGACAAGCACCAACACAATGCCCAGTGGCTGATGTCAATGCCATGTACAGCAATGAGTACCAACACATTTCCTAGTGACAAGTGCCAGTGTAGTGCCCAGCGATGAGCACCACTCCTTTCTGAGACTTGTTCATGCTAGTTCAAAGTGGGTTTCTGCCTTCAAGAATAAAATGAGTGCAGGCAGTTGCTCTTTAACTCTGGAGAAATGACAAGGAAATTTCCTTGAGGAAGAGGAAGCCTCTAGCATCAGCCTTGCTCTAATGGATTTATTTTTCCAATGTGCCAGGGTTGAATGAAAAGAGATATTTTAACCATTTTCACCCGAGGTGGTGGAAGTGGTCAGTTTGGTTTTCTGGGGTTGGGTGAGGCTTTCCTCTGAGTGTCAGTGTCCAGTGCCCACTCTGCAGGAGGCCAGTGCATGGCTGTTGTAAAGTGGGCAGCTAACCGGTTCTGACAGGTTTACAGCGAGGACTGAACCTTTGTTAAACCATCCATCCAGGGGTGATTAGCAGAGGCATCTGTTCCTGTGTGCAAAGTGGCTGGGAAAGCGTGATGTTTGTTAGACTTGATTTAATGCAACAAATATTCTCTGGGCTCCCTCTGTGTCCACCACTCCGTGACCGAAGGGGAATGAAGTTGTGTCTGCCCTCAGGGAGCTCCAGCCTGGAGGAGGCAGAAATGGATACTTAAGAGTGCTGATCCAGTGCATGCTGGGAATAGTACTGTGATGTGGCAGGAAAAAAACGCCGGAGAAGCGCAGGTCCTAGAGAGGCACTCCATTCTGACCGGGAGATTCAGGGGAGCTTAAGGAAAATACTTGGCTTCCTGAAGTCTGCCACTGGGGGAACCAAGGGTGGGCCACCCTTGTATGCTGCACATGCCAGCTCCAGTTTCTCCTCTCTGCCTCCCAAACACCCCTTGTGTGACTCAGGGCACTTGCACGTACTGCATCAGGCTCTGACCAGAACAACCTGTCCTAGTACCACCTCTCTTTGTGTAGAAAAGCCAAGACTTAGGGGATGAACTCACCTTTCCAGATCCCAGACTAGGTCTGTTTCCCTTGGGTCATGTTCCCGAAGCTCTGGATTTATCTGTGGGATACACCCTTCTGGCAGTATTTTAATATCTGTCCTCCCTGCTAATGCTCAAGAAGACAAGGACTTGCCCATCTTATTTAAATCTCCAGACTTCAACTCACTGCCCATGTTAGATAAGCACTCAGTGAGTACATGAATGAAAGAGCCAGGGCCACTTTCGACCCTGCTAACTCAGAACAAGCATATCAAATATGCAAGGACGGGTGAGCTGAAGAAACACATTATCTCACTAATGATTATGGAACAGCAGTAACGACAGTCATAAATTTGAAAGATTTAGAAATTGTTATCAGAGATAGCAGACGAGTATAAAAATGACCCTAGTTAATGAACCAAAGTTTTTCTTGCTTTATAGGCCTTTGCTCGAATTCTCTAGTGAGTAAAACCTGGATTTCAATCGAGATAGCTGGTAATTGGTATACTGGTATAAGCTACCGACAGCAATGGAGGAAGATTTCAAATTAGGTATGCACATGAATGCACAGAAAGTGGAAATGTCAATATATTTTACAGAATGTTGCTGGGGTCAACGTAGGTGATTTGACTTGGCTGTTGGGGGCTTCTGTCAGAAGGGCCGCTTGTTGGGGCCTGGCTCCTTTCATTTCCGGATCCCGTCGAGTCGGGCAACGTGTAGAAGCTCAGAGGTGAGTACAGTGTAGTGGCTGAGGGAGGGGCCCTGGAACCAGAGCCCTGGGCTGGTGTCCCTACTTCACCACCCTGTAACCTTGGGCCTGTTTCCTAACTTCCCCAGGCCTCAGTTTCCTCATCTATGACATGGCTATGGTAAGACTGCTTAGCCCATAGGGCTGTTGAGCATTAAATACATTAAGATGCCTAAAGCATTCAGATCAGTGCCTCACACAGAGAAGCACTTAAGAACTGTTAGCTTTACAAAGTTGGTTTTGTGGATGAAAACATTTTTCAATTTTTTCAACATTTTTCAACATTTTTCAATCGTTGCTTATAAGAAACGATTATTTTATCTTCCCACAAGACCTATCAAAATAAAGATTCAAGCCTTCTAATCAAATTCAGTGGCTATTAAAAGACCACTCCCCTCTTTTTAATTTTAAGAAATCATAGAAGGAGAAACAATAGCTTAGACATGTCCTGGTGAACTCAGGGGAGAATTTTTTTTGAGGGCTGTCATTATACCCAGGGGTTGCTCAAAGCATTGTCAGTTGGACAGAGGTGGGTGAAGCAACAGGGAAGTGTAAGGCAGTGAGCTGAAGTTTGAAAAGCTCAGGTAGAGATGAAACTGGAGGTTATTAACCCGGTTTCTTCAGCAAGCCTCTGGTGCACAAGTATAATGAGAAAAAGCAATGGATTTTCCTTGAGGCCTGGCAAGCAGTTCTTAACAGGAAGGGCAAGAACATGAAATAGAAGGATCAGAGCCTGGCTGGGTACCTTAGAGATGCTCTGAGAATTGGCCTACTGGTGCTGAGCTGGCAAGTTGTTAACCCTTTCAAGATGCAGAAGAGCTTAGTGCTGGGTTGAAAACATGAGATCTAGAGTCTGGGCAACAAGTTCTTCAGCTCTCTGAACCTCAGTCTCCATATGCATGAAATGGGTACGACAAAAATAGTTCCTACTTCAGGGTTGGCAGGAGGAGTTGACAGAGTGTGTGTAAAGCCCTTGGACCCTATCTCGCACCTAGTAAATGTTTTCAGATGTTTGCACAGGCTTCTGGATGCTTATTTAATGAACTGCTATTAAAATAGCAGGTCCAGAAGTGTTGGGCAGATGGAATTTCTGTCTTGCCTTTGATAGGAAACCATTACACATTGGCTGCTATTGATGGGATACTTGCTGCATTTTAGAAAAACCATCTCTTTGAATTTGCAAGGACAAAGGAGATGCAAAGTTCAGAATCTCAACCTCTAGTTCCCCAGTGTCTTCAAGGAAGGAATCAGTCCACTTAGCCTCAGCTTTCTTATCTGCACAGGGGTGACAGCCAGATCCTTGTCACTGTACTGCACAGGCATTACATGAGACAAAGCGTGTGGAGTGTGGAAGGTCCTCACAAGCTTAGAAAGGACTATGTAGATATTTTCTAATGTTGGTTTCCTGATGTTGGTATTAAATTCTGGGAAGAACATTGGTGGTAGGGGTCACGTGTGATGGATGGCACAGCCCCCAGCAATCTCCTGACCAGTGGAGTCACCCCTGCAGACAGCAATATTCTGGAGCAGTGTAGGGGTGCTAAGTCTTGGAAAGTTACCTGCTGCCCTCTGTATGGTCCAGCGATGTCTTCCCACTGTAGATCCAGACCCCCCGCCTTCCCCGAACAATCCAGCCCCTGCCATCCTGTCTAGCAGTCACACGTGCCCTGCCCCATCTCATGCTGCGCCAGCCGCACTGATGGCTCTCAGATCCTCACGCAACATGTGCTCTTCCTGGCCTCAGGCTTTTCACATGGACCCTCCCAAGTCTCACTGTTTCTGGCTGAATTGTGTCTCTCCAACAGCTGTGTTAGAACCCCAACTGGCAGAATCTCAGGATGCGATCTTACTTGGAAATAGGGTCTTTACAGAGGACCAAGTTAAAATGAGGTATTTGACCGGGTTCTAACCCAATATGACTAGTGTTTTTATAAAAAGGGAAAATTTATACACAAGTCAGGGACCATGTCTCTTGTGCTCACTGTACTCACACGGTGCGTGGCAGAGGGGAAGCATGGAATGCTTGTCTGATGGATGGGCCAGTGAATGAATGAATGAAAAGCTGGATAAATACAATTCTGGAAGCAACAGCATAATGCTATTATATGTAATGTACAAATACAGCCTATGGAGAACTCTGGAGCTGAGGAGTATTTTCTCTTTCTTGTTTTTAAGCTTACAGGATACTGTCCGCTCTAACGATTCCTTTATGCATTATTTATTGAGTTTTCTTTCTTTCTTTTTTTTGTTTTTTACTTTACTGGTGGGAAAGTAGATTTAGGACTCTGCAGGTTATGTATAGTTGTTTATTCCCATCTGGAAAGGAAGTTAACTCCACTCTCTCAGCTCCCTGGGCACCACAGAAAAAATGAAACTCCTGATCAGCTGTGACTTCTGTGTTACTGCAAGGCCCTGAATTTTCACTAGCAGCAGCATTTGGTGCCACACCAACTGGTCTGGGATCTGCTATCTGCCTTATCCTGCGTCCCTCATCTCTAGAAACAGGGAGCTGTCTCTTTCAACAACAAGCCTCTAACTTTCCTGTTGCCTCTGTTGCTTACTGTCAACAATTCACTTATCATTTACTCACTCATTCATTCCTTTGGTCCTATACCATGTGCCAGGCTGGGTGCTGGGGCCAGAGCAAATGACAAGAGATAAAGTTTCTCATGAAGCCAATGTTCTAATTTGGGGAGAGTGATAATGAATGAGTAAATAACATAATGATATTCCATTAGGAGGGGAATATTATGTACTGGCTATCAGAATACATAATGTAATATTACATAACAACATATAATGACATACATGTAACACTATATACAGGGTGCATGTGATAAAGTAGCAAAATTTTAGTAAAATAACATACCTCAAAAGTGTTATATTTTGAAATAAATTTATTCTTATATGTAAATACATAAACATAGTCATTATTTTTTAAATTGTTCAAAAAAGTCTCCATTTGCTGCAATAGTAGACTCAATTTGACTTTAGAATCTTGAGCATGCTTTAAATAACTTTTCTTTATCCATGGACATCATCATGTTTTCAATCTTAGCTTTAACAGCATCTTTATTGGAATGAGGTTGCTTATGAATTTCTCTCTCACAAATGCTGCATACATAATTATCTAAGGGATTTGCATCTGGTAAACTAGGCGGCCAGATTTCCTTTGACCAGAATTCAGGAACACTGACACTGAGAAATTTTTGCACCTTGTTTGGCATTATGTGCTGGTGCACCATCTTGTTGGAAGATAAAATGATGTCCATTTGCAACTTGCTTCATCCATGGTACAACTACTTCTCTCAATACGTCAAGGTAAGTATCAGCAGTCACCTTCAAGCCTTGTGGAAACAAATGCAGGGCCATGATATCCCTTTCATTGCTGACAACACCTAACACCATCACTATAGCAGGAAATTTCACTTTCATGGCCATTGGAACTTCATTAAAATTCTCACAGAGCCACCTGTTGTGTCATCTGTTGACTATTTGGTCATGCTGAGAATTCTTTTCATTGTAAAAGAAAATCAGAGGGATTTTTTTCTTTGGGGTTTTTCAATTTTAGCAGTGTCCTTGCTTTTTCAAAGCACCTTTCCTTTGTCTGCTGTGTCATAAACTGGCCTCTCCTAAGAACATACGATCTCTATCTGATATCTTCAGCAATAATCTTTCAACTTGTTGTGATCTTCTTCACATTGTCAACTGTATGTAAAGGGATGTTACTGAAGTGCGCAATTTCCTTAGCAGTTTGCCCTCCAAGCAGTCCAGAAATTATGGTTGCTCTAACATTGTATTCCTTCGACATGATGGTGGCTCTCAGAACTTAATACTTTATATCTGAAACAATGATGTTAAATCATAACCTTAGAAACATGGTTTTTCAAAATTAATAAGAAGCATGTGAAATAAGGAGATGCACATTATTGCCACTTGTATCACGTGTACCCTGTAGTATGGAAAATAATAATCAATAATGTATTAGAAGCTGAGACACTACAGGCTGTAATAAGTATTTGTTGCATGGATAATAAATTCATCTCTAATAATACATTTGATGTCACCCCTGTATTGGCCCTAGATGCAGTAATAACAAGGACATATTCCTACGTATCAAGCATTAGGGAGATATGGTATGGGTGCATAACTAAAAGGCAACGTGATAACACAATGCTGGGAGTGCCTCGTATTTGTAGGAAGAAACAGCAGCAACCCGGTGGGGGATTTATGATTTGCATGTTGCAGGATAAATTGGCATTTCCCAGGGACAAAAAAGGGAAAGGCATTCCAAGGAGAAGGGAACGGAATGCGCTGTGGTGTCGAGACTTTGGATAAAGTCTGGCATGTCTTTAAGGAGAGCTTCATGAGGCCCGAGACGGAGGTAGGCTGTGACTAGGTGAGGAGCGTTTAAGACCATCCATGCGTGAGACCCAGTGACCTTATTTCTGGCACTGCTTAGTACAAGATGGTTTCCAGATGCTCCATTTTTGTTGCTCTTGGCTTTCTATTTTTGAACTCAAGTATTCATTCTGCAAGTTATATTATGGGAGTGTAGTAATGTTCCATTCTTAGGGTTCAGAAAAAGAGATGTTGTAGAGCTTTGTAGATGTTGCTTTTAGTGTGAGGATATTGCCTTCGAACAGAAGCAGATGGATGAAATCTTCAGAGGCTACTGTGCTCTGGAGGGACTCAGTGGAAAGGCTTGGCCAGCTGTAGTGAAAGGTTGCTTTTATTACCACTGAGTTGCTCCCGGCCCTCGGGGCATAAGCAGGGGGTTAGCAGAAGCACATAATTTGCACAGAGGTCCACACAGGAATGATGGGGATCAACACATCATGAATATAATTATAAAAGAGTGATTAATGCAATAAATCATCTGGCTCTCTGGTCTACCTCTATGAGAGACTTGAAGAATCAGCCACGGATAACACTGTTTCACTTTTAAAAAATCCAGATATTTTGACATCACACAGTCTGTAATCAGGAGCATTGTCAACACAGCAAAATTGCTCACTCTGCTGCCTATGAATAGCTCAATCTGGGGATGCACCCACTACCCATCTTCATACCTGGAAAAATCCTGTTTGGATGGCTTCTATTTATAGAGCACTGATTATCTTTGTACAAATGTTTCCCTTCCCTCTTCGTTAGTCAAGAAATCCAGCTGTAGACCTGCTGTTTCAAGGATCTCTGCAATTTGAACACTGGGAGCCTGAATTGATGATTTCATGTTTTTCTGTGACCTTGGTATAGGAGAGGGAGCAATAAACTCACCCCTTTCAAGGGAAGATAAATGGGGGATGTGGGTGTTGGCTGTTTTGCAGCTAACCTCGCTTCTGTTGTATCATGTGAAGGTGGGTATGCAATTTACAATAGATGACTTCTAGAGTCTTTGGACAAGGTATTGTCTTGGACAAAGATGGAGCAGGAACTGATGTAATTGTGAGTGATGTTAATTTTTGCGCAGCCAGGAATTGGTGGCACCTGTGCACTGAAATTACACTATTCTATTCTCGCCAAGCATTCCATTTCCTTACGTATTAGCATTCCCCCATCACACTGTACAACACATAGGATAAAGATCCCATGTATATTTGGCTTCATTTCAAACTTCAGCCACCTGGAAAACTACCAGATGTGTGATTTCACCAACTCATAGAGAAGTCTTGTATATGTTACCATTATGGCTATAAAAAGCTTCATGAGAAAAGGGAGTCTGGGCTATTTGGAATAACATTTAATGATCGTTAAAGACTTATCTTGTTGTTAAATGTCTTGGGCTCCACCCTCCAGAAAAGCCATGTCAGTCAGATAATTGAAATAGGTTCAATCTTCTAAGAAATATGTGGTTGGCTTTCTAAATTAATCTCTATTGAAGAAGCAGAATGTGTAATTATGTGGCCAGTGTTTGGACATAGGCACATCTGAATTTAAAGGGTTCTACTAAGGGAAATAAACTGTTATGGAGACAAGAGAGTTTCACTTAAAGCTCTCAAATCCATTTCATGGAATCCTAGAGGAGTGGATAAATATACTCATTTCAGTTAGACTTTTGGTAAAACATGGCACACACGAAGGTACATATCCTACTCATACTTGGATACAGCAAACTACCAAAGACAAATGAAAAGATTCAAAAGAACAGTGAAAATTCCATATATTAAGGTCAACACCATATATTCAGGGAATCAGAAACAAAGATGCCTCTGATTATGCAGTTCAGCTCCTTTGGAGGTAGAGTCACAGGATTATCAATATCAAGGAGGGAACACAAAATATTTTAAAATTTTTTACCAAAATGACTTGATTTTTTAAAAAAGATTTTATTTATTATTTTTAGTGAGAGGGGAAGGGAGAGAGGCAGAGAGGGAGAGAGGCATCAATGTATGGTTGCCTTTCACCTGCCTCCAGCTATGGACCTGGCTGGAGACCTGGCTTGCAGCCTGGTTATGTGCCCTGCTTGGGAATTGAATCAGTGGCCTTGGGGTTCTCAGGCTGGCACCTTATCCACTGTGCTACCAGCCAGGGCTAAAATGACTTGATTTTAAAGCAAATGGTATAAGAGTGTCCATTTGATAAACATTTAATTATATTTATTTCTTCAATCTATATTTTTAATGAAAATATTATCAGGTCTTGTGCCACAGTGAATTCCATTTGCACAATGTCTAACACTTTTCTTTGATACTCCAGATTTAAGAAATTAATAAAAAATTTTCCTTTGCTTATGGTAATTTGGGCAAGCTTCTTCTAAATCTAGAATGACTCAAGAATATGGACAACTCAAATGCTCCATCTGTCTGAAAGCACTAGAGAACAGCCTAGGCAGCCAGAACATGAGGGTCCTGGACCTGGCAGAGAAGGGAAATTCACTGAAGTGAAGCCAGTATTCTATAAACTTTTACCTTCACGTCACTTTCTAAATTGTAAGGACACAGGGACAAGAGGCTTAGAGTGAGAGCAGGAAGTACTGGCTCAGGGACCAGGAAGCTGAGCAGAGCTTTCAGTGGTGTCACGGGGCTGAGAAGACAACACCTAAAATTCAGTGTCTCGAAAATTTAAGTCCTTTGTAACCGTACCAGACTTTCAGTTAGGACCCCAGAAAAGCTGTACCTGAGGAGTAAGGGAAACAAGGGTAAGCTCTCATAAAAGACGGAAACCCAATAATGAACCAACTCCATCCTAGACTGGTATAAAGTCGTTTTTTTCTATTCTTATTGGCATAACAGAAAGCAAAAGTAAATCCTTTTTGGAGAAATATAAGATCAACCAGAGGATTATCTCTAAACGATTTTCTTATATGCTGTTCATAATTAAATTTTAAAAACTTCTAGGTGTACCAAGACCATAACAAATGACCAAACACCAAGAAGAAAAAAAAAATATTAGACTTAGAAGTGATCTGGATATTAAAGTTTTCAGACACTGAACTTAAAATTACTCTAAGTAAAATACTGAAAAATAGATAAGATGGAAAATTTCAGTAGAAAATTACAATCTATAAAATAAATGGAAATTATATTTAAAATATAAGTGAAATTGAGAAATCGACAGATGAGTATAATAGTAGATTAGACATTGTAGAAGAGAGCACTGGTGAACTGGAAAGAAGATCCACAGATAGAAACTTAACATATGTAGTCTAAGAAGGAGGAGTGAAAATGGGTCAGAAGAAATAAATGTTATTAAAAGCAGCCAGAGAAAAGAGCCACATCCCTTTCAGTGGAGAAGAAAGTAATACTGACAGCTGACATTTCAATGAATGTTAATAGGCGGCAGAAGTCAGTGAAATGACATCTTTAAAGAGCTGCAAGAAAATAACTGTCAACTGAGATTCTGCATCCAGTGACAATATAGTTTAAAAACTGAGGGTGGGGGTAATGGGGACATCTGAAATAGTGTCAACAATAAAATAAGTAAAAAGACTTCAGGCAATAAAGATGCTTTTAGAAAAAAAATAAAAGAATGTGTTGCCAAAAAACATCAGCACTATTTTAAAAATAAAAAGGAATTCTTTATCGGAAGGGCAATTGTCCCACATGGAAGCACAGAAACATGAAGGGATAAATAACAATATAAAGAGTATATCAATGGCCAAATATAAATAGATAGTTATTAAATAATATTTTTGTGACATTTAAAAGATATGTAGAATTAAAACATATGATAACAATATATCAAAAGACAGGAAGGGGATAAAATGAGTTCAAAAGTCTTAAGGTCTTGGCAGTACCCATGAAGTAGTAAAATGCTAATTTATATTAGATTTCATAAGACAAGGATGTATTTCTCAGGAACTACTATAAGAATATGAAGTATAACAAATAAGTTATTTCTCATAACTGGTGTAAGAATATGAAATGAAGTATAATAAATAAGTTATTAAAGCAGGATGTGAAATGATAAAAAATAATTCAGAAAGAGGTAAGAAATGAAAGAAAAAATTTAAAAGGTATAACAAAAAGAAAATAAATAATAGGATTGGTAGGTTTAAACTCAAATATTTGGTACTTGCCTTAAATTTAGATGGACAAAATAGACCAAGTGAGAAGACTAGACTTACCAGAATTGATTTAAAAAATTAAATACCCAAATACATGATGCTTATAAGACATACATTCTAAATATAAGATTACAGAAAAGTTTAGAGAAGAAAGGATGGAAAGAAATATACCATGATGACAGTAACTGGAAAAAAAAAAAAAGCACAACAACAAAAAAACTAGGGTAGTTATTCTAATACCAGATGAGGTAAATGTTAAAGCAAAAAGCATTTTCAGGGATAGAGAGGTAAGTTTTATAATGATAAAGGATCAATGCATCAGGAGAATATAACAACTTTAAATCTGTATTCACTTAATAACACAGCTTCAAATATTCAGAGTAAAACTTCATATAATAAGAGAAATAGGTATGTCTATAATAATAGGCATCATAGCTACTCTTTCAGTAACTGATAGAAGATTACAAAATATATAGAAGATATGAACAAAAATATTAAACTGTCAAATTCACATTCTTTTCAAGTGCACATGGACCATTTATCAAAATTTATCACAGGTTCAGTTGTAAAGCAAGTCTCAACAAATATCAAACTACTATAATCATATAGAGTATATTCTCTAACCATTGGGAATAAGTTGAATATCAATAACAGGAAAATAACAAAGAGACACTGAAATATGTGAAATTAGGCAATATAATGTACTTCTAGGCGGTGGTGGCTGGGAAGGGTATTAGGAAGCTTCTGAGATGCTGATCAAGTTCTATTTCTTGATTTGGGTTTCATATCTGACTTGAGAATAAAATTACTCAATATAAGTGTGCTTTTTTTTTTTTTTTAAAGATTTTCTTTCATTATTTTCCAAAAGAGGGAAAGGGAGAGAGGCAGAGAGGGAAAGAGACATCAATGTATGGTTGCGTTTCACCTGCCTCCAGCCACAGACCTGACTGGAGACCTGGTTTGCAACCTGGTTATGTGCCCTGGCTGGGGAATCGAACCTGCAACCTTTGGGTTCGCAGGCCGGCGCCTTATCCACTGTGCTACCAGCCAGGGCTATAAGTGTTCTTTTTTTGTAGAGAAGCATTATGTTTATTAAAAAGAAGTCAGTAAATCTTGAGTAAGCCATAGTCATTGAAATTTAGGCAGACATTTTGAAATGTTTCAATAAAGCAAGTGAGAATTTTTTTTATAGACTCCTAATTTGGACCAATGTTATAGGTAACTTTTTCATTCTAACTATTAAGGAGCTGAGACAGTTTATATAGATAAAAACTTAATGGGTTGTACATGGGTGTTCACGGTGGCACTATTCACAATAGCCAAAAGGTTGAAACAGTCCAAATGTCCATCATGAATGGATAAATGAACTGTGGTATGTCTATATAATATAGTATTACTCAGCCATAAAAAATGAAGGTCTAGCCCTGGCTGGTGGCACAGTGGATAAGGCGCCAGCCTGCGAACCCAAAGACTGCTGGTTTGATTCCCAGCCAGGGCACATTACCAGGTTGCAAGCCAGGTCTCCAGTCAGGTCTGTAGCTGGGGGCAAGTGAAAGGCAACCATACACTGATTGATGTCTTTCTCCCTCCCTGCCTCCCTCCCTTCCCCTCTCTTTAAAACTAATAAACAAAATCTTTTAAGAAATGGTCTGATAAATGATACCAGATTGAGGAAACTAGAAAACATTATGATAAGTCACAAAATGTCATATTTTGGATAATGCCATTTAAATATGAAATGTTCGGAATAAGCAAGTTCCCTGGAACACAAAAATATTAGTGTTGCTAGGTGTCATGGGATGATAAGTGACTGCTAATGGGCATGGGGTTCTTTTAGGGTGCTGAAAATGCTCTGAAATTGGATAGTGGTGATCATTGCACAGCTTTGTGAATATACTAAAAGCCAAAGAATTATACTTTTTAAAGGGTGAACTTTATGGCATGTGAATCCATATTTACATCTCAATATTTATATCTCAATAAAGCTGTTATTAAACAATTAATGGAATATGAAGCAAAAGTGATAAAGTTAAGGAATGAAATAAATACATGTAATCCTGACATCATTTTGTATCAGATAATTCACTGAGGAAAAATTTCTAACATGAGAAATAAAATAGCTCCTTCATTGCTTGATACTCGTAAACCTACTAATGAAGAGAAGTAAATCATAATAAGTACATTGGTAAAGATGCCAATTTCTTGCTACTTGACCTGCCATACTAACATCAATAAAGATTATATAAAACTCTTAATAAGCCTCAAAACAAGATGTGAATGGAATGGTTAATAAGTGTCTACAATTTAAAGATTAGTTTTACACAGGGATATTTGAAATTGCATAGCTCATATATACATGAAACTCAACATTTTCTCCAATTAAACAATAGGTCTTGAGATTTTCAATCATGAAATGTGCTAAGTTGAACAAAAAGTTTCCAAATTCTCAGTAATACAGAGCCAGTTTCTATCAACATGGTAGGGAAAAGACTAGACTTTTTATTCTTTTTCTATAGAAAAAGGTGTTACATAATTATTATATAGTGAGGAGACCATAGAGTTTGCAATGAAATAGGTAAGAGAAAAACTGTCACAGGGTTTACTAATCTTTTGAGTTTTACGCCATTTTTAATTACAGGTATTATAATGTTATAGCTCAAACATTGAAACTTTTACCGTAGAAAGAGTTTATCAAATGGGCCAAAAAAAAAAAAAAAAAAAAAATCCTAAATTATTAAGTCTAAATTATTGGTTGCCATTTTAAGGTAAACTATGAAAAATCAATTGATTAAATCTTAAATAAAGAAAATCTTCATGTTAAAAAAAATCTTAAAATCATTTGCAAGCACATTTGAAAAATTAATAGGGAATAAGCCAGGCAAGAAAAGACAACTGTTATACAATCTCATAGAAGAGGAACCTAATGAACAACCCAAATGAACAAATAGAACCAGAGGCATGGAAACAAGGAACAGACTGACAGCAACCAGAGGGGAGAGGAGAAGGGGGTAAGGGGAAAGAAGAGGAAGGGTCTAGTTAAGGAACATGCATAAAGGACTCACAGACATGGACACCAGGGTGGGGATTGCCTGTGGGAATGGGGGTTGATGGGTGGGCAGGGCAGGGAGAGCAATGGGGGAAAATTGGGATAACAGTAATAAAACAATGATAAAAAATTAATAGGGAATTTATTAATCCTCATGATCAAGAATTTATATGAAAATATAAGTATTTGTTGCATATCAACTATGTTCTAGGCACAAACAAGCAGTTAAAAAATAATTTGATGGGGAGGGGGACAGAGGGGAGCAAAAAGGGGATGGATGTAATACAACAATAAAATTAAAAAAAAAATTTGAGAGAGAAGAATGCACAAGTCACTTTGCTATAAATAGGACTGAGACTCTCAGCTATTATTTAAACTCTGGGCTTAGAGAGTTTCACTAGATTTCCTAAAATCATTTCAAAATACCTAACCTAGAAAAGTCAAAACTAACATTTAGTTAAAGCCATGTGTTAAAAGCTATTAGGAAAACTCACAAAAGACTCTCCATAGGGACACTAAGTGCTTCTAATTCACATGTTTTTGAAAGTCAGTGAAATTGATTTCCGCATATCAGTAGTCATATAAATTTGGTGTATCATGCTCAGTGACACCGTCCTCAGGTTAGCATTATCTTATCTTAAGGGAACATTGGGAAGATATGGACTTTTTGGTGCCCACTGGGACTGCAGCAGGGAGAAAGAGGTGCGGACCTTGCTTCTTAGCAAGCTCCCAGTCAATTCAATTGAACACAAAGGTGCGCTTTGCACTGAAAATTCTTGTTAAAATAACTTTTAAAAGACCCTTCCTTAGTAACAACCCCTATATTACCAGGGCAGCAACATGCAGACAAATGATAGTTGGAGTTGTTGGTCAGCCTCCCTTTGAGATAAGGGTAAGTGAGGAGGTGCAAGCAGAAGTAAGTTGAGTTTAGGGGCAGCTTTTAAAATCGCATTTAAGCCCTGGCCGGTGGCACAGTGGATAAGGCCTGCGAACCCAAAAGTCGCTGGTTCGATTCCCAGCCAGGGCACATAACCAGGTCTCCAGCCAGGTCTGTAGCTGGATGCAGGAGAAAGGCAACCATACATTGATGTTTCTCTCCCTCTTTGCCTTTCCCTCTCTCTGGAAATATAATAAATGAAATCTTTAAAAAAAAATCACATGTACTTAGGTGGCTGGTCCTGCTTTGCCCTTCTCATTTCTTGCTTCATCCCTCTCATTACAGGGACAGGACGCCTAGTGCTGCAGTGACTGCTACGCCACAAGGCAGCCTTGGAGAAGGCAGACAAGAAAGATCAGAAGAATCTGGGGACTGATGCTGTCATGTTGTTACCATAGTGACCTGGAACCATGTATCAACAGATTTTTATCTAAGAGAAACTATCCCCCCACCCCCCTTAACAGAGCATTATTTCCAGTCTCTGTTATTAGAAGCCAGATGTAACTTCTCTTTTAAAGTGATATTTGAAACATTAAAAAAAAGATTTTATTCATTTACCCTCAGAGGGAGAAAAAGGGAGGGAGAAAGCGAGGGAGGAAAGCATCAACGTGTGGTTGCCTCTCACCCGCCCCCACCTGGGGACCCTGCCCGCAGCCCAGGCATGTGCCCTGACTGGGAATGGAACCGGTGACCCCTTGGTTCGCAGGCCTGCACTCAACCCACTGAGCCACACCAGCCAAGGCTGATATTTGAAACATTTTAAAAATGTTTTTCTCTGGAGATGGAAAATCATGTCCAACAGAATTTTTATAAAAGACAACCACCATATACCCTATGGATGTCCTTAGAAATGCCCTGATATATGCAGAAATGTAGATGAGACAACACCCCTGGCAGTTTCCCAGACACCCTCAGCCCCAAAGAGCCACCATGCCCGTTCTAGAAGGACTGCACCTTGACCTTCATCTCTAACAATGACTTTAACTTCAAGATCATTAGCTCCATACGCCCCCCTGTTGCTAGTGCATCCTGTCGTTCATGCGTCCGTGTTCTAGATTCCAGCTGGGGCTCTGCTCTCCTTCCTCTCAAGGCTTCCTCCTGGCCTGCCTTCACTGCTGTTCGTAGGGGCGCATCTTACAGATTCTGCCATGTCTCCTCCAGAATGCCTTCTCCCTCAGAACTCTAGGGTCCTACCCATGTATTTTGAAGTGCTTGAGCAGGTTCACAGGTTACTCTCAAGGGGAAAGATTGCTTTAAAGCAAAACTTGACTTTCAACATGGAAGGGAGAGGGCTCTTTAAATAAGAATGTCAGTTGGCCCCTCAACACATTGTTTTTTAATTCAATTTTATTGTTGTTGCATTATATCCATCCCTTTTTTTTGCTCCCCTCTGTAACTGGTAATTTTATAGCCAGAGTTAATGCAAGTGTAAGCACTAGTTAACTCATCAGTCAACAACATTTGGGCTTGAGTTTTTTTTTTGTGACTGGTCAACAATGTGTTAAATTTTACACATTGTCCTAGCATCATTGCCACCACTTTTCCCCACCACCACCTTCCTCATCACCATCTTTTTCATCATTGCCTTTATCTCACTGTGCTTACTACCGAATCACCACCATTCTTATCTCTGCAGTCCTCATCACTCATACCTGGGAGAGGATGAGGTGACCAGCATTGTCTAAGTGCTTTTCACCATCAGCTCGTTTAACATTCTCAAGAGCCTCGTGAGGCAGGCTTTGTTAGCAGCCCCGTTAACAGGCAAAGAAGTGAAAATGCGTTACAGATGGTTCACATGCTGTGTCCCCTGTCGGATCAGCAGGATTAGAATCCATTCCTGGTCCCAGAACCCTCCCCTCCACACCCAGCTCCGTTGTACGGCCTCCAGCATCCTGGGCCTCTTCTCAACCACAAACACCAGCCTTTCAGGACCATGTTAGAAATTTAGCTGTAAGTTTACTTTATCCAGCATTGGACAGAGACTCCTTTGGGACACATAAGAGAGTCTGATGCTCCTTGCTAGCAACCCATTCCTCTCATGTTATTACTTACATCTCTGTATGAGTTGAACACCAGCTCTGCCCTGAGAGAATCTCAAGCCCACTGTCCTTTTGAAGAGAATTTTTTTTGGCTTTTGTCCATATCCACAGGTGAAGAATGTATTTTCCATTATGCTAGACAGAGTCTCTTACTTCACATTAAGATCTAAGTTAAACTTTCCCTTGGGAGTTCAGTGGTATTAACAAAAACAACCAACCAAAATTAATTTAACACACTATTTAGTCCATGACTAGGTACACACATCTTTTCTTCCTTAGTCAAACGTCTCGCTGAAATAACTAATTGACCTGACCACCTCATAATTTTGATAGGTTTTCTTATTTTAGATTGGGATTATCCAATTTCTATTTTCATCACTACATTGATATAGAAAATCACAATGTGCCTTGAATTTTTATGAAATAGGTTCACAAGAAACTCCATAGGTAAATCACTATCCCCAGTAATATTCCACGGGACATTAGCTCAGTGAGACCTGATGAGATGGCTTAGGAAAAAACTATTCCCAGGCTAAATAAGTCTGAGAAGGCCGACAGATCATACCTACCTCTCTTAGGGGAACACACAGCATTTCAAAGCTCCCCAGAAATCCTGCAGTAAAAGAAATCTCTCAGGCTATTCAACTCAGTGTTCCCCACATCTGTTTGACCCGAAATCTCCCCATGGCCCCTTGCCCGACACGGGTATAACTTGTGGAACAAATTTCTCGCCCGTTTGAGCAGCATGGCAGCAACGAGCAACCTGTACGCAGTTACGGGAGTGCTGTGTGGGAGCAACAGGGTGGAGCCACAGCAGTTTCGGTGTACTTGGCCGCTTTGAGGTTGGACCTCCGAGTGCCCAAGACTAGGGGCGGGGTTTCCTCCTCCTGCATGAGTCATGCAGGGCTGCTGAGGGGGACAGGTCACTGCGGAGCCAAGATGCTGAGAGGGCTCACCTGTCCCTGGACTCTTGAGAGAGGGGTGGGGTAACTGCAAATGCAAACATGGGCCTTTTCCCTGAACCCCAGGGAGGGTGGGGAACCTTAGGGCAGGTGAGCAAGGCCCACATGGGGCTGTGCTCTTATTCCATTTCCGCTGTTTACCCTGCCCAGGACCCTGGAGCAGGGATCTGGCTTCCTTGAGCTTAAAACAAACTCCCTCATTGGTAAAAGGTTAACGAAACCAGCCTCACAGAGTTAACTAAGGCGATGGGTGCTGCGGGGTGGGAGACGCAGAAGAAAGCTGGCAAGTGACAGGGCCCACCACCATTTCTTCTACGTTCCTGGTCAGTAACAGGGGCACCAAACCCTTGGCCCTGGCCATCACCCGTCAAGAAACCATGGTCCTAGCACATTTCCATCAGATGCGTAGTGCAAGGGCCTTTCTAGTTTGGATACAAATTTAGCAACTGAGAATGTAAATGTGTGCACTCAGCCTGTCCCCAAAATTCGCACCTTTGGAATGGATAGGAAACAACATCCATGGTCCGTAATCATACAAGCACAGGAGCCCAACATAAATAAGAGCTCTCCCAGAAAAGTTAACTTGGTTGTTATCTATACGCTCCTAGGCCGCCCTGCAATTGCCAAGAAAATCTGCTTTACCTTTTTGCAGCTGTTCTGCCTGGCCTCCCAATATAGACTTGCTGAAAAACATAGTTATTGTTATGCTAAAATCACAATGGGACTCATATAACTCACCACTAAATAGCACCTATAACACTACGAAAATGCCATTTTGGCATTCAAAGTTATTTTCTTATGGACTTTAACAAGATTCAATGCTTTTGTTCTCATAATGATCTGGTATTTTCAGCTTCACACATACAACAAAAAAAAAAAAGATAAAAATGTGAAAGTTTTCTGGCAAAACATCAGCCTTTCTCCAACAGGGAGTGTTTTGATTTTATAAACACGGTGCCAGCTGGGGCTGTGGAACACAATTTAATATCGATCAACAACTATGGCTGTGACCACAAGGGCAGTGCTCAGCGGTGGCTTACCTCTTTCTTGGTGAATTTTGGTGAGTGATCATTTTTGTCATCGATCAGGATTGTGGCGGTGGCCGTGCCTATTAATCCAACATCCAATCCAGCCATATCTTGGGCCTCGATGATCAACTCATACTTGGGATTTTCCAGCGTCTACAAAACAAGAGCACAACAGAGAAGATGACGTTTAGATTTGGGTAGGTGGCAAATACGTCGCCTGAGCTGCCTCTAGGCCCTGTTCCATTTAGGGTAGGCATCTTCATTGACTCATGGCCCTTGTTCCTCTTGTGTATGAAGAACCTTTTGAAATCTCGCCAAAATGAGATTATCACTATTCATTACTAGAGTTGGCCATGGGGATGGAATTTATTTTTTTGTGATTTAAGTGGGCATCTGACACATTCCAGGACATTTCATTTCTAGAATTTGGGAGCACATCGCACGTTTTTTATTTATACCCACATATGTCATTTCTTAGCAGTCTCATAAAACTGACCCAGAAATGAGATTAGGACAAAGATGGCAAATTTAGGGACTCACAGTTACTGAACAACTTGAGGGGCTAGTCACTGAATTCCTGTACTTTTCAGGAATCATCGTTATTTATCTTTCCAACATGCATGTTAAACCACATTTGTTGTTCCCATTTTATAGGTGAAAAAATACCAACTGAGTTTGCAGTTGCTTGTACTGCACTGCTTTCATGTAATTTTAGTCATTTTAGTTTTTGGTGTTATGCATTGTAATCCAACTATGATCTGGTGGATTTGACCAATGTTCTGCTATTATCTTTCAACATACACAAGTTTTTCATTTGATATTTGACAAGCATTTTGCTATCATGTTTAAACAGTCAGAACAACTCACCAAATGGCCCCATTCCCAAGATAAAGAAGAGTGCAGTGATTGGTAAATCACCACACCTGCATTTACATTGCCTTCCTTGGTGGATATGCTTCTCTTGGTCAACCAGAATACCACTCTTCTTCTAGGAAGGCAGCACCCTACTTTTCCTTAGGGGGGCCTTCTGGTCATTTATGTTCTGCCTGTGTAGTCAGGGATGGATTAACTTTTCCTACCTCCTCTCTGGCCAACTTTTAGAATGAGCCCTGGCTATAAGAAGCCAATAAGCTCATGCCAAGCCAGGGGCATAATGACCAGTCCAGGCACAGGACCTGTGCTGGACAGTTGAGAGACGAATGCTCTGTTGCCCTGTGGTGTAAACCTGGAAGCATTTAGCCCTGGAACTAGAGGACCTATCTCATGTCAAGCAGAGGAGGGGTGAAGGATGTCTGTCTGAGAAGGAAGCCAATATGCTGATAGAATTAGACTTGAGCCATGGAGGGAAAAGTAATGCTTCCCAGTGATTGCATTAAAGTCACTTTATTGCGCTCTGCCTGAAGCCAGTCCTGCCTATGGACTTTGAGTTAATTAGGGCATTCATTTTCCTTCTTTGCTTAAACCAGTTTGGATTGGTTTCTAAATCACTCACACAGAGAGTTCAAGTTGAACCACCTCCAATAGCAAAAATAAAAGGACTTTATTTTTGTTAATGAAGGCCCTACCATTTGCAAAAGTCCTACTAACAGCTTCTAAGCCATTGCTTATTCCAACCAATAATTGAGAAGTACCATGGACAGCAAAGAACAAAAACACAATGGGGATCTATAATTTCCTTCTAAAGCCTGAGAATTTTTAATGGCTCCATGCTAGCTGTCCCTGAAACTTTAAAGTATTTTTTAAAGGGTGGTTAGCTGGTTGCTCCCTAGGGCTCCTTTAATTGGTTGTTTTTTAACTAAGAGCTTCTGAACTACAAACCTAAGGAGCGATAATTCTGTTGGATGGTTTGGAAGGCTCTAAACTCTGAGTTTTAGGAGATGAGTGGGATGCTTCTTGAACAGGTTTACACACAATGTTTTTCCTCCAGCTTTATTGAAATATAATTGACATGTAACACTGTTTAAGGTGTACAACATGATAACTGGACACACACGTATGTAACGTGAAGGGAGCTGTACCAGGATTGAGAGTCACAGAATTCTCTATTTGCTGAGTGCAAACAGAATTCAACACCAAACCCACCTCAGGGTAACTCTGGTTCCACCTGATTGAGCTGGCATCCCTCTGTAAAGGTGTTTGAAATGCCATCTACTCTCGAGATGGAGTTGAAAAATCATCAGCCTAATGTAAGTTATTTTCTACTTATAATTGGCAAGTTGAATTAGATGTACTATTTGCCATACATTTTGCAGCTGGATGATAATGAAACCAATAAACTGTCCCATTTTCAAAAATTTTCCTAAGTGTCTCTAAACATATAACCACTAGCCAGGTCTAATCTCATGTATAACTTTTTTACTTTTGTAGTAATACTTTGCATGTTTTGGAAAGCATGTTATCATAAAAATAATACATTATGTAAATATTTTGTGATATTTGAAGAGATCATGATAAACTTAATATAAGTTTCTCCATGCAATATCATTTACCAACATAATTCCTTGACATTATTTTAAGGGTTGCATAAAATACAATCATATGCCCAATTTATACTTTATCATCTTCTATTAGGACTTCAGGTTTCTTCTAGTCTAAAAATGTTTTTGACAATCTCAGTAACACTGCAGTGAACATCTCTATTCAGGAAGTTTTCAATATATTTTGACATTTTTTTGAATGATACATTCCAAGACATGGAATTACTAGGTCAAAGAGTATGACCACTTTTGGCTCTTGATTCACCTTTCAATACTGTTTTCCAAGAAAAATCTTCCTTGCTGATTTTCAGAGTAGTTTTCATAGCATATTTAGTTAGACAAGCATGGCTTGTCTAAAGAACAGCTGATCGATCTTGCTCTATGAAGCAAATCGAGGGATGAGTGTGATTCTATTATGACTATCTTACAAGGATGCTAGTTCCTCACAGCATCCACCCTTCTCTAGTTTGGAGCACAGGTTGCTATGGATACACAGTATAGGGCTACTTCAAGCACTAGGTGGATATGTGCTGTCTTGCCTTCCCAGCATCCATTCGTTCCTTATTCCACTGGCACCCATTCCCTCTCCCTCTGGTACCCCCTTTCAGGGCATCACCCCTTCCTCATTCTTAGCACAGACTGAATTCAGGCAGGGTGGACACTATCCCTGATCGAGGGATGGTCATGTGACTCAGGCCTCCCACTTCCATGGTTGTATGACGAGCCTGTAACCCAAGTGACGCCACCTGGGATTGAAACTCAGTCCCAGCACATATTTCTTTTAGAACTCTTAGATAAAAGTTATCCTCTTTCTGTTGAACTTGGAGGTGATAGGGCATCAATCTGGAGCTGGTAGTGGCCATTTGCAACCACACGGAGAAAGTCAGCCTGAGAAAGAAGACAACACAGAACTGAGTGGTGGCGATGGAGTTCTGTTAACCTCGCTTGAAGTCTTTTATAGTCATTCTGAAGCCAGAATTTACCCCTCAGATTCTCTGAGTTCTCTGAGCTAATATACTTCTCCTTTTCTATGTCTCATATTTAAATGAGATGTTCTGTGAGTAGCAACAAGGGAGTCTTGACTAATATTGCAGCTAATGCTACGATCCATTTTCTGCGAGAAAGTGTAAGAGCTCTCATATCATACTACACATCACAATGGGCTCTTCACAACTGCATTCCAATCATTCTGTGAATATATTATGTTTTCTTTGAACACTTTCCCCTTCACAGAAACATCCTTTTTTTTTTAATTAGAGAAAGTTACAATTTTTTCCACTAATTTATGCATCCATTTAATCGAAAGTTGTTGAACATCTAGTCTAAATACTGAGCTGGGTGCCAGGAACGCAGGGATGGGAAAACAGGGTCTCTTTCCAGAAGATGCTCAGGGCTGAGGACAAGGCATGTCTGCATGTGACTGCCACCAACCAGACGCACAGCCAAGCAGACTCTCCTATCTGCTAGTGAAAGCACAAAGGGAAAACACATGGGCTTAGCTCTCTTGTAGTTTAATAAATTTTACACATATTTTTTAAAAAATGAACCAGCCAATTCCTATCCCTTGAAGTAAATAAAACTTCCTGGCTGCAATGGGAAATGAATTGGTTAACCTAGGTGAAAATCAATTAGACTATTAAGTAGATAAATTGTAAGGTTTGGGATAAGACGTTTAAATATCTCACTTCTCTGGCACACCAAAGGCTACTCTAAAAATGGTTTTCATATTGAGAATATATCCAATTATTTTAAGGAAAGTAGGAGTGATATGGTCATTTCTAATGTGAAAAGGGGGGTCCTCCTCCACCCTTCTGCAATCCCATGTCTAAGAGGCAAATTCTGTTATAGTTTGTTGTCTCCCTCCGTTCTCCTACACAGCACACGCACATTCATATATACTCATATTTAAACAAATTATGGTAATTCACACAGTTGTACAATTTGTCCTAGCGCATCATTTTCTTCCCAGTGCATATAGATCTGTCTCTTTAACAGTTGTTTAATAGCTCACTGTATGGACCTATTGTAATTTATTCAATCATTCCTTATTGGATGGCCATTTGAGTTGTTTCTGAGTTTGCACTTTTAAAAGCAACTCTCAGATTAAAAAGTCCATTGACCTATGAGTATTTGGGGTTTTTTTCTATAATAAATGTTACTGCTTTCACAGTGGCAGCAATAACAAAAACCGAACAACCAATAACAAAAGCTGCCTCCCTGGAGGTGTAAAGGACCTTAGAGAAAGGGCCACGTGTACCCCTTCGCTCTTGCGCAACCGGAGTACCTGCGTTCACGCCAACTAAGGCTTCTCCGGGAGGTCTTGCCCAGTTCCCTAGCTCTTGTAGTCACTCTTACTTGAAATATACATGCATACCATTTCTGTGCTGCTCAGCAGCCACGTTGCCTTGTGACTCCACTCAAAACAACTCCTAGGCAGCCCATAGCCACCCTGTTTTCTGGGAGGAACACCCTGTTTGCTGTTGTGGAGAGGGAGGCCCTGGAGATCCTGTCAGGTTTGTTTTTCTTGCACTCACTGCCTGATTCACAGGTACCTCCCTGTTCCCCCTGGGATGACTGGGTTCCGGGAATATGAAACATGGAACTAGGCATCATGGAGACAGAATGTAGGGCAAATCTTCTTCTCACCCTGTTACCCTGGGGCCCCATAGAGGGATTTTTGCCTTCTTAAATGTTTTGGAATAGAACTGAGCACTGTGGCCTCCTCTCTGCCCATGAAGAAGGCACCCTGCCTTTGGGGGCCGAGACCTCCAACAGTTCAGCTATCTGTCCCTCGGTGAGCAAACTGAACATGGGGTAGGAAGCTCCAATATCCTCTCAGGGCCAGGCTCACTCTCCATGGCTAGAATCTTCAGCCCGTACCCTGATTCTGTGACAAACCCGAACGTTTATTCAGAAGATTCTTTTTGGCATTGAAACCAGCCAGGATCAGTTTCAGTTGTTTGGCATCAAAGGAACCTGTGGTGAAGCCAAATGTCACTTGTTCATCAGATGCTACTTTTTCTGACTCCAGGGCACATGGCTAGATTGCAAGATGAACTTGAATGACCTATTCTGGCCATTGGAATTGGGGTGGGAGTGACATACTGGCCTGGCTCCCAAACCTCCCATGAAACCCCCTATGTTTCCTATGTCTCAAAAAGGAGCCCCCGTCTCCAAGTAGCTGCATGGCGACTGACCTGCTTTAGACTGTGGCATGAACAAGATACAAGCCATTCTTTAGGTCTAAGGGAGGTTTTAACATTCTCCAGCCTACCCTGACTAATAGAAAGGCTCTATTTCCTGTTTGGTTTTCTTTTGAATGCCCATTTACTATCTTCCTAAGTGACTGACAAAGTTTTCAAGGGCAAGGACCGTGCCTTTGACCCCAGTACCTGGTCAGTATGTAGCACACAAGGTGGGCAATTTACTTTCATTGTTGATAATGATGATATATTACTGTTTCCCGGAACCAAATTATATCTCAAAGGTCTGAGCATATCAGTGGCATTTCCAAACCAGAGTCATTTATTCTCAGGGAATGACTTATCCATTGGGGAGCTCTAGTTCAAGGAGATAGGATTTTATTTTGACCAAGAAATGCACTGTGTCAAAACTGGGAAAATTAAATCGGTTGCTCTGATTTTATTTTAAGCTATCTGATCTGTAAGACATATCTAAGAGAGTCAAGCTGCTCTCCTGGTTTGAATTCTGCAGTCATGCATTTCCACTGCATTTGCTATCTCCTCCTGGGTGTCTGTGAGCTCCCAGTTAATCTATATCTTAGAAACAAAGGGAAGATGGTGTGTCTGAAAAAAAAAAAATGCCTCGGGTATTTCTCCACAGACACAAGCCAGGTTCACTGATCACACTGATTTGAAAACCAAACATTTCATCTTGAAAAAGGGAAATCAAGCCGTGTCATTAAATGTGGCACATAATCAATCACTGGACCCTTGATGTTTTACACAGCTCCAATGACTTCCATACGAGTATGCATTTAACGGAACATTTATCACTAATAACAAGCATAATGGTAGCTGTGGGGGAAAATCAACAAACAAATGTTACATGGAGAAAGGGTTTGCTGTTAACCAATGCAGGCCTCCATCCTTCTCTTGTCTTATCTTGGGCCGCTTGCCACCTCTCTTTCTGCACTTTGTCAAGATGGCATTTCTTTCCACTGTACCCCAGTTCTTCTTCCTTTTGAACGTTCTGTCTCTGCTTCTTCCGTGGGGCCAATCCCTACTCATCGGCTGACGTCCATTCTTCACTGCACCAAAGCTCATGTGGGCAGGGGCCTTGGAGCAGAACAGGGTGGAAGGGACTATTGAAATCAGATCAAGTGCTGTTGCCCTGGCTCCACCACTTGCGGGCTAAGTGGTCCTGATCAGGTTATATAAGTTCTCAATGCCTCAGTTTCCTTACCTATAAAACGGGGAGAATAGTAATACTTTCAGAGTAAGTGAGAATTAAAGTAACTGACATAAAGTGCTAAGCACAGAGCCTGGCATATGTCACTGCTCTATAGATGGCTGTTGTTTTTATGTAGTAGACCTTTGGAAAGTCTTCTAAAAATGTGGCAGAGCTAAGGGTTGCCTCAAGGAAGGAATTAAATACTTCTAACAACCACCAAATGAGCCTGGAAGTGGATCCTTCCCCAGCTGAACCTTCTGCTGTGACTGTTAGTGGTGGACAAATGCATGGACTGCAGCTTTGTGAAAGTCCATTAAGCAGGGGATGGAGCCAATCCATGCCCAGACTCCAGAACACAGAAACTGTGAGATAATAATTATCTGTTGCTTTAAGTCATTATGTTTGGGGGGGTAATTTATTATGGAGATATAATATAACTAATACATTTTCCCTAGCACTTATCATAGTCTGTAATATTCTAGTTTATCAATTACTTATTTATTGGCTTTCTCGACTCTGACCATTTGAGCTCCATGAGGTCAGGGACTTGTCTTGTTTAGAGATTTATCTCCCAGCTATTAATTTAGTGTCTAGTACATTGTAATTATGCAGTAATTGGTCAATTATTGGTATTTTTTATAACATAATGTATTGCATAGAGTGATGTGCTTATAAATGTTTAACAATAGAGTCTCCAAATTTGTAGTGCCTGCCAACTTTGGTGGTTTAAATATTTCTATGATGGCTGATTTCAAGCTACCAACACAATGTCACTGAGCACAGAGCTGAAAAGAGAAACCTACAACCAGTCACTGTGAGTCAGCATATTTACAAATTGCACTTTAGTTGTCAAGGAAAGCTGTAAGGAGGCTTTTTTAACCCCCTTGTTGTGTAACACTTAAAGTACTAGCAATAAGAAATATTAACATAAGATTTATAACCAAGACCTAACATAACTGATTTGTTTACTCAGCAGCTTGGTCCAGACAGGCTGGGTAAAACAAGACTCGTTCTTACAGGGCACCTGAACAGGGACCACATTCTCCTCCAGGTTGGTTGCATCTGACACCTGGCCTATAAATATTGCAAACAGATTGGTGGAAAGGTTGTCTGAAGCAGAACAAGTTGTCGTGTGTCTGGAGTTTGATTTATCCACTCTGGCCACATAGCACTGGGGAGAGGTAGTTCATAAATCCAGCAGGAACTGCACTCCTGCCCTCACACAATGAGTCTTATTCCCGGCGCAGATGGCGAGGGGTGTCCTTCCGCCTTCCCACGCAGTATGGGGAGTGGGTTTGACTGGCGCTTGCCTCCGGGCCTCCTTTCCCCTTGTTCCTCAGAGCCAATGTGAGCACTCCTGTTCTTGGCTGTCACCAGCTGCGTTTTCACTCCCCCTGGGGTCTGCCGGGTGAGGAGGCAGTGGGGCTCCTCCCCGCTGATTTAGTGCTGGCTGATGAAGCCAGCAGGGTGGACAAGAAACTCGGGAAATAAACGCTGATACTTAGATACACACACTTGGAATAACCTAAGTGATACCCAAATCAAATGTCACATTTCCAGGGGAAACAGACATCTTCTGATGTTACCGATGGGTTGCAATCAATAAGCTGCCAATGACGTTTACAGCACGCCTGGAGAAACCAACCCCTCCAGACCCAAGGTGGCAAGTATTTGACATTCAGCTTGATTCCCCTGAAACATTTATATAGTGTCTACTAGGTTCAAGTAACTTTGTGAGGAGGCGATGAATGACAGACCCTGCTTTGGTACATTTATAGTCTAGATAAAGGAACAAAAAGCAATTGTGTAAGGTATGAAGAGACACCAGCATTCTCAGAATGATACCAATTGGGGTCCCTGTGAAGGGGGCCTGGTGTGGGGGTACTCAGGAAGGCTGTACTAAGGCCTTAACTTACCAAAGATTAAACGAGCACTTAAGGTGTGTTAGGTGCTATACAGTGGTGACAAGTATAGAGAGCCACGTGTAGTGGGAGAGACCGATACCCAGAAACTTTCAGTAGAACAGTATGCAGTATTGTGGTACTGTAGAGGAGAGACCACCTGACCTAGACATTGGGGAGGGAGAATTAAGGAGGCATTCCTGCAGAAGGGAATATCCTACTGTAGAATTAAATGGGGGATCTTGATGTGGAAGTAAATTTCTTGCAAGGAGATAGGAGGCTATTAATCCTAAAACACTTAAATTCAGTCGTTCTGTAAGAACGGAGGTTGATTCTGATTCTGGTCAGGGCACAGTGAAAATAAGAAGTGTAGAATCTATTCTCTACCTTCGGGGCAGATACAACACGCGTAAGTGGTTCCACAAGGCCCTAGGCAGTAGTAGGTGCTGAATGTGTGCGCCTGGGTTCACACGTGAGTGGGGCAGCGGGGAGGGCTGCTGCTGCGGCTCTTCGGTGGTGTCAGGTTACGGTAGACTGGACTTGAGCTTTGAAGGATGGGTGTGAGGGCAGAGAATTCAGAGGGGGAAGAAGAGCCTGGTTACCAGTATGGGGTGGCCAGATGAGACCGGGCCACCAGTGTGGTTGGAGTCAAGGGTTGTGACGTGAAGAGACACAGCCAACATGGTTCTTGCGAGTAGCTCAGAGATCACATCATCCAGCCCCACCTTTAAGGAACTCACAACGTGAGGACACAGAGAAAGGGAATCCCCAGAAGCATACGGCTGGTTAGGGGAAGAACTGAACACGCACGCCTACGACTATCTTGGCTTTACTGTCTGATTGAGGCAAGGAGGTCCAGAGCCTTAAAAAGTTGACATAAAATAAAATGTAATTAAAGTGCTCTTTCTCAATGAGTTTTATATATTGTCACAATCTACTATTTACCATTAGGCTGTTTCTTCTACCCTTTTGGCTCTTAATTGTCAGAGCAACATTATGCCAGGTACTTGGCAGGTGCTTAAGACACACTCTCTGGGTCAGTGCTTCTCAAATTTCCCTGAGGCAAACCCCCTAGTTTCAGCCTAGAGCGCCTGTGACTCAGGAGGTCCAGGCAAGGGGTGGGGGGCGTGAGGAGGTGCATTTCTAATACATTTCCAGGAGATGCTGAAGCTGCTGATCTGGTGACCACACATGCAAGCCAACCTGCACCCTTACCTACGTTTACTTAAAACTCACCTGTTTATGATGCAATTTAAATGGAAAAGTAGAGAATAAGTTTACTAAAGTTTCTCTCCCTGACTGTGAAATGTTTCCCTTTCTAGAAAAAAATGCATTTCCTTTAAGGCACTAAACAGAACTATGATTGTCTCTCCAGGCTGCTCATAGTCGTTTTCTCGAGTCTCCATTCGGATGTTCTCCCCCAGTGCTTACAGCCCATAACAGAACTTGCCATCTTCCCTTGAGACATGGCCCTGCCGCCGGGAGGTGCCAGCTCAAGTGGACACTGCAGGGTGGGAGCTGTCCTCAGCACCTCCCTCTCCTTCTCATCGAACATCTGACCATCCATCCCATGCTTCTGATTTCGTCTCCCCAACCTCTCCTGAGTGCATCCTCTTTTCTCCATCATCCCTGCTATCACACCACCTGGAACCCTCCTCTTTTCTCACCTGAATTGTTGCAACAGCTTCCAGACTGGTCCCCCTGCTACCTTCCAAGCCAATCTCCACCACAAAGCCAGCCGGAGCGAGCGCTCTAAACTACCATCCAACTATCGGCGCCTCCTCAAAATGCTTCAGTGGTGCTTCAGTGTCTGTAGGATGATGTTCAAGTTCATCAAGCACAGAAGGCACACTCATCATGGCCCGATCCAGGTCTCCTCACTCACGCTGCTATTCTTATAACACCAGACTACCTGCAATTCCATGATCTCGAACTTTCCCCTCTGCACCTTTACTCATGCTGAGCCCTCTGCCTGGGAGGCCCTCTCTGCTTTCCTCTTCTTCCCAGAGTTGCTCCTTCCTCCTCTGTATTAGCCCTACCTATACATTTCGGTGAATATTTTTCTCTTGGTTTGCTACTGCCACTTAGAGAAATGTTCCCTTCACATGTGTGTCTCTGTGATGATGCTGTGAGATGCCAGGTTTGTGAATCAAGCGCCATGTAAAGTGAAAACAAGCTCTGAATGTGGTTAAGCTTTTGACCCCGGAGGCTTTCATATCCTCTGTGGTGGGCAGCATAATGGCCCTGGGAGATGACCATGTCCTTATCCCTAGAACCTCTGAGTAGGGTACCTTTATGGGGTAAAAGGCTCTTTAAAGGTGTGATTTGGTGAGGGATCTTGGGGTTAGGAGGTTATGCTGGATAATCTAGGTGGGTCCAAAGTGATCAAAAGGGTCCTTGTAAGAGTGAGGCAGGATGTGAGAGCCAGAGAACAAGATGTGACAAGGGGAGCAGAGGGAGGGAGAGAATGAGAATGTGGGGGATGGAGGAAGACAAGAAGGGAGGGAGGGGGAGGGAGGGGGGGAGAGAGAGAGAGAGAGAGGGAGGGAGAGAGAGAGAGAGAGAGAGAAAGAGAGAGAGATTGACATTTAGAGGAGGTAATGAGCCAAGGCGTTCTGATGGCCTCTGGAAGGTGGTAAAGGCCAGGACACAGATTTTTCCCTACAGCTTCCAGAAGGTACCAGCCTTGCTGACTGACACCAACTCATTTTGGACCTTTGACCCTCAGAACTGTAATAATAAATGTGTATTATTTTAAGCTATTATGGCCCTTTGTTATGGCAGCTGTAGGAAATGAATGCACTTTTTCTGGAGCATGCTCATGGGAGTCCTGGAGAGGGGAGGTGCTCACCAGCCTCCCAATCCACGTGGTGAGCAATGCCACCAACTATCACCTTCATTTCATGCCCAGCTGCCTCCTTCCCTGGACTGCCCACCCTTCTGGAACAGCATTCACTGTCTCTGCTCTGGAAAATATTTCCATTTCAATGCTTTGAAGTGTAATGCCAACCACACATTTCCCACAAAATCTGTGTAGGAGGAAGATGAGTTTTCCTCTGTATACAGAGTGGTAAATACCAAATCAATTGCCTGGAGGATTTTCTTTTCAATACATACATATGGTTTCCACTGTGTCAGTCACATTCTGAGTATTCATTATGGTCCTTGATGGGGCAAGGACCCTGTCTCTGACTTATTCCTGCTCTAACTCCAACACCTGGCCTACCAAGGCACTGAGGCCCCAAGATACTGCCTTTATGTGGTCATTAGTTTAAACCCTTTGAAAATAAATTGAACTAAAACCCCCTGGGGGAAAATCACATAGCCAATACTACGCCTAACACTCTCTGTTCATGGTTGAGGAATGAATAAGTCAAGGGATGTTTATGCTGATCACGTTTGCTCTTCTGGGTTGCAGAGGTTGCTGGTCCAAAGGCAGAGCCTAGGCAAGGTTGGACAGGCCATGTCTGTCTCTGGAAGGCCACCCTTTGCAGAGTAGGGTAGGGTAACAAGGCTGTGGCTTTCCAGAAGCGAGCAGGGCAAGTCCTTCCCCGTTGGAGAGGCATCCATGGCAGGCAAGTCTTGGCAAGGGCTGAGCCTGGTGAGTGGGGCTCCCCTCTGCCGCAGGGCACACTCAAGCTCGGGTTCAGCCCTTGGCTCCTTGTCACATGACATGAGGCGTGTAAGATGGAAGGGGGGACAATAAGGGAGGACAGCCAAATCTGTAGCAGTGAGGTGTGGATGGGAAAGACCTTTCGAGGAGGGTGGGGGTGGGGGGAACAAAAACAAAGAGGGGACAAGAGAACACTATTCAGGTGAGCCTCTGGGAGCCTAGCTGGAGGCTGTCTTGGGTGACCCATGTTTGCCACAGTGTAAAATCAGGAAACTGGCACACCTGCCGTTCACCACCCACTCTCCAGCAGCAAACAGCTTTCCTTGGGTTGCGATTTATTACTATCTAAAATGTCATTCTCTGTATAGGTAATAAAAGATAATATGTTTTGTGGGGGTTCCTTATGTTCGGGTTTTACAAAATCTATTATTAAATGATCTGAATAGAATATAAATGAATCTTACTAAGTTACATGAAATAGCAAGGTAGTTTTTTCTTTTTTCTCTTTCCTCTCCTCTTTTCCAAATCAAGTGCGGTTCGAAGGCGGTCCTCTCTGCATGTTTTCTAATCACGCAGCGTAAGGTAGTGCTTTTGTTGGATTTGAAATTGCGTTCTGCTGTGTAATCGGCTTCACAAAGTTACACACTGATCAAAATGTCCAGAAAATTCAATTACTGACTCCTAATGACAGCAGCACATGAGCTCACCAAAGGTTGGACAATGTTTCTAAAATTAGGTTCCAAATGCCTGCCACTTGGAGCAATCTCAGCTTCATGGCCTCTGTCCGTCAGTCCTCTGCGTGCGAGTAGCCACTGCACATTCATTTCAGGAGCGTAGTCCGTATTACGGCGTCCCTGGGAAGTGCAGTCTGAGCTGGCTGAGGCAAGCCTGATTTGCCCACCATCTCTTAGACCTTGCTCCCATCCACATGTGATCCCCTAATCAAATCTGCCATCCAGGGTTACTTTTAATCAGTACTATATATTTTCCCTTAAGCCAAAATGCATTTTTATGCAAACCTTGCTTTGGTTTAGAGTCCTATTGCTGGTAATAATTCCAGGTAGCTTCGGAAACAAAGGCGCCCGCTGAGAGAGTAATGAATCAGCAAATGACACCCACCCACTCTACCCATGGACCAGAAAGCAATTCAAGACACTGCCTTTATGCTGTCATTGGGTTACGCTCTTTGAAAATAAATTGAACTAATTTTAAATCATCTGAGGAAAAACCACACAAGATGGATTCCAATTACACCACTGCTGTTGTTCCAAAAGCAAATTCCCATACCAGGGAGAATAACCAGCCATGATTATTCTGGAAGGTTCTCTCCTGTCTATTTCATGCCTGGCACAGCCAGTCCTGCTCACCTTCTTCAGCATTGTTTGAGTAAGACCACCTAAGGCACTGTGATCCCCTGCCCTGTTCTCAGGGGGCGGTCCTTCTGATCCAGGCTCCACTATTCATTTTGCTCCTGAAATTGTCTTGGCTCTGCTGACAAGAGCTAAGCCTATTAACACCCTTGAATGTTACCCATTCAAGGAACAGGAAGTCAAATGTTATGACTTAACATTTGGTCTTGACCTTCCCTGGCTCAGCATCGCAGACAGAACTGTTGTTGATCAAGATAAGTGCGTTTTTCCTTCACAAAGTATAAAACTCACAAATATGCCCTTGGAGGTTTCTTTTCATTTTATTTAAAAAAAAAAATAACAATAAATAAAGCTTCCTGCATCCCCTCCTGCTCCTCTTCAGTCTTTTACAAAATGGAGGGACTTGAACTCTATTGCGAGGGAATCGAGTGACGTTGCTCCTGTCCCAGTGGGCGCCAACCTCAGCCCTGGGAAGACAGCACAGCTCTGGGCCTCGTGCTCCCTCCTGGCTTGAACCCCAGCCTATGGGCCTTTCTGCTCCCGTCCACAAGCGCTCATTCCTGGCCCGTCCAGCTGTGTCCCACTCAGGCCCTTTGCCTCGATAACAATCATGGCTACGTCCACTGAGAGTGTATTTATGCTGGAGACATAAATACAAATTTATTTATGTTTTCTTTGGTGTGAATTCCTCAGCTGATCCTCAGGACAACCCAGTGAGGTGGGTAGGATGGTTGCCCCTTTATATAGGCACGGGATTCTGTTGCCCAAGGACATCGCTCTGATGTGATGCAGCTGGGACTGGGACCCAGATTCTTGGTCCACAGGCTACACTCCTAATTGCTATACCCTGAGTCTCCTCATCACCCACATAGGAGTGCAAAGCCTCATGGTAGCCTGAAAAGTCTATAAGGGGCCCCATTTCTGAGCTGTTCATGGAAGTCCTGTATGGGTTGAGCTTAGAAGGACGGGAGCTTTATTGGGCTAGGTTGCCAGTCATGGGCAGCTCTTTGAAGAGTCCCCACTAAGTCCCTAAATGTCTGCCTTTTATTTTTGGAGACCCCATTTATTCCCACGACTTTAGTTCTACCCACCCCTATTGATTCTGACAGCTTCAATTACCACCTGTCTCTTTTATGTCCAAATCTCTGCTAATTCCCAGATCCACACTTCAAACTGCTTGCTTGACATTTCCGCCCGACTGCTGCATAAGCACTGCAGACACGGTACATCCTAGGGCAAACGCGGGTCGGTGCCTCCCCAGCCAGCCGTGCTCCCTCCCTGCCCTGGTGACCCGTGTCACTCTCCATGGGCCCTGGGAGGCCAAACAGGAAACCCTGGTGTCCTCTCTCAGCCCCTCTGATTCCCTCTTGAAAAGGTATCCCCTATGATCCCACCCTCACCATTCCCACTGCCTTTGTCTTCATTTTGGTCCCTGTTGTGTCTCTCTTGGGCTGCTATTTCCTGAGACAAGTAGAATATAAATTTGGGTCCATTTTGGAAGGAGTTATGGAGCATGGGAAGCTGGAAAGAGGTCTTGGGTTACCAGCATCATGCCATTCTGGGAGGAAACACCAGCCAGGCCAGCCCACTCTACCATGAACCAGAACCTGTCACCATTGGCCAGTGGGAAACTTCTTAGGCTGACTTTCTATGTGCAAACCATGGGCCCTAGAGCATCCCAACATCGTTCCACTAGATTCTACAGAAGCCCCTGCACACTTTCTAAGGGACTATGTGAGTGGTTCATTCACATTTCTATTTCTTCACAGACTCTGTCCCCTTTGCCTGGAATGTAATTCTTTACATTCAGAGTTGGCAAATTTCTACTATCCTCAAATGTCCATCTCAAATGTCACTTTCTCTTTGAAGCCTTTACTGAAATCTCCAGAGTAGAAAGATCGCAGAGCTCTTTACCTGGTTCCCTTATAGTGCACATCACACTGGGCCACAGTAAACCAAAGATCCCTGTTTCTTCCACCCTGCCGTGAGATGCTTACAAAATAAGGTGACAAATTTCAGCTTTGCTTTGTAACAGCTATGTGACTGTGGACAAGTCACAATCTCTGATGCCCAGGCCCCCTGGTTCAGCAAGAGGCTGCAGTCTTATCAGTCTTATTCTTTCTCCAGGACTGCTTTGAGAGTGGGATTTGCTAATCCTCTATCCATCACCAATCATGTGACCTGGCACACAGTGAACTTGGCAAGTGGAAGCTGTTGTTACAGTCAAAATCACAGAATAGTTGCTCACTAAATCCTGGACAATCCTGGAGCTTTTAAATCTAAGCAACCAAGAATGGTGGTTCCTCAAAATGCAATGAGAGCCATGTTCATGACCTTGAGTAGGTTGGACAGTGGCCCACAGAAAACATGTCCAAGTCCAAGCCCCCAGTACCTGAGAATATGACATTATTTGGAAAGAGGGTCTTTGCAGATGTAACTAAGTTAAAGATCTCTAGATGAGAGCATCCTGGATATAAGGTAGGCCCTAAATTCAAGAACTTCAAGGATGTGTGTCTTTAGAAGAGACAGAAGAGGAGAGACACACAGACAAAAGAAGAGACCATATGAAGACAGAGTCAGAGGGATGTGGCCACAAGCCAAGGAAGTCAGGAGTCATAGAAGTAGGAAGAAGCAATGGATGCTCCTCCCCTAGAGACTCCAGAGGGAGCACAGCCCTGCTGACACCTTGATTTTTATTTTCTTATCTCCAGGACTATGAGAGGATACATGTCTATTGTTGTAAATCACCTGGTTTGTGGTCATTTCTTTCCTGAGTGCACACTTCACTGTTCCCTTGCAATTGGGAATGACCATGTTACCGAGTCCCGGCCACTGGAAGGCAGGCAGGAGAGATACATGCCAGCTCCAGGCCTAGCCCATCAAACCTCCTCCTACGCACAGCCTCTTTGTCCCCTTTTCCTGCAGCTACTTTGGGTGCCACCAGTTGTAGATGTGATACTGTGGATGGAAGGAGCTCTGTGGAACAGGGCTCCAGCCCGGCATGGCATTTGATGTCTTACTGGATTGTGTGACACGAGCAAGCAATGACCCTGTGCTGAGCCACTGAGATCTGGAGGCTGTTTGTCACGGCAGCTATAGAATTACTGACCCTCTATCAAAACAGTGAAGTGGGATACCACATTTACGTACCCTTGGCTTACATTCTTCTAATATTAAATGAACTACTTTATTTATTTATTTATTTTTTAACCAATTATATAAAAGGAATTATACACACACATAAAACTGAAATTTATTTATAAAAAAATTGTGTCTTCTCACATGTTTAAACTTTAGGCACCTTCAAAGTACCCTCCAATTGATGCACTACACCTATTGAGTCATTTTTCCACCACTCAAAACAGTTTTGAACTTGTTGATTTTGATACCTTTTAGTGCTTCTGCCATTTTTCCCCCACCTCTTTCAAACTGGCAAAACATTTCCCTTTGAGGACTTTTTTCACCCAGGGAAACAAACAAAACAAATATTGCTTGGGGCAAGATTGGGTGAATAAGGAGGGTGGGGCACAGGGGTCATGCCATTTTTTGGTAAAAAACTCCTGAACACTCAGCACGGGGTGGGCATAAATCACTCCTCATGAAATAGGCAAATGTGCTTAAATAATCTTCATTAAAAATTCACTGAGACTAAATGCAGCCTCTCACAACACCAGCTGGCACACTGGTTAAGATGGGACCCTAGAACACCCACTTAGCAGGGGAAGCCTGTACTACAAGGGGTCTGCCCTCCAGAAGATAATTCGTTTATTAGGGGGTCCTTCCTCATATATCAAAATGTATCTAACTAGCTATCTATCTAAATTCTATACAGATAGATATATAGATATCCATATGTATATATGTCCATGTACATATATACATGTAATATAGAGATATCTATCTGCCTATCTATCTAATATATGTCTATTTATGCATCCATATAGCCTACATACACACAAATGTTAACAATGGTTAATTCAATTTGATGTAATTACAGATAAATATTCTTCTTTTCCTCCATTAATGGGTTACCCATAATATATATAAATATATATATATACACACACACACACGTATATATATATATATATATATAGAGAGAGAGAGAGAGAGAGAGAGAGAGAGAGAGAGAGGGAGGGAGGGAGGGAGGGAGAGAATTGTATGGTTTTGGTAACAAAGCAATGCCTTATGTTTACAGCATTAAACAACAAACAAACACAGAAACCTCTCCAAAGTGATGCCTATGGTACTAGATCTATAATCTTAAAGCATTTTTGGTCCCTTCTAAATTGCATTATAGGCCTACTATATTAAGCCAAGGATCACGGAACCCAGAAAACCTGTGTAAAGCCAAACAGACATTTGCGGAGCGTGCCCTGCCTAGGCAGCCCGAGTGTGCCCACTGTGCCAGCCATGGTCCCCACGGCAGTGAGCCTCCTGAGACTCTGCGCTCCTGCGAGCATCTCGGTGAGTCTTCTGCCACCCGCGAGATCAGGTGAGGAACCCGGGGCTCCGCGGGGTTCACTCCTTCATGCCACAACATTATCTGTGGGCCTGTTCGCTGGTGGTGAGAGAAACACAGACAAAAACCACAAAGATCCCTTCTTTACGGAGCTTACTTTCTAGTTGAGGATTAGGACTGTGAACAAGGTCAACGGAGACAATGCCTCAGGAAACAATTAAATAAGAAGGGGTCAGAGCATTCTGGGCTGAAGGTGGAGGCTCAGCTTTAAAAGAGGGTGGCAAGGCAGGGGCACAAGGGATGAGTATTTTTGTCTATTTTTTAAAACACTTAAGGTAATTTTCTGAGGACAGATTTCTGACATATTTTTCTCTTCCGCTTTAGTGACGCTCAAGGCAGTGAGTAACTGTTTAAAATAGGAGCAAAAACTGACAAAGTACTTTTGGGTCGATGACTCAGCCATAAACTTTACAAGGGCAGACACCACACCTGCCTTCCAAATGTCCCACAATTATTCTGGGGGCACTGAACACATGCAGTTGGGATTTTTGTAAGAGAATAAAATATATTCATCATTTCAAAGAAAAGAAAAAGCACGCTTTTGTGAAAGCCAGCTGAAATACAATCTGCCCAAATTTCATTACAGATATAAAATCAAAGGCTGGGATTTTAACAACATAAATGTATTTTAAAAGTAAACAGACTAAATGGCGCCGTTTAAGGAGATTGTGCTTTTCTTCCTTTTATAAATATTGACTCCCACAGACAGAGTCTGTTACCTACAGGGATGCTAAGTGTTAACGTCCAGCCTAGCAACCAACGCAAGCAGGTGGTCATTCTTCAACTTCTTATGTCAGTCAACTCCAACATCATGGGAGTTTTAAGAAGAAAGTATAAAAGAAATAGTAAAGTAATGAAATGGGAAACAATGAAAATGGGGTGGTGCATTGATCTTAGATTTAGGACCTTCCCAGATCCATTGACCAAGTTATCAATTCTCCCTCCCTAAATGATTCACAGCTGTCATCTTCTTTCCATTCCCAATACTTCTATAGCTCAAAGCACAATAAATAGCCTCTGTGGGTTCCCTCGGTCCCATCTCACCCCTATTCATTACAATTATATTTCTAACACTTAACTCTGATCAGTTGCCTACTTTGCTCCAAATCTTTCCATGGCTCCCTATTACTACCAGGATACTGTGGAGTGGCACTAAAGGCCCTTAGAAGTTTGTCCCTCTCTGCTTTTATTTCCTGCCACTCCTCCCCTCATTCATTTTCTCCTAGGGATACTTAATCACTGGCCATGGTTTCTCAAACATTCCAGGTTCTCTCCACCTCTATCCCTTTGCCTGGAACAGCCTCAATTCTCATGTTATTCCTCTACGAAGCCTACCCTGATTCTCCCAGGTCTAATTGAAAGGCTACTATTCTCCACTCACACTGTGCCTCACCAGCGCCTGTTTAATGCAATATCCACCTTAGCACAATGGCATGCTTGGTTCCTGGTTAGCCTGAGAGCTTCTCCAGGGCTGTGCCTCTTTGCACATCAATCCAGTTCCTGGACATCATGGGTGCCTAACAGGTAACTACAATTGGAATGAAGGATGGAGAATGAAGTCAGCCCTGGGAGGGCTCTCTCTTGGTGATTCACAGCCCCCTGAGATCAACCAGGATCCCACCTCGTGCTGAGGTGCTGAGGGCAAAATAATGAGGCCTAACCGAGGTGGAGTGGCCTTGAGAACCAGCGCTAGCTGCCACCCTGTCCCACCCCTTCCTACCTGTGGGCAAATTACCCAGGTCCCTGGGTGCTTCCAGTACCTCCTTGGAAAATGGGATTATTACCATCTACCTAGAAAAGTTGCCCTAAGGATTAAGTAAGAGGATGCCAGCAGGCAGGGAACCCCATGAGCCAGTGGCATGTGTGGACTGCGGGCAAGCTAGCCTCAGTTTTACAGTCATTAACTAGGGAGAAAACCCGTATCTACCTCACCGTGTTGTTGTGAGGACTAAATGAGTTAAACAATTGCGACATTTACTGAGACTGACTATTACTGCACTCAATACTGTCTCTTTTGTAGCCCTTGCCACACTGGACTGCGCCTTATGTTTGCAAACCTGTGAGCCGTTAGGATCACCCAGGTCTTTTCATTGTCATACCCCTGACACCCGGCGTCCTGTGGGGCATGTAGATGTCCATTAAACGTGAGCAGAGCTGCTGCCCGAACAAAGGTCTGCTGCCTTCTCCGTCTCACCAAATGGCACTGTTCCCCGAGGGCTCGCACAGGCTTCTCCTCTTGCCTAGAAAGCCTCCCCTCCTTTCTGCTGCAGCACATCATCTGCTTTCCAACACCCACGACATCTCCCAATTGTCTGTCTCCGGAACCATACTTAGGCTTGGCCCCTTCAAGGGTTATTTAAATTCCCACTGGCCTAAAAGATGCGGTGCACATGCGTAGCTCTCAATCAGCCAGACACCGGGTGCTGGGACTGCACCCTGGGACCCTAAACCCAGCCCATGTTAACATCCAGGAAGGTGCCCCGTGGCAGCAAGAAAGGGATCATTTTCACCGACTCTGAGTAAACCGAGAGGCCGGATATTCTTCCCCACCAGGAATGTCTAGCCAGCGGTATTCTCCCGGATGTACCATTTAGACATCCTCATAATACTCTGAGGAAAAAAAATGACTCAAACCCACCAAGCATAGCTCTTTGCGGCATTGAAGATTGCTGCTGTATAAGCCAGAGACACCCATATTAAAAATAAATGCTTAGTAGGAGAATATTTAATGACATGGAAAATGTTTCTATTACATTGTTGAGAGGAAAGCAGGTTACAAAATTGTATGAACACTGAGATCCCATATTAAAAAAAAAAAGGTATTTATAATATACACAATTTTAAAATAGAGTAGGAGAATTAGATACAAGATATTAGTAGCAATTATCTCTATGCAATATGGTTATGTGATTTTTATCTTGCCCTTTGTATCTTTTTCTAGTTTTCTATTTTTTTTCCCAATAAACATATTATCTACTGGTCAGAAAAAAGAATGCATGTCATTAGCAGAACTAAAATACAGGGGTCAAGGTGTTTGGATGTGTCTATGTTATTCTGATGGGGATTTACCACGAGGTGTGTGGTTCTGAACGTGGCCTCTTCCTCTTCTCTGCTCCTCACCCCAGGGCACCCGTGCAAATCCAGGACCCTGGCCTTGCTGGAAAGCAGAGAGCTATTTCCTCAAACCATGGCCATTAGGATTTCCAATAGGGGCCTCTGTGAGGGACCTCACATTACGATAGAAAGAACATACTAAATAAAGAACACAAGGCTCTCGTTGGCTCTCTAAATGTCAGCGTGCAGACCTGCACATTTACATCTCAGTGCACACAGACTGCTCCAGAGAGCCGGCCCAACAGCTGGCTGAGGTGTGAACCAAGAATTCAACTAAATGTTAATTGGCACCCAGGCGTGACCTGACTGTGCTGGGGAATTTGGTCTTTTCATTTTTACTTTCTTGCTTCCTTTATTGTGGTTATCCATAAACCACCAGGAGGATCTGGTCAGCCAGCACAGAAGGAGAGGGATTGTTTAACTCTTTCTTTCCTAAGACATCCATTCTCCATGGAATTTCTGTACCTGCAACTGTACCATGATGTTCGATGTTTGGATGGAAATCAAAACTGCAACTGATCAGCTGGGTGGATTCTAACTACCAAGGTATTCAGGGGAATGTAAATGGGTGATCAAATATGGGCGCACTTGATGGTTCTGACCACTAATGCCAGCTAAACGTCTACCACTGGGTGTCTTAGCCGTTTCATCACTTAAAATGGAACAAACAGGACATAATGAAGAAGGTGAAAAGACAGCCTACAGAATGCGGAAAAGATATTTGCAAATCATATACAAGAGCTTACTGTCCAGAATATATAAAGAGCACTTCAACTTCAACAACAGATCCAATCAAATATAGGCAAACAAATCAAATATAGGCAAAAGATATCATCTGCTTTCGAATACCCACAACATCTGCTTTTCACCTATGATGAATAATGCTGTTATGAGCATTCATGTGGACATTTTTGCATGGACCTATTTTATTGTTATTATTTCTCCTGTATACATATTTAGGAGTGGAATTTCTCAGCCATACATTTTTTTTAAATGTAGGTATATTACATTTCCTTGTACTACAATATTTCCTGGGAAGATGTTACATAAGATTCTTAACCAGGATGTGGCACGACCTGCTCATAATTTGGGAAGCTCCGCTGAGGTGGGAAGGGGAGAAAGAGACCTGGTGCGCTGAGACTCACTACGAATCATGGCACTAAACGCAGTCTTCAACATGCAGGTAAAGGCACTGAGGATGTAAGAGCTAAAGTAACCCACAGCTCCGTAGCTGGGAAATGGTTAGGTCAAGGTTTGAGTCTTAGTCTGACCTCAGAGCAGCATAAATTCTCAACCTTATCTAGACTTGAGACTTGGTTCCTGGCCTGGGTCCCTGCTTCTATTTCTCACCAAGGTGTCTGGGGCATAGGCTCCCAAGGGAACAATGCCACCAAGGGCCTGGTGAGACCTCCCTGCTCAGAGCGGTGCAGTGACATGTGCCAAGTTTGAGGCTTTACATCTTGTTTTTATTTTTCTTCAAGATTTTATTCATTATTTACAGAGAAAGAGGAAGGGAGAGAGGCAGAAAGAGAGAAGAACATTAGTGTATGGTTGCCTTTCACCTGCCTCCAACTACGGACCTGGCTGGAGACTTAGCTTACAACCTGGTTATGTGCCCTGGCTGGGGAATCGAACCAGCAACCTTTGGGTTAGCAGGATGGTGCCTTATCCACTGTGCTACCAGTCAAGGCCAAGGCTTTAGATTTTGGATGCAAGCTGAAATGTGTCTTCCAAGGTCAGAGAGCTGGTGCTCATATCTGGCTCATGGAGGGTGTGTTCCAAGAGAGAGGATAATGGCGACAATAGCAATTTCACTACAGTGGCAATATCTGCTGTCATTTCTGGAGCATGTTTTTTAGCTGGGCACTTATACCTCTCACTGAACATTCATGACAACACTGCAAGATCTGTATTAATAGTATTCCCATTTCTCAGCTGGGAAATCAAGGGGCATGTGGCTCAAAGGTGTATGCTGAGAAAGCTGTGGCTTGGAGCTACTCTTATATCTGGAGGCTGGGAGGGAGGTGTTCAGGTACCGCCCAGGGGACCCAATTCACTCAAACCTTGGGCAAAATGGTCCAGGCTTCCTGGTCTGAAAACTCAGCACTGAGAACTAATTGTATAGCTACCCAATTAGCATGTATGTGACTGGCATGTACTAGGTCCTCAGTAAATGTTTACCAAATAAAAAGAAGAGTGAGCTGAACTGACAGAGGGCTATCGTAGTTAAACATACTGGTGTTTTTGCCTTTAAAGAATCATCTGCTGCGGCGATAAGAAAAATTATCCACTCATAAAAACGTGCAGCCACATTTATAAACCTTGGAATTCTTTCTGCCGTTATTTTTAATTTTAGTTTTTATAGTCTTAAGAACGTTAGGCATGTTTTTATTTATACTGTAAATCAGATGAATTATGGCAATTGTGTGGCCTGAGGCTACAGTGAGACTCAACGGGCAAGGCGGGCCATGATTGATCAGTGATGCCTGCCATGGAGGCGGGAAGGGGAACCAAGCATGAGTGCTGGTCTCCTTCCCCCGGTGACTCCCTTTCCTTCCGCAAGTTTAGCGGTCATTTCCATTCTGACTGGTGGTTGGCCTGGTACTTTTGCTGAGCTGAAAGTCCCCACTCACTAAACTCTGACAATGTTGAGCTGAGCCACAGCCACTGGCACCAGATCCAAGGGTCCAAGCGGTTTAAGAAATAGGTATATTGGCCCTCGTTCCTCTGGTAGGAGCCACGTGACCAGCTCATAGACATTCTTCAACCTTCTTCTCTTCTGCCTCTCTGAATCCAGTGATTCAGGGTTCTTCCAGTGTCTAAATCTTTTTTATTCTTTACATTTCTCAGCAGTTCAGCAACGTGTCACTTCATTGTGCAGTCATAAAAATATTAATGCTATGTGGCGCGAGGCAATGCTCATGCTACATTCTGTGGATGAAAAATATTGAGTGTGTCAACATGTTCAAGGCCTAAAAGGAGAGCTTTATTATTCAGCCCATAGTTTCTGTAAGCATGGCATACATTTCAATTCTTTATGTGTGAAACTTAATGAGTTTGGATTCTTTGCCTCATTGGTCATAGTGCGAGGAAATAAAACAAGAGGAAAAGGCATAACTTTCCCACATTTAAACTTTAAATGCATCAAATCCTTAAAACAAACCAAACAGAAATGATTACTGACATTCATAGGAGAAGTGATGAATGATTTGAATTTCCAAAGCATATTTTGGGTCTGCTACAAATTTTTCCAAATCAACAATGCCATGTTTGACTATTATCCCCATATGTGTTTAATAGCTTTCCTTTGTTCATGTCCTGAGAAAACCCAGGAATAACACACATTTATAAAACTAGAATAAAAAAGACCTGGCTATCAGCTAGGGTAAGGATGATTTTGAAAATAGGTAACATTTATTGATCACTGAAGATATGCTAGGTTTCGTGAATTGTCCAGACATTCTATTCGCCCCTGACTGCATCCTGCAACATGGCTATCACCACCGTGTACACCCATTTTCCAGATGAGAACACTGAGGCTCAGAAATGTTATGTGACTTCTCAAAATTATTTCAGGAGCCAGGACCTGCACCCAGGCAGAGTGACTGCACCTCTCTGCAGCCAGCACATGGCTTTCAGGTGACAAATGAGGGGGTTGAGGTGTCAATGTGGTGGGCACTTTCTGGCTCAGGAACCTACATAGATGGAGTTGAGACCATTCATGGGACCAGGAGAAACATAGAAAGCAGGTCTGGAGGATGAGAGAGGAGCTAACTTAGGGATGAATTGAAACTGAGAAGAAACCAAAAGGAAGAATGAACTTGATCCCCATTCCTCTTCCGTATCAAATTGCCTGTGCTAAATTCTCATAGCAGATGCCAGTCTCACATTAAAGAGTCAGAACCAATATTTCTTGATTAACTGGCAGGGTAAAGGCATATGTTCACCATCACCTTGAGGTGAAAATGTAGGGGCTGTACTCTCACTGTCAAGATAATTCTTCCAAATTTGCTTAAATTTAGCTCATTACTCTACTGGAATATACAATCACTTAGGTGATCAATATCTATTATTTTAAAGACCAGAATTTAAAATAAAAGGAATAAAAATTGGGACCAATGTCAAACTAAGGGAAATGAAAAGAAGGCCATTCATGAGACTGTCAGTATTGCTTTCTCAACGTTCCTTCCTGCCTGAATCTATATGAGCTGCTAGGAAGTGATCATTTTCTGTCTTCTAACTCCCCTTCAGGTAGAACATTTAAGTTGCTTTCTTGGTAGCGAAATGATATAGTGAATCCATGTGGAGCAAACTGGGTGATGATTTCCATGGGGGTTTACTTCTAAACATTTTGGTAATTACACAAACTGAAGAGGACTATAGTGATGTTTGTGGAAAATCTGTACATGTTAGTAGAGTATATTTTGTTTTTGTTGCTTGGTAGATGTAGTTCCCTCAGGGTGGTGAAGGATGCAGCTTCTCTGCTTTTGAATATTCCATGTGGGCTGCCAGTCCTTGGACCAGATGGTTATTAAAAAAAAAAAAAAAAAAAAATGGACAGAGGGACTAAGATCAACTTTGTCGTCCTGCTGAATCCCCCTGACTTTTTTCCCAGTTACCTCACAACGTTGCACTCATTTGTCCTCATGGCAGCCATTTAGGAAGGGCAAGGCTCTCCCCTCACTAGACCAGGGGTGCCAAGAGGAAAACAACCTGATTTTCTTTGGCTTTGTCTCCACAGTCTGGTACGGTGCTGGGACACATTGTCTCCTGGTAGTTTTGTGGCCACTGAAGGGAGCGGAGACTATTCTGCAGCCACGATGCAGGACCTTTGCTAATGAAATCAACAGTGTGAGTTAGGCCCTGGCACGCTCCCATTTTCTTTGCTTTGCTTTCTGGCTACCCGATGGAGCTTCTCCCTATGCACAGGTACACTTTATAAGAAAACGCAGGCCGTACAGAACCAACAGTCTGAGTCCAAGAAAGAAAATGGAGGATTGCTTTAAAACCATCTGCTCCTACAAAGAGGTAGACAGGCTGAAAGCCAGATGCCTGGACATCTCTGAGCATAGCCCAAGTCTTCACGAACAGAGAACAGAGCCCCGCTATCTTGGGAAGAAGATGATTAAGAATCTGGAGGGTTTTTTTTTTTTTTTTTTTTTTTTCTCTTTGAGCCTGTTGAAAATTGGGAATGGTACTTCTAGAGAAAAGTAGGACAGAAGTATGTTTGACATGTTAGTTATTTCAGTCACCCAAATATCTTTTGAGCATCATTTCTAGAGAAAGAGTGGCATCAGGTCCACGTCCACCATCCCTGGGAACTTGCCCAAAGTTAGTCTCTAGGGAGGGAGAACACACCCCATTATCAGAGATGGCCCTTAATGCACTGGCTTACAGGCACAGTCAGAGAACTGACAGCACGTGTGAGGTGCCTGCCATCATGGTGGAACTGAGCACAGCCGATTCCATTTGGCAGAGCCAGTGGAGGAGACTTGGTGTGGCATTTCAGCTGGTATGAAAGCATGTGCAAGGGTTCTGCAGGAGGAGGGGCGGGAGAAGGGCACACAGGCTGAAGGAGCAGGGTGTGCAAAGGGCAGGGGGCAGGAGAGGGCCTCGTATATTTGTGGAATAACATTATATTTAGCAGGAATCTAAAGTGTGCAGAAGGAGGAAAAGCAGAAAAGACTGACTTGGGACCAGATTATGAAAAATTTAGGTCAATGCACTAGGCAAGCTAGAACCACCAGTATTTTTTAAGCAGGGGAGGGTATTTTAGAAAAGGAGAATGCTCTGGAGGTATTGGGAGGATGTGGAATGGAAGCCCAGAGGCGCAGTTACGAGGCTCTGCAACGGCCCAGGCAGGAGAGTGAGGGGTACGGAAAGCAGAGGGGCCTTGAAAGAGCAAAGCAACGAACGGCTGTTAGACTTATGAGGAGCTTCTGAAGGAAGGGCTGGGCGTGAGGGAGAGGTAGGACCCTCTACAACAGCTTGAAGAGAGACTTTATTAAAACAGAAACTGTCTCCCTAAGTTTGACAGCAAATTTAGCAGAAAACATTTCTTCCCCTGGCTTCTCAGTCCTTCCTGTTCATTAGCAACAGGGCATTCACACATTCTGCTGGAGCCCCAACCCAGCCCCAGGCACAAATCGAGTAGTTTTGCTTCTGTTGGGGGAATCACCACACCCTAACACAATAACAGCGCCAAAGCACATGGAATTAGATCAACTAAGTTCAGAATAGGAGAGAAGATTCACTGAGGACCTGGTGACATGTGTAAACATTCATTATGCTCAGGAACCTCATAAATGAAGTGGGGACACGGAACTGCTGGGTTGGGAAATAACAAAACAAGACCAGGATCACGTATCAGCATTTGGCCTGCGTGCTCTCTAGGGAGAAAAGGAAATTTTCTCTCTACCCCTCTCCAGTTCATCTTTACAAGAAATTAATATTTTTAAAGGCCAAACTTGGCTCCATTTTTCATCTTGACAGCTTGTGAAATGCAGATAGATTTTGCATCAGATCAGCTTTTTTCCCTTTTGTTTTGGGGTGAGTTTCATTTTCTTCCACCAGCACCTGTGCACAGAACAATGAAATGCCTTTGAAATGAGCTGGGGAAGAAAGGAGGATTTGATTAAAACATGAAGCTCTGCTAAGTGGGCAGTTGATAAGCCTGCTGTTTGCCCGTGAGCTGGGTTTGGGGACAGGAGACAAGATGTGCAGCCAACAGTCCTCCAGGGTGATGGACATCCCGCTGTTCAGGACATTGTGTGTAGTGGCTGTGTGTCTAGACCTCTCTCCTCTCTCTCTCTCTTTCTCTCTCTCTCTCTCTCAAAACACACACACACACACACACACACACACGTCATGTCTCTGCCTTGGAAATCTTCAAAGGTGCCAGCTCTGTTATTTACTACCCAAGGATTCTGCAAACAGCTCTTCCTGCCCCTTACTTTCCCTGTCTGCACCTTGTACATGTTGATGTTTCTTAGTTAATAGACGTGCTCTGAATTAAAGAGGTTTCTGTTACTCAATGATTTGTTGTGCCACACCTTTGCTGGGTCTCCACAATGTGCCCAGCACTGGTGATACAAAGTTAAGTTGATGTGACATGTCTTCAACAGGTTAACAAATGGCTAGGGAAGGGGGAGAGCAAGTCAGTGTTTTCAGAGAACACGGTGATGAGAGCTGTGTTGAGACGGGTTGGGCACCAGGAAAGCCACTTCTTGCTCTTCCCTGCAAATCCACCAATGATTTCTGGACTATGGCAGCCAGAAGCATTTTTTAATTCATTCACTAATTATTCATGTATTTAACTTGCACTTCTGATCATAAAAGGGTCTTTAAATGCCAGTGAATCCAATACTCCTACTATCACAGGAGACACACCAGGGAGAAACGGTGACTGCCAGCCTCAAGCTGAGGACAGAATTCAGGTTCTCTTTCCTTTTGGCTGCCCCACAGTCTAGACCAATCCACAATATTGAGTTGTTCATTCTGATAGTAGGACAGCACTTCTAGCTATGTTTCAGACAAATGTTGGCAGTGTTTGGGATTAGCTGTATTGCAGCACAAACATAATTTATTTCTCAATATTCTCCTTTCAAGATTACTTTTGTTCGAAATCTCTTCTATCTGAAACAGACAGGCAGAAACACTCCTTGTGGGTGTTAGCATATAGACCTCGGAGAAACTCTTCACTGAGTTTGAATCACTAGTTTGAGGTCAATGTTTTGTATAATGACATAATAATAAATGCATGTCATACATTTGACAAACCTATCAAATGCACAACATTAAGAGTGAGCAGTAATGCAAACTATGGACTTTGAATGGTTCTCATATAGACTTTGAATGGTAGGTTCATCAATTGTAAAAAGTGTACTACTCTGGGAGGCATGTTCATAGTGGAGGGGACCATGAGTGTGTGAGAGCAGGGGGAATGTGAGAACTCTCTACACCTTCCTCTCAGTTTTGCTGTGGAGTTTAAACTGCTCTAAAGAAGTCTTAATTAAAAAATAATGAACAAGAAAAAGATGATGGAAGGCACTCGAGGGCCGCTGTGAGCTCTTCAGGGTCCTGACGGTATTATGTGGACACAGATTTCCCAGAATTCTGCTCCCTAGGACCCTGGCTCTGCAGCACTTGAACTCTCCTGGGTCCCAATGTGTGATTTTTATCCATGCCCATTATTCTTCTTCTGTCCTTTGGACACCTTTGGACACCTGAATCCCATCTGAGCGTGGGGATCTTCCTTCAAACAGTTAGGCAGAAGCTGAGCAATGGTCACTGAGCTGCTAAACATTGTTATAGTTGGTGACACCATCACAGAGGTCGTCAGGCACCATTTACTCAGCACATACTATGAACTGCTAAGAAATTTAGCTCCATAATGTCTCAAACTTTATCATCACCTTGTATATCTGGTGTTACCACCATTTTCCAAATGAGAAAATGGAGGCTCAAAGAGGTCAAATAGCTTAGCATAAGATCACTGTAGAAAATAAATTAATTTAAACATTTAAAGTGCTTAGAGAAGGGCCAATAGCTTTGCAAACAATAAATGCTAGCTCCTTGTAGGCTTTCTTCTTATACTATGTTGATCTTCACTTAACTATTGAGCTCCCACAGAGGGGAAGGGAAACAACTTTAATAGAACCCCATCCTGTCTCCAAGTATCTTTTCAAGGGGTGAAAGACAAACTTAAATGATTTTTTTCCCAACGGAAGAAAAGAATAGTCGATCAAAACTGATCTATTGATTTGGGTATTACAAAAAGTTCAAAAGGAGACAAATAAAAGAACAGACTCTTAAAAGCTTTAGCAAGAGTTTGTAGATGGTTATATGTCATAGTTGTTCTAATTTGCTACACATGCCCTTCCCCTTCTGGTTTAATCTGCTCAGCTTTCCACCCCTGGAGGGGACAATCTTAGGAAATGTGTGTTCCTGCTGCAGGTGCATGCTTCTTGGGCCAGAGGTAGACATGTTCCAAAGGGAAACAAACTCATAACTGAGGTTAAGTCCACCATAGTAATCTTTTGGGAATTTGGAACTGAGACTCTAAGAGACTGAATTGGTAGCAAGGCAAAAAGATGCCAATGCAGGAAAAGCAGCCAAGTTACATTAGTGGCAGAGCATGTAGGAGGAAGGACCAGGAACACCTGTTGCTGAGGTTCCTGGTGCCATCTCCAGCCCCCACTACCTGCAGCCTGGTGGTCTGCTCTTCCCTGGAGATCTGGGATGCCACTCAGTATCTTTATCTCCCAAGTTGGTAGATTGGGCTTCTATTCTTTCCAAACAAATACCAAAACTTATGGTCAACCTAACCAATTTATATTGTGATAAGACTGGACTATGTAATTCTGCTTTCATTTCTCAGTGCCATATTAAAGAGAAATTTGTTGTATATTTGCTGGGTAGATACTATCAGATTTGGAGACCACAAGGGAACCGAGAGAAGGTGGACTGTGCTCAGTAGAGAGAGACCCAGGTAGTATGATGGTTCTTCTCCATAGAGTGCCAATTTGTAGCAGCAATGCAACATCCAACATTGTGGCTTTAGGGTACAGCACTAGGAACTATGGGTAAAAGTAATTCAGAAGACTTTAGCTCAGTTAGAAACTAGAACCTAAGCTTCATGAGGGAAGGGACTTTATCTTGTTCTTGACTTTGCTCAGCACTTCACTCAGGGACTAGCACAGAGTAACCACTCAATATGTATTTTGTATAAATAATTAAGCAAGTTGCAGGTGCCATTCAAAGGAGTTGGAGTGTTGTAGGAAATTGAGTGGATAAAGAAAGTTTTCATGAGCTCAAAATCCTTCAAATCCAAATGCTTTTACTGTCATTAGTTTATTATCATTCCGAAATGTAATAAACAATGTGGCTTCCATCATCTGAGTAACCAGTGTGAATGCTGGTCAGTTTCTGATCTGCTTTAATCCTTTATTTTTATTCAAAAAAGGTGAATTCCCAATCAGGGAATTTGGGAAGGCACAGAAAACTAAGTTTCAAGGTGATACTGTAGCCCTGGCTAGTGGTTCAGTTGGTTAGAGCATCATCTCATACACCTGAAGGTTGTGGGTTTGATTCCCGTTTGGGGTGCAAACAGGAGACAACTGATTGATCTCTCTCTCACGTGATCTTTCTCTCTTTCTTCCTCTCTCTAAAATTAAAATACAAAAAACAAACAAAAACCAAAATATATCTTTAGGTGAGGATTAAAAATCAAATAAATTAATTAAAAAAAATAAAGAAGACGTTGTAGGTTCAACTAACTCCTTGGGTTTAAAAGCCTGTTCTTTGTGATAGGAAAAAAGTTTCTTAATCACTCTGTGCTTCTTATCTGGAAAATGGTTACAATCATGGTGCCTATCTCAGGGTTTTTGCCTTCTAAAATAAAGATAAAACAAAGTAATGTATGAAAGGACATGAGCATAGTGACTGGCTTATAATCACTCAACAACATTATTATTATCATCAGCCACTGAGGTGCTTCATTTACCTTTTGAAAGGAAATGTTTACATTTCTCTCCATTCATCCTATCTTCCTAGGTCCATGCAATGCTTTTTGATAAAAATAGCCATGTTTATTTATTTATTTATTTTTAAAGATTTATTTATTTCCAGAGAGACAGGAAGGGAGAGAGGCAGAGAGGGAGAAAAACATCAATGAACGGTTGCCTTTCACCTGCCTCCAGCTACGGACCTGGCTGGAGACCTGGCTTGCCACCTGGTTATGTGCCTGGCTGGGGAATCGAACCAGCGACCTTTGGGTTTGCAGGCTGGCACCTATTCACTGAGCCACTGGCCAGGGCTTAAAATAGCCATGTTTAAACAACGAGCTTTGCTTTGGTTTCTTCCATGAGCTCCTGGAGAGGACTCCCGCTACTCTGCAGCCAGCTGCATGACTGATTTATGAGATACTGACCCCAAAAGGCAGGCAAGCATGTGGGCCTTTGTGCTTGAACACAGAGCCTTCTGATCTGTTGCTGTAGCTACAGAGGATCTGATGTGTCTGCAGACACCTGACTTTGGGCACTGACACCCTAAGCAAGACCACAGGTCCCATTGGCTTGTGTACCCACTTGGCATTCATTGAAGGATGCGCCCTTTTCCCAGAGTGAGCGCTCTGTCGCACTCTTTAAATCACAGCAAGGACCCACATTGCTCACTTTAAGCATTAGGTATTTCAACTAAGTTTAAATGATGCCAACTAAATTTACTTGAATACTAACACTCAGATAAAGGCAATTTGGCTTTGGAAAAAATATGTTTTACTTGCATTCATAAATGTTACATGCAGGCACAGATTACTCTCTGACTAGATGAGGATTTAAAATGTAAATTATTTAAAGCGCTCAAGACCTGTGGTCCATATTCCTTATTCTAAGTCAGTGACATGCACACTGTACATGCATTATTCATGCTCTAGGCACCCATTACATGCACACTGACGCTGCCAAAGGCAGAACCAGTCAGAAAAGAGACTGTCGCATATAACGGACACATCTAAATACTTTAAAATCTCTTTCTAGTTTGCCTTCAAGATCTGCTTTTGTCTCCTACAGATGTCTATGGCCATTGCGGGGCTCTTTGAAAGCATGGGCTGGCTCTGCTAATTGCTGCCAGCTGCAAACATCTAGGTCCAATTTTGTAACCTATGACCTAAGACCTTCCAAAGTTCCACTATATGATATGGGTTCACTCAGGAATCTTCAGAGCTCGCAGGAAGCAAATGCGATGGTTCCAAACTCTGGCCCCTTCAGCAAGAGGTGAGGTGATTTCTTATGTCCAAGAAGGATTCTTACTGCTGTAGATACACTCACCTGGATCAGAAGGAAGCAGTCACTGCAGACTGTGATAGCACTTGCGGGCATCTGTTTTCATCTAATGCTGTATAGGCATGGATTGCCCAGTGCTAGGTAACCCCCGGGGTCTGGGGTACAGCCGACCAAAGGGACGCTGCTTGTGGGGTGACAGACAGATCTATAGGCCCTCAACCCAGACATCCTAACCAATTCCTATTTTATATAGTTTTATACTGAAGACTTTGCCACTCGAAATGATCAAAGCAGGTGTCTCTCTCACCTCTTTACGTCTTGGTGTCAGGGGAAGTCTGGAATTGGGTGCTGCTGGGGTCGGGCTAAAAGCTGAGATCAAAGGTACCATCCAAGTAACAGTGCCATCTAAGAAAAGATGGCAGCCCCACCGTCCCGCCCTCTCCTGCTGAGACGCCTTCCTGGTGCTTCCCAGACTGAACCCCTGGGTCAGCATCGGGGTGGTGTGCTGCCCTGGGAGCCTGGGTGGCAAATTTTTCAGTGTCCCCATATGCGTAAATGTACTGACAGGCCATGCAGACAACTACATTTGCTCCATCACGGAGCAAATAAATTCTTATTGTAAAATAAGAATACAGGGGTGGGCAAACGTAGGCTTACGGTTGTAATGCAAATAAACAATACAGTAAATAATAATATAAGAATAAACTCTGTTTTGCACACTTGCAATTGTAAACTGAGCTTTGCCCATCCTGGATAGACAGAGCCACTTTACAACGGAGCTGGAGCTGCCACACGAAAGGAACTATCTTGCACGTCTTAACCCTTTATAATATTAAAACAGGGCAACTTAGCCTTTGGACTGGGCCTAAGCAAACTGTGCCCCCAAAGTGCAAACGCAACAACAAAAAAGCGGTTATTATGGCTACTGGACTGAAGACTACAGGTCTGAAGATTAAAACAGTTTTTAGAATTAACCTCACTTTGTTATCTGCACCAGAGCAAATGCCTTCTATCTGTTGATGTCATTGCTCCCCTTTCCATTCTCATAAATACCCCTTGCCTTTGTCTCCCAATCAGAACATTATTTGGGCTTCTGCCTGAATTAATGATTCCTGAAAATGTATTCTTTCTCAAATAAATACTTATTGCCTGTCCCTGTGAAAGAAAGGCCTTTTTATTTTTAGGTCAACACACTGTGTAGTTTAACAAGTTGCTGGTGACTGAGTGCTGTCACTGGGATCGGCAGCTATTGCGGGAAGCCGTGAGCAGTGCCGTGCAGGGGTAGAGATGGGACAGTCGTGGCCCAAGAGACACCCAGCTATTTCCTTTGCTGTAAAGTTCCCTGGGGTCAGCTGGAACCTCGCCTATCTGCCTGTTTGTTACTCAAATGCAGAGTGAGGTGTGGGGTACCCCATGACCAGCATGCCCCTCCATTAGACAAGTTAATGAGGGCAGGTCCACATTGAGTCTAAGTGGTTTTCTTGATGTGTCAATATTTCCTGTTGCTCTTTATGTCCCTTGATTCATTAGAAATACTCAAAATGAGAGAAGGAGAGCAGTGTGGGGATGAAGACAGTAAGCTCTGGCTTCAAATTTGGAGGAGTCCCTACTGGCTGTGTGATTTAGGATGAGTTATTTGACCTCTCCAAGCTTCTGTTTCAGCATCTTTATAGGGCTGGTTGAACCCTTTATGAACAGATGGATGGAAAGTGCTTTGCATCCTTGGTACATAGTAGATGCTCAGCAAATGTCTGTTTATAGTAATGGTGATAACTGAGGTGGGTTTCTTCCTCTCCTGGTATCTTTTCTCTAGGACGTGCTTCCTCCTCTCCTTTCCTTACACTAAAGCTGTGGGATCTCCCTTAGCATTTAAATACATGAGCAAGGATTTTCAGGGCTGGCCTATTTTAAAGCCTCTGAAATCTTTATCATAATCACAATAATTAAAAATAATAATTTGACTCAATGCCAGACCCAAATCATCTCTAAAATCTTCCTAACATTTAACTATTTTTTCTGAAGATTAGTTTATTTTTATTTTTATTCAAGTGTAGTTGACATACAATATATTAGTTTCATGTGTATATTAGCTTTGAACAGTACTGCTGGAAGGAACAAAAACAAAAAAAGAAATTTTGTATATTGCCTACATATGTTTCTTATTAACTCTCTTTGCAATTACACTGAAAATTAATACTGGGCACACAGGTTGAATTACTGGGAAATGTAGGGAAAACCATGAAAATGTGTGTACTAATCTTGCTTCCCCAGGTCACAGCTTTGACAGTCCCTGGTAAGCCTATGTTTCCAAAAATAATTTTTTATTAAAGAAACATAAAACTATGCTATCAACAGAAGAGACTATCCTTCCATGGGTACTTATGCAAAGTACTTGGAATTGCAACACATTTTACTTTCTGGGGTTGGGAGGTGAGCGGACATGCATTAACCAACGTGCTCTATTCTGTTTTCAAAGCTGAGAATAGCAACACACCTGGTCTGATGGACATGGGAAAGCATCCCCGGAGCTGATTGCTTTTCTCAAAAACCCAGAATTGTTTCAGGTAGCTTGCAGCTTATTGACTGGTTTCCTCCGCCTATGCTAAGCACCTCATATCATGTTTGAACTTGATATCTGGAAATCACTCTTCTAAAAGCACGTGATTCAGTCAACTACAGGTGCTCGCATAAATCTTCGGCTTTTCTGGTGAATAGGGAACCAGGGGGATCAGCACTTTTACATTTATAATCTATATGAAAAGGTGTCTGCCTAAGCAAGTGCTTCTCACATTTTAATGTGCATAGGAATTGCGTGGGTAGGGGATGCTGTTCAAGTGCTGATTGCGATTCAGGCGGTTTGGGGCCGACAGGGGCTGAGCCAAGGAATCTCTACCCAAGTTACGGGTGTTTGCCACCCTGCTGGTCCATCGAATGCCCCTTGCCCAGCCAGGCTCTCAGATACCTCAGTCTCCACACACATTGTAGGTTAATTTGTCACTGTGCTAGTCAATGACCCGCTCTTTCAACCTGCCCAACTGTTTACCAACTGGATGGTAAAGTGTCAGCGTAGCATTTTCTGAACACAAGGTGGTTCAGGAGGGCCTGCACTGGTAGATTTCTTTTTAAAAATTTTTCCATTGAGGCAAATGTATTAACTTCTCTATGCTGAAAGAGGTTGAGAAAAACCAATTCAAATCTGAAGATTTGTTTATTAATACATTTTCCCATTTTAAAGAATTAACTTAAAAACCACTATGCTTTCAAAGCCGATTGTTAGAAGTCTGAAAGTAGCTAAATAAGCTATGAAATAATAAACAGCAATTTGAAATGATTTCATATTTGAAATAAGGTTAATTGGAAAATATATCAAAGTGAGATAACTGTTATTTGGAGAGAACAGACTGCAATTGCTCTTAATTGCTACTAACGTTTATTGAGTAGTCTGTTTATTAGAGGCTGCACACAGATTTCAATTTTCAAGGTCACTGTCTCGAGAGAGGTCCTTTTGTGTGGCCCAGGCTTCATAAGCCGGAGTACCCTTTCTACCGAAAGATAGCTCTTAACACCACAGTCCAAGTGCCAGCCTGAAATCATGACCCTCCAGGCCGGACTCTGCAGACCCAACTACCGTTACGGGCCCTTCCATTGGAGGCTCTCTGGTCTGCACAGCCCTGCCTGGTGTCCCCTCCCTGAACAGCTACCTTGACATATTTTTTTCTCTGCGTTCCCATCTCTTGACCTTGCCTTCATCACCACTTAATCCCTCCTCCAATGGCTCCATTAAAAATGTTCTTGTCTTAGGTCTTCTTTAATCTCATTTCTGTTTGGCTTGCTGTCCCCAGCCAGTGGGTCTTCCTGTCTCCAGGGACATAGTGATTCACAGGCTTGAGTTTAGCTATTTGACTCTCTCTGTCTTTTTTTTTTCTTTCTTTCACTGCTTCTTTTCTGCTCCATCTAAAACTGTCACCTGGTATTTCTGTACCCAGGTGGAGACAGACTTAGAAAGCAAGTTTCAAACAGGAGTGACACTGTTCCACTGAGATCTAAATCCGTTAGCCCCTAAAAGGATCGTACCCATTGACTGAATTAATTCCATCCCTAGGCATTTGTTAAGGAAATAGGCAGAGCACAGGACATTCTGTATGAGAATGTCCGCCAGAATTGTTTATAGTAGCAAACACTAATTTCCTAAAAGAAACGGGTGGTTAAAGAAATGATGGCATATCAATATGGAAACTTCTGTATTGCCATTGAACATCTGTGCTGATGAGGTGAAAACGCTCATGAGAGTTAAGTGCAAGAATACAGCTAAGGCTATGATGCATGCATCAGAATTTCAATGTTACTAAAGACGGGCAGCAAAGCGCTAACAAGGAACATGCTCACTTGCTAATAATAATGTTTTTCTCTGGATGATGGTATTACAGATAAATTTTTCTTTAACTTTTGTGTTTCCTGTGTTTTCTACAATGAAACTTCATTTCTTTATTTCAAAAAGTCTTAATATTTAGGGGAAAAATTGTAATACATAATAGCTTATGAATTTAGATACTAGATCTCACTCATGGACTATCTGAATATTAGGACAGCTTAGAACTCACATCAGTGTTTCCAATGAATACTGTAAAATGCTAAATTGAATAACTATAATAAATGCTCCCTCAGTAGAAATGTTTATACACGATCACAGGCTCCGAGAGAAGGAACTGGGCTGTGATTTGTCTCCATGTTTCTCCTGAATGTAGTATTCTCTTTTGCCATGTTCCAACCGTCTTTCTCTAGTGACAAATTCACTTACCGTGTAGTTCCTCAACTGGCAACAGACTAGTTTGACTATTTTGGGCATAATTATAATAATTAGGCAGCTTCTTAGAGTAATGTGACTTTCCCCTCACTGCAAAGAAAGTGATTTGCACTTTCAGCATGGTTCTCTTTTGCCTCTGTTCTGCAGTATCAACATTTTGCATTTCTCCTACAAGCTACTGCCTGACTAGGGGACCAAGGGCTGTGCCAGAATGATGTGCTGAGAAAGGATTTACCATGTGAGCACTGAGCAATTAGTACATCCCTCACTGTAACTGACAGTTACAGGAGCCACTGGATTGGCTAGCACATCGACTTTTCCTTAACCAACACGCCTTAAACATTTCTTGGTGAGATGAGGGCAACTGTGTCCTTCTTCATGGTACAAAGTGTCCCCAGGGCCAAGGAACTGTGTCCAGCTGGGTCCCATGAGCTCCCGTATAGATCACACTCCGTGTACACAGAACCCCAGAATTCCCAGTCCAAACGGCAAACAGACCAAGAGGACACTCAGCTCTCCTTGGATGATGCCATATGATTTATATCATAGAAAGTGGTGGAGTTATCAAATTATTTTATGAATATTTTATGAATATTTTCCTGGAATCAATCAATTTATTATCTTTCTAACCAATCCCTTTCCCATTCATTTTGTCATCCATCTAACATGTCCATCTGTAAATCCACCCACTCACCCAATCCACCATCTATATGTCCACTTTTTTCAGCTAGCATGAAGTAATTCTACGTCAGAAGCTATCTGGTGCGGGGGACACTAACAAAGACGCCATGGCCCCTGACTCCATGCCCTCATAGGCCAGCAGGTAAGATAAGTATACAACGTGATAATGATGCTGCATAGCAATAAAGAATGGACAAAAGAGAAATGATTGATTCGTCAGGGGAGGGATCCAAAAAGGTTCCCCAGATGACATGTTTTAAAAGAATAACAGTGCAGAGTGCCTGGGGATACTATATAGTTTTTCCTTAATTAAAGAGAAGTTCCTGGCTGGTAGCACAGTGGATAAGGCGCCGGCCTGCGAACCCAAAGGTCGCAGGTTCGATTCCCCAGCCAGGGCACATAACCAGGTTGCAAACCAGGTCTCCAGTCAGGTCTGTGGCTGGAGGCAGATGAAATGCAACCATACATTGATGTCTTTCTACCTCTCTGCCTCTCTCCCTTCCCCTCTTTCTAAAAATAATAAAATAAAATCTTTTTTTTTTTAAAAAAGAGAAGTTCGTTTTAAAGAATAAAATGTTTTGGCAGGCCAAGAAGAGAAGGACAGAAGTCTGGGCTGAGCATGAAGATGCAAGATGCAAGGTGGGTGTGTGAAAAGTACCAAGGACGTGCACTGGCAGGAGGAGGAAATGAAGCTGGGTGTAGCAAGGAGGCAGGTTGTAATGGTCTGACATCTTATAGTGGATATATCTAATATATATAATAGCATATCTTATGGTCCAAAAAACATCTGTTCATCTGATTGTCTTAAAGCAAGGTTGTAATGTGATGGGGTTTATGGGAAAAGGACTAAGGGGAACATGAAGCATAGGTGGAGAGGGCCTTGTTTATCAGGGGTAGGAGAGGACAAGGGGATGCATCAGAGATGTTCTTCTGGGCCGAACACACAGGACTCGGTAGGGAAGGGAGAGGAAGCAATTTGAGGCAACTCAGAGATTTCCCACTTGGGAGATTGGGTTTACCATCAGGGGACATGAAAAATCCTGGAAATGAAATAGGCTAAGTATGGCAGCTTCCAACTTATTTGCTGTTTAATTTATGTAAGAGATGTTTATTTAATGCCCGCTGTGTCTCAGCTATGAAGGATACAACTGTGAACAAGATGGCCATGGCCCTGCCCTCCAAGAACTTGCAGGAAACATTGCTCTGCCTTCCTCAGGACTGACACCTTCCCCCTTCCCTTTGGGCCACTGCTGGGATTCCAGGGATTCATTTGTGGGCCAACTCCTCCATTAAGAGCAGCATTTGCCACCTGATTAACTGCTTGGCAATTGACCTCCTATAAATCAATCATCTCTGTCATTAAAACACTGCTGACAGCAGCACTCAGTCACCAAACACCCCTGACGGCTCCCCACTGCATTTACTGGAAAACCAGATCACTCCTTCCACGAGGATTAAGATATCAAAACAGATGCTCACAGGCTTTGCCAGCACTCCGACACCGTCCATCTGTGTCCCCTGGATGAAAGAGGCTCCTTTAGGGCACACAATGTTTCTAGGTCTTTCTGACTTTAAGCTCCTGCTGGACAGCCATCTGAGAGATGTGACAGGCATTTTTGCCTGTCTTGGTGAAACACCCGGAGCTTTGCCAATATCGGATCGCCAATGTGCAAGGCTGCTTTACAGAATGCATTTCCTGTTCTCCAAGATTGTGAATCCTGAATAGTCAGAACAAGCTGTGACCTCTTCTCTAGAACGCAAGAGAGCCTCCCTTGGGTAGCTGGGGCTAGTTAGTAGTTCTGCTTGGTCAGCTAAGTCTCCTTTGTGTATAAACCACCCTGAGCATGTCAGCCAGCTAGCAGGAAAGACAGACGCACAGTTAAAACTAACCTTGGACTTTCCTCCCATGAGCCCTCTTCTCCTTCCCCTTGGTGCCACAACAGTTACAAATGCTTCGATTACAGTAACAAGCTTTTACATCACCCCTGCTTCCACGTCTCCTCTAAAGGATTATGGAAAATGCCTCTTTCCTTCATGGACAAGTTTTGCTTTGCCTTTTTCTTATGGGAAGTTCACTGTGGTAGCAATTTCTTTAATTTGATTTCTCAGGCTGTGCAGATTTTTTTTTGGAGTGTGGACAAATGTGATGTGAGAGGTGAAGCTGTGGTCACTTCTGAAGGGGTGGTGCTTCATGCTGGAACGTTGTCACTAGACAGGCTGGGGACCCCAGGGAGGGACACTGGAGGGTGCGGGCTGACAGGGCAGATGGTGGTCTGCAGCCCATGGAGGGCTCCTGGGGGTGTCATTCTAGGTTCCCCATGATGTGGGCCACTCGGCTCGCACACAGCTTGATCCACTCGAAACAACTTGCCTCTGAAATTCCTTTCCTTACACCTCTAAGAAGCCAGAGAGGCGCTTTGCGCAAAGGAAGGAAAACAGACTGGGTGAAGTGGAGACGGGCAGCCCAGGAAGGGAGGCTGTTCTGGGGACCGTCGGTACTCTTTGGTCTCACGCTCCAAAGTGAGAGCCTAGGACACCATCACAGCTGGTCACAGCCTTCCCACCAAGGCAAAGTCCCCAGGGCTGGGAGATCACAGTTGCTGACTTGTGAACAGAGGTTAAGCTTGGCTTTCACGGTGTCACAGGTCACCGGGCCTCTTCCTGCCCCTCCAAGTTTCCGAGTGGCTCTTGATCTGCCTGTGTGCCCACAAGCACTTAACCGGACAGGAAATAATGCAGATGGAGGGGAAAAATCCCCACACTTGTTTTTCAGTTTTCTTAAGCAGAATGTGACACAGGAGGAGGCAAAATAAAATATGCAAATGAAAATGCTATTGAAGTGTTTTGTTACTGCTATTGAAGTTATTTTGCTACAGGATGGCAGTAAAAAGCTTAGAATGAAGAGGGCTGTGGGTTTTTCTCCTCGGACAGAAACAAGGGGTATATGGGGCACTGGAACGCAGCGTAGGGCAGCTGGAAATGGCACCAACCTGGGGAAAAGAGGCTGCTTTCCAGGAACTGGTGGAAACGTAGGAAGAAAATAGCCACATTCCCACTTGGATGACTCCAAAATGCCTCAAAAACCCATCTTGTGGTCTTTAGTCACCCCCCCCCCCCCAATCCCTATAAAAGAACTGGTTCTTGCAGGGTCTCCACTTTTTAGAGAATGGCATGACCTCTCACCCTGTTAGCAAGACAAGACCTAAGGGTCCCCTTTGACCCTGTGCCGCTGATCTTCCTACATCTACAGGAGGGCCCCTCACCCTCAGCACTACTGATTTAGGGCTAGGAAATCTGTTGTTGGGGGAGGGGCTGTCCCATCCACTGTAGGATACTTAGCAGCATCCCTGGCTTCTACCTATTAGATGCCAGTAGTGCATCTCCTCCCTCCACCCCTTCCCACCAGCTGCAATCACCAAAAGTTAGACATTACCAGCTGTCTCCTTGGGGGCACAACTATTCCTGGTTTAGGATCACTGATCTAAAACAAACACGATCAAGTCTTGTTTAGTTTACCTTCCCAAATCTCCTAACTCTGCCTACCTTGCCATGCTGTGCAGCCATCACAGGGATTAAGTGACCATTATCTCTCACCCTGGATGCCTGCTTCAGCCAATCTTCTCCCACTCCTGCCTCCCCCTGGCACTGTGAATATTGCAGACAAGACAGACCTGGCCACGGCATTGTGGTGTCCTCTGTCTAGCACAGTAGACTGCATCAACTGAGTAACAATTGCCCAGGTGCTGCTGGCATGCTGATAGCTAGTGTGTTCTCCGAGTCCAGGGGAAGAGAGCCAGCCCAACCTACCCCACCCCATGCCACCGTGTCCTTCTAGACTCACCTACACAGGAAGTAGGGGTTAGATTTCTTTGAGCAAAGACTGGCAGGCATGGCATAAAACAATCAACCCAGCTGACATAAATTCGTAGAAGTGGCACCATTCCCAAAATGTTACGTGGCATTTATATTGCATTCCCTAAGTGTATTTTCATAAGTTTGTTTTCAGAATGCCTTGAACTCAAGAGAAATAAAGGACAATAGCTTTTTATCTTATTTGATTAAAAAAAAAAAAAAAAAACTAATGGCATGGTCAACAGATGAATAACTGGTACAACTAGAAACAAAGCTTTAAATTAAGTTAAATCAAGTCAGTTGAGCCATTATCTGTGGCTACTTGGTACCTACAGATTCTGTGCTAGGTGCTGGGGATGCCAAGTTCCTGGGGGTCCTGAGGTCAGAAAAACAAGAGAGGGTGACGAAAACTGCAGAATGAAGCAATATTTGAACTGAATCTTGAAGTAGGAGTTATCGTGTGAAACAAAGGAGGGAATGACTGGATATAAATATTTATAAATGGGAAGGTAGTAGGAAGAGAAATGGTAGTCTAAGGATGACAGAAGTGGTGTGACATGAGCTTGGGGCAGGCTGTGAACAGGCCAAGACAGTGGATTTTTCCCTCTGTGGACGTTTGGAGATATAACGAAACCTCCTGAAGCTTGGGGAAGATGGGGCTAGATCACTTTCCTTCTCTAGTGGCCCCATAAAATGAGGCTGGTTACAGCAGAACTTAATTAATCTTCCCCAGGAGAGGGAAACATAATTTGCAATAATCTGATTTAGCATGTCCACAAAAATATATAGTTTTCTTCCTCACTGGCATCAGAAATCCTTAAAAATCCCCCAACTGTTACTGTAAAGTCCTCTTAGGCACCAAGACTGTTAAACTGTGCTTAAAAATTTCCCACATCTTTCCAACCAGGGTCGTCTGGATTTAACATTGAACAACTTAGAAGAAGGGCTAAGATGCTGAAGGACTAATTAAGTCCCGATTGGGTTTCTGACATGGACTTCTAACAGTGAGTTCATGAGTTATTTTTAAGTGCTCCCTGAGGAAGGAGAACAAAATAGAGGCTTCATTATTAAGTATCTTTCCAATAAATGGAGTCTTCTAGTTAATTTAAAGAAAGTCCTATCAACTAAGAGAATTACATCATACTTACACATTTCTCTTTCTTAATATCTGTAAATAATGGCTGGTGAGGGGCGAAGGACTGATATATATGTTGAGTCCATACTGTGGCCAGGCATTATCAAAGGTAGTTTACTTATATCCTAGTAGAAATCCTTTAAAACTCCTTTTGCAGATGAGGAAACAAAGACAGTGAAGGGTTAAATCCTTTGCACAAGACCATGCAAGTGGTTTGCAGCAGAGCAGGAATTTGAGCCCAAGTTCAAACACAGAACATAATGGGGATGAAAAATACAGACACAGGAGTCTTCCAGCCTGGGCTATGGGACTTTATCATGTAAAACCATGTGATGCCTGGTCACCTATTCAGCCTGAAAGCTGGGGTTTCCTACCTCCGAGACACTGCAACGCATCCCCTCCCAGTGAGAGGATGGGTGCCACGCTGTTAGCACTGAGCCTGCCGGCTGGAAGCCACTGAGTGCAGCTCATTTCCCATCTGCAGTGGTGGCGCAAGGTCACCACTTTTAATCCAGGAGAGCCCCAACTCGACTCCAAGCAGCCAGAGGTGAAGAGACAAAGCTGTTCTCCCCTTGGCACTTCTGCCTCCCGCCACATCCAATGTCATTGATGAGGTGGTTCCAAAATCATGGTCTTGCCCTTTGAGGCAACTTCATCTTCATTCATCTTTGCTTAGGTCTGAGTTTTCCTACCTTGGCACTCCTATGTTTGAAGCTGAATAATCTTTTGTTACAGGGGCTGTGCAGTTTAGGGTGGTAAGTAGCATCCCTGGCTTGTACCCACTTAATTCTTTGTGACAACCACAATGTCTGCAGACATTGCCAAATATACCCTGGGGACACAATCAGTCACACTTAACATCCACTGACTTAGGTGAAAAGTAACTGATTTATGAAACTGAAGACCACGCTAGAGGTTCCTAGGATTCAAAGAGGGAGATCTGTCTCCCTTTCTCTAATAGTTCACAGCACTTGCTAAATAGAGATGAATTCTCATTAGGGAACCAAGGCAGGGCAACTCACAAATTACCATAGCCAGTTAGTTCATCAAACTCCTGCTACCAATCTACAATGTTTTGTAGACTGTTAATTTCCCATTAAAGGAGCCATGTCATTTAATAAGCATTCTATCGTTCGGCTCCATAAGGTGGAGTGAAAGCATGAGCACTCAGTAAGGTTCTTTTTTACATTTTTAATGAGGACTGACAGCTATGTTCACTTGCTCAACATTTATTGAGTGCCTGCTATATGAAATGTCACATATTAAGTCTCCAACAGCAACAAGAAAAGATTGAAGTCTTTTATGTAGGCCAAATGGCCTCATGGAAGGAATATTAATTAATTAATTTGACCTATAGTTATTGAAAACTGAGCCACAAGCTAGGCTCTTGGTAGAATGTGCTGAAAGAAATGGTTATTGTTCCTGTGCTCTTGTAGTTTAGAATAAAGCAGTGGTTCTCAAAGTGGAGTCCTTGGACCAGCAGCATCAATATCACCTGGTATTATAGAATGAATTGGGTCCCCCTCCAAAAAAAAAAAAGAAGTCTTAACATATTTCAAAAAACGTGTTAAAGTCCCAGTACCTCAATGACTTTATTTGGAAATAGGGCCTTTGTTAAGAAATGCTAGCTAAAATAAGGTTATTGGGACACAGAGGGAAGACTATGTGAAGACATGCAAAGAAGGTGCCATGTGAAGACAGAGGGCTGGAATGGTGTGTAGATCTAAGCCAAGGAATGCCAGGTACAACATACACGCTGGGAACCACTAGAAAGGAGAAGAGGCAAGAAACGGTTCTTCCCTATAGCTGTCAGAGAGAGAACTACACTAACAATACCTTGATTTCAGACTTCCAGCCTCTGGAACTATGAGATAATAAATTCCTGTTGTTTTAAGCCACCTAGTCTTAGGTACTCTGTTATGGCAGCCCTAACAAACTAACGTGCCTGGGAACTTGGTAGAAATGCAAGTTATCAGTCCATCTCCATCCCAGGTTTACTGAATCAGATACTGTGCTGTATATTTCATACATGGTCTTGAGCAATCTGTGTCTTAACTATCTCCCCCACCCCTGGAGATGCTAATGTCTGTTAGCGTGTGAGAACTACTGATACAGAGGAGTTGGTTTTCAACCATGGCTGCATATTAGATCAACTTGGGTAGCCTTAAAACAAAGGTAAAAACAGTATTTTAGAGATTCTGATAGGAATTCTGATAGGATGTTTTCAAGGTGCTACCAAGGCTAGGAGTGACTAAGTGATGTCTCTCATGGCATCCCCTGGGGATCCTGTGAAAATGAATATTCTGATTTCGTAAGAGTAACATGGGGCCTGAGACTATGCATTTCTAACATGCTCTGTAGTGATGTCATGTCCTACACATTAGGAAGCAAGGGCCCTGTAGTACTAATACTAAAGTTAACGGTAATAGTAGCTAATATTTATTGAGTATCTTCTAAATGTCAGCCTCTGTGCTTAGGGAATGGGAAATGATGCTTGATGAGGAAGACCTGGCCTCTGTCTGCCCTGTGGGGCCAGCACATTGTCCAAGGCTTATGCATTCCCATCAGAAAGGACCTTACTGTATGTGGAAAGATATCTGACAAGGTAGGGCTGAGTCTTGTATTAGGCAGAGCAATGCTAACTGTTGTAACAGATATACCATAATTTTCAACAGCTTAACAAATAAACATTACTTTCTACTGGTATGTTCGATGTCATGGGGAATTTTGGGACCCAAGTCCTTCTGTCTTGGGCTCAGCCATCTTTAGACTGCTGGAGTGCTCAGTTCAGCTGGTGGTTGGGGAAGAAGGTAAGGCATGGTCTAATGATTTCTACCCAATTCTCCTGTCTCTGTTGCATGGTCCTGCCTGACCACAAGGCATGCTGGGGGAACTATGTTTAACTCTGTGGCCAAAGGAAAAAAGATGGGTTGGTGAACACACTGTCTCTTTACCACATCATAAAAGAAGAGCCAGGTTGGTTAGATGAAGAAAGAGAAGGAGAGGTAAGAGTAATAGGTACCAACAATAAATTGTTGATAAAAGATCATAAACTAACCAAATTTTCATTGTTTCTCAGTTATTATTTTTTCACAGGGATAATTATGCTAATCCATCATAATGCTTCAATAGTGTGACATGTTAAAACATTTTTAAAGGACTTGAAAAGACATTTTTCCAGAGAAGCTACACAAATGGCCAATAACCATATGAAAAAATGCTTACATCACTAATAATTAGGAAACACAAATCAAAACTGTAACGAGGTACCACCTCACACCTATTACAGTGGTTACTGTCAAAAAAATAAAACAGAGAAATAAAACAAAAAAAAACCCAAGTGTTAGAAGGCTGTGAGGATATTCCACTTTTGGGTACCCAAGAGAATTGAAAGCAGGGTCTTGAAGAGATATTTGTACACTTCTGTTCATAGCAGAATTATTCACAATAGCTAAAATGTAGAAATAACCCAAGTGTTCATTGATGAATAAATGGATCGAAAATTTTGCTACATTCATACAGAATATTATTCAGACTAAAAAAGGCAATTCTGCAATATATTACAATATCAATAGACCTTGAGGACAGTACATCTAGCAAAATAAGCCAATCACAAAAAGATACTCTTATGATTCCATTTATATGAGGTACTTAGAGTAGCCAACGTCATAGAGATAGAAAGTAAAATGGTTGCCAGGGTCTGAGGGGAGAGGGGATGGGGAATTATTGTTTAATGAGTATAGAGTTTTAGTTTTATAAGATTTACGGAGATGGATGGTAGAGATAGTTGCACAACATTATGAATGTATTCAATACTACTCAACCGTATACTTAAAATGGTGAATTTTGTGGTGTATGTATTTAACCTTGATTTAAAAAAATAGAAAAAGATGTCTGTGGAAGAGTGTTGGCACCTTCCTAATAATTCCACAGGCATATGGGTGAGATGCACCTGGATTTATCCCCATCATCCTTGGTCATTGGGCACTAATACAGGCCAGTGGCTGGAGCTGAGGGCTGGCTTTAGAGCCTGGGACCAGACTAGCATATGTGTTAGGGAATGAGCAGGTGTGAGCCAGAAGATGTCAAGAGGAAGCCAACATGGTTGCATTTCTTCACAACAGTTTCCATAGACACTTTCACCAAACAAATTGGTGTCATGGTTTGACAATAACACAACATATTTTTAAGTAGGTCATCCAGGATAAGCCACCTAAATACTAGAAAGGTTCAGAGCTAAGGGAATTGTATCTGAGGTCAAAGAACGAGTTGCAGAGAGAAATGACTTGTGGGTGGAATGTCAGAAAACTGCGTGGATAATGCCCGGATTGCACAGAAATTTTCTTTGATGTTCCTAACAGATAATGCCCAGCTTTTAACTGCCTGAGCCCTTTTTCAGATGTTGAGCTGACATATTTTCCTCTGGACTCTCTCCTTCTCTGGGGCTGAAATGGAAGTATAGATCTTCCCCACAGTCCATGGTTTGGGGATAGGAAGAGATAATACAGCTTTTCTTTCTAAATGATTATATTTATTATTTTTAGAGAGAGGGGAAGGGAAAGAGGCAGAGAGGGAGACATCAATGAATGGTTGCCTTTTACCTGCCTCCAGCTATGACCTGGCTTGCAACCTGAGATAAAACAGTTTTTAAGGTACTTTGCATACCTACAGCAAGTTGATAGCTAGATAATAGCTATGCTACTGCCCCAGGGCAAGAGGTGTACTGACTTTCAGGATTGAAAAGGAAGGGTGGGCTTCCTTGAGGAAGGAAGCAGATTGGAGAAGCAAGGTGGAGGGGCACCAATATGTAAGAGGATGTGGTGGCAGCCGTGAGGAAGCAGCAAGCAGTCATGCAGCTTCTAGTCAGGATCCGGCCATGCAGCCTGTGCTGCTAAGAAATCAGGAGGCTGCTACTTCGATGGTGTCTGCTCCAGCTGACTTTGAGGCCACCAAGGACTCTGCCTTGCAGACCCTGACTTTACATGGACTCTTGGAACTCAGGACACATGGAGGACTTATGTCTTTCCTGGACTTCACCATGACCTAGTATTACATGGCACATACTTTCCTGGACTATTACATGCAGGCTGGAGACAACATACCTCAGATCCTGAAGGAGAGCCCTGACAGATAGGGATAGGGAACTGTTGGGCTTGGTTTTGGCTTGTAGCTTTTTGGGGAGCAAGGGAAGTGCTGGGTGTTGTGGGAGAACAGGGCTCTGAGCTGAAGTGCTCCAGCCACCCCAAGGTTGAAATCTTGTCAATAAAGACCTGTTTTTCTCAACACTAATTATTGGGTCATACGCCAAGGTGCTACATGAACGAGTCCTGGTTTGCTTGATAATAAGGCCACACAAAGAGAACAAGCTCAGAGTAGCTGCATGACCTTGGAAAAGTGCTTCACCTCTCTATGCAGCAGTTTGAGCATCCATAAAACGGGAATAATTATAGCACATCCTGCATGGAGCTCTTGGTAGAATGAAATGCGTACCTAACACACATAATGCTCTGAAAAATAAGAACTTGGATTATCAACATTACTATTAATAGTCCTTTTAATAGGACTCCTGCTTGTTTGCATGCCTTCTCCCCTGTTAGATTTTTCCTTTCTTCAGCTTTTCCTTCTAGAATTCTAAGCCTTACACTTTCATCTTGACTATCATTTCCCAAATTGTGTACTAAGGCTACTAGATCCTCCAGGAATTCGTAGGAGTTCCTTGAAAAACAAAGTTTGGGAAACTTTGCATACCAGATGCCTCCTTTGAAGGTTTACCATGTATTTTGGTATAATAAAGACTCTGAGAAGTCCTCAGTACAGAGAACTGTTTCTACTGGTTCCCGTGTGTGTCCTGTTAGTGGAAATGTAAATTGGCATGATATTTGTGATGGACAAAGAGGGGTCACTTAACATGATTTTGTAATAAAATTGTACAGTCTTCAACCAGTAGTTCCACTTCTGGGTATCAGGCAATACTTGCACATGAATCATTCCAGTTTCACATGTCTGTGAACACGTGTTATACATTCCAATTGGACAGGTATTTTATCACAAGTAAGTGGTAAAAACAGTCACAGGATAGCGCTAAACTGACACTCATTTACCCGGTGATGCGTTTCCTTTGTTGGTCTCTAGCACCTCCGCAACCTGACACCCACAAGGGTGCCCTATCATCTGTGGATTGCATGCCTTCCTCAAAATATTCTTTCAAGCTCCACTCCCTACTAAGGTGTAAGTTTGAATTCCATCGCCTTGGCGAAATCTCATAAAATACTTTCAATGGCGACTGCATTTTTCCCCCTCTCCACTAGATCAAGAGATTGTCAGTCTTAACCGTTCATTTCCACTTCAAGACTCTGACTGTTCATCTGTGGAGATGAGTAGAGAGGGTAACACTGATGACTAATGTGAACTGATATAAATCTGGGGGAAAAAAATATCCAAACGTCACCCAAAAAACAACTGCCATTTGTGAACAATCCAAGCAACAAGAGCCAAAGCTTCCCAAGTCCCTGCCTAATCTTTATAAATGATTTTCTCCTGAGCTACTTGGCACATTTCCATTATAGCCTCCTGCATATGTAGAGACACAGCAGGTAATTTAAGATTGCTGCAAGTGTCTGCGAAAAACATAGTGTGTGTTCAACTTGTTTAGGAAATATCTTAATGACAAGCAAAGCAATTTATAGAGGACATATTTTTATAGCACAGTAACATCAACATTTATTATTTGGGCCATAACTGGGAAAGAAAACAGACTTCTCTCATTTAGGCAACAAAATTAAATTCTGAGGAAGGCAATTGAGAAATAGGCACAATCTTGAATATAGTTATAGTATAAAATAATATTCTTTTAGAAATATGGTGGAAACCACTGGAAGAACTGCATAATGGCCTGATCTGATATTCCCAAGATATAATTTTGGAGTACAATCCCTTCCGTGGGCTGAAATTTGATATTATAAAATTCAAGGTAATCTATCCACTCTGTACTTATTTTCCCCCTAGAATGCCAATATGTTAGGTAATAGTTGTATGTAACTCTTATTTGCAACTCACTTTTTTCACCCTTAGAATTAATAATGACTCAGGAGCTGCTGCCTTAGAATTGGAAAGGTTCTGGAAAGTCCTACAGAAATGAAACCTTTTTAAGTTTGGCAGGATGCAGGCAAATGGTCACTTTTTCTTTTCTCTCTCTCTCACTCATATTCTAACGCCTAAGAATTAAACAACTGTATATGCACCCAATTCTGTTTCTAACATTATACATTCAGGTCCCTCTCATAAGGCAAACATTCAAATAAAGTATTGAATCTAAATGAAGTTCTTTCGCCTTCTAGGCTGTAGCCTCAAGTTCTACACAGGGAGCGCTAGTGGAAGCGAAGCAAAGCAGGGCGGCTTGACTTGTATACTTGGGCCCATTTACTGTCTCAGCTGGCGTGGGAGAGTCCTATTCCATTGCTGCCTGGTTTTATCTGCTTACTTGCTCACTAAACACTGTGTACCTGGAATGTGGAGAGAATACGCTGCTGGGCCTTTGGAGACATATCAGATGAAATGCCTGCTACATCTGTGGCTTCTGTGTATTCCAATTTGCTTTCAATTAAGCCATCACTTCCGCAAGTCATTCTTGTTACTTTGAACCCCGAGAGATGCCATTCCAAAATGTCTGTATGCTCTTAAAATCCACATTTTTCTTCAAAACCGTCTTTCTCAGCAAATGAGCCAGGCTTCTGTTTTACTGAGAAGATGAAAGACCTGTGGCATGAGTTACCTCCATCCCCCACCTCACCTTTCTAAATTCTACTTGTGTCAGTCAAGGAATGCTGGTGTCATCCTTGCCACCTGCCCCTCCTTCACCCTTCATATTGCAAACATCACGACATCCCTCAGAGTTGTGCCCTCTTCTCCACCCCCGGGTTAGTTAGCACATGTCATTACTACCATGTTTGAGTCAATGTAGTAGTGTCCTAGTCTTACCTCCCTCTTTATCTCTTTTTAACACTCAAGCCACAGGGATATTTCTAAATGCATCTCTGAATGTGTCTCCCAACCACTCAAAATAATTAAAAAGTTTCCCATTTCCACATAAAGACAAAATCTATCAACACAGCCCACAAGCCCACCAGAGTCCAGCCCCTGCTAAGCCCGCCAGCCTCATCTGTACCCAGGTTCCTATTCCTCTCCTGGTTCCCAAGGGTCTTACTGTAGTCTTCCATACACTGGCCACAGGGCCTTTGATCCTACTCTTCTCTCTTCTTAGAATGTTTTTTTTTCTATCCCTTTCTGCTCAGTTAATAGCACCTTATTAATACTTTTGATTCACCACAAGTATCACATGCACAAGGAGGCCTTCCATTACTTCCTTGGTTAAGTTATTCCACCCTACCATAGACTTTCTGGAAACCATGACCATCTCTCTTTTAACACAGGTTACCTGAGTTGGTGTGTTTTTTGACTAATGTTGGTCTCCCCTACTAGACTATAAGCTCCTTGAGGGTATCACCTGTTCAGTTTTTGCTATTTCCCCCTATAGCAAGCAGCATAGTTCTGGCTCATAATATATATTCAATATATATTTATGGAACAGATTTCTCAATGATTCATAATCCTAAAGAGATCTATAGCTATCGATGGACATTTATGTAAATGTTTTCCTGGGTAAATTTCTTTCACTGACCAAACTAAAGAGAAGTGAACCAAAGCTGGGATAGTTGCTTTTGTTTTTTTAACTGCTCCAAACACTTCCTCTGTGGCAGGCCCTGTCTTAAACTCTGCTTTCAACACTCACTAATCCTCATGGACCTCTAAGAGTTAAACACTGTCCTATTTCCATTGAATGGAGAGGAAAACTGAGGCCTAGATATTAATTAACTTGTCCAGGATCACACAATCAGCTCAACAGTATTTTCCTGGCACCTGCACAATACCTAACACATGCTAAGAACTCAATAAGTACTTGTAGAATGAATGAATGAATGAATGAATAGGTGAATAGAAGGTGGTCTATCATGAACCACTGATTCCTAACTACTTTTTTTTTAGTCTTCTCGCTTCTTTTGGTCCTTGCAGTCATACGTTCATATCCACCTTGGCCATTTTACAGCAGGACTGTAGCAGCAGCTTCCTGATTCTTCTTCCTGCATCTTCTATTTTACCTACTTAAAATGAGGCCACAATGATTTCTATAAATCCAACCAGACTCATCCGTCTCTTTGCTGAGACTCTTTCCAGGCTTCTCATTACCTGTAGAACATTGACCCAAGAGCTTAATTTGGCTGAAAGAGACAACAGTGTCTATTTCCAGGCTTACCCTCTTATGACTGCAGGTGTCAACCCTTTCTTGCCTCAGGGCCTTTGCATCTGTTGTGCTTCTGCCTGGAGGCCCCTTCACCCTCTGGCCTCCTAGTAATGAAGCTTCAGGCCTCAGTGTTTGTGGTGGACTTAATAATAACCCCAACAATATCCAGGTCCTAATCCCTGGGATTTGAGAATGTTATTTTAGATAACAAAAGGGATTCTGCAGATGTGAGGAACATAAGGACTTCACCGCATCTGCAATCCATCAGGGCCATCTCTTATTCATATTGTCCACAATATCTTCCTACTCACTGACATTTGTGCTTTAACGAATAGGTGTGAAGAGAAAATACCCCATCATTCTGATAAAATTGTGGATGTAATGCTCCAGTTGTATGTGTATTTGCTAATTCATATTTAAATAAATTCAACTTACTGAACACACATTCCCAGCAGCACAATATCCAAAATGTAAAAATGGCTCAAAGAACAGATGAATGAACACACAGCGTGTGGTAAAGCCCTACCGTGCAGTACCAATCAGGCATAAAAAGGAACAGACTGACAGTGACCAGAGGGGAGTGGGGAGGGGAAAAGGAGGGAAATAAGGGGAAGGGTCTAGTCAAGGAACATGTATAAAGGACCCATGGACATGGACAACAGTGTTGGGATTAACTGTGGGAGTATGTGTGTGTGTGTGGAGGCAGGAGACAAGAGAGCAATGGGGGAAAATTGGGACAACAGTAATAGAACAATAAAAAACAATGAATTATAGGAACAGATAGAATGCTGATTCATGCCACAACCTGAACTTTGAAGACATTATGCTAAGTGAAAGTCATGAAAGACCACATAGTATGTGATTCCATTTACATGAAAGGTCCGAGATAGGCATATGCACTGAGACAGAAAGTCGATGAGTGGTAACCAGATGTTGGGAGAGGAGGAGCACCTTCTCAATGGGTCTGGAGTTTTCTCAGGGGGGTGATGGAAATGTCAATGCATTAAATGCCACTGGATTGTTTACTAAAAAGTGGTCAACTTTATGTTATGTGAGTGTTACCTTGATTTAAAAAATTGCACTATTCTCTTTTAGATGATCACATGGGTAATGGGTCAATCCTCAAGGCTTCCACTGGTGAGGAGGCAGGTGCTCCACCATTCCACCACCTCCACATATTGGGGTCTTTTTTGGATGCACATACATTGCTTTGCATGCTGAGAAGCCTGCCAACTCTACCTTGAAATACAGAGTGAAAGCCTTGACTTTCTGTCTGCTTCAGACGGGCTCCTTCCTTGTAGGTGGGAGGTGGTGTAGGTGTGGAGCCTGCCCATCCTGCCCCCAGGGAACACCCTGTGAAGAAGGCTGGCCTCTGAGACTCAATATTTATCTTCGGCGTTGCAGCTAGGTTGCAAGTGGCACTGGATCAAGCATTTCTGAGCATGTCTCTATGCAACAAAGCCTGGTGCAAAGTGGAATATCACATTCAGGGGAGAATGCCTACGTTCACCTTCCCCAGCGTGACTCCCACTACTCTCACCTGCTGCTCTTTCGGGATAAGGCTGAATGTTCTGCTCTCTTCTCTCTAGACAAGAGCCAGCGTTGGGGTAGATGCTAATAGGGGCAGGCGGGATGGAATGATGCTGGGATCCTTTTAGCAACGCCTGCTGCTCTTGCGCACCAGCAATTGCAGTTAGCTCTCTTACAGACAGCCCTGTCACCATGGGTTTGTGTTAGAAACAGCTGGTGGGTGAAGGACAGGGAAGAGCAAGCCTTGCAGCTCAGATGCAGGAGAGGCTACTGGCTCTCCCAGTGGCAGTGCTGGATTCCCCCTGCCTGGGTGCTGGCCTAATGCATGACTTACTACATACATCAAAGAGCTGCCCGTGGCTTAACGGGACCAACCTCTGCTGCAAGGGAGAGGGGGAGAGGACTGCTCACATCCCAACGAACTCAGACATTCTGGCAGATGATCAATGAGTAACCGTGAAGCCCTTTGCGGCTGCTAGACATTGTGCAGGGTGCTGCAGAGACAGGTTATACTGACAGTGAACACAGAGTGCAGAGTCCACCTGGGAAGACCAGTGGTCATGTGTTCACTCTGCAGCCCTCCACACCTATCGAGGCCAGGAGGAGATGAAAAGCTACTGTTGAGGCATTGGTGAGAGGCGAGTTGGTCACGGAGACCAGCTGGGGAGCTCGGTAGCATCTGGGTCCCCAAAGAGAGAACCACAGTGCTGCCAGGACACGAGGCTCCATGTGGGCTCTTTACTCTCAGGCCCTTGTTTGAGGATGACAAGGCAGTTCAGGTGGTCCGGTGGAAATGCCATCCAGACGTTTAAGGGAATGTCTAATAGGAGAATCATAAAGCTCACCACAATTTGATGGTGACTGCATAAAATTCCAGCAACAGGGACCTGCTTTATAGTCTACTCAATTCGATGGTGTTTCTCTCACTGTCCTAAGTTTAATTGAAAGTATTTGACCTATTATAAATGATCATGAACAGCTCTGAGTGAGTACCCCAAAATACTCATTTCACACACATAAAGCGCTTCATGGGCCAGCAAGAACAGGACTGCAGAGCTATGGGTAGGATGGAGTATCCTCCATGCCCACAGCCAGCTCATCATCTGTGTTCACTACCCCTGCCCACTAAGCCCTGTGCGCCCCTCCTCAGCTAGGACGCCACCTTCAACATCCTCTTTGTAAGTGATTTAGTAATGTTACCTTATTACAAATACAATACTAAAATAACAGGAATCTAAGGAAAATACTAGCTACAGTTCCATGCTCTCCTAATCATATGTTTCCTTTACTGATGTTCCTTCTAATCTGTTTTCAATATGCATATTCAGTTTTTCTTATATGTGGCCATTTTATTGGTAAATTTTTAGTTTCTAGCATTATATTACAACTCTCCCTCTTTTCCCCTTGTATCTCCATTTCCATTTACGGTCCTCAAATATAACACTAGTGCATGTTATCCATGTCTTTTATCATCCTCACAGAATCTCACAAAAACATCTACAAGGAATTCTTATGATCTCTTTTTACAAAAAAAGTGGCATGTACATTTCTCTACTCAAGTCATATACATTGCTTTGAGTCAGTAAATCAGAGGCATTAGCAGTTATTTTTAAATGCCATGTAATATTTTATAGAATAAAAATAGTACCACACACTATGGATGAACATTTAACCTTTTCTTCTATTTTTTTTTTTCCTACGGAAAACACGGTTTCTGCAAACTTCCTTGCACATTTCTCTTTAGGTACGGAGATTTTATTATTTTTTAGGACAGCTTTCCAGAAGGAATGCCGCTGTGTAAGAAACAATGTCTGTTACAATTTAAACAGACAGCCGGATTAGCTTATAAATGGCAGAGCTAGGGTCAAATTCACATATGTTAAACAAACTCCAGAGTCTGAACTCCCAACTACTGATACTATACTACCTCTTTAATTTCTAAGATGTCCAACAATGGGTTGAACTTCTTGAGACAGCAAGCTCGACCAGATGTGCAATGTTCAAAGAACAGCAACAGCAAAAACGGCTGAGGGATTCGTGGGGAGGGAGATGGGACGTGATGACCTCCATCTTCTTTTCTACTCTGACATTTACATAGTCCCAAAATGAATCCACTGCACTTCAGTCAGGTGGGCCAGGCAATTTAGATATAACTACCCCATTAGTAATTGAGCGTGACCACTCTTGGGACATTGCTCAAGGTGACTCCTGCTAATTAAACAGTCACACAGCCATAATTCCTCAACCATAGTGAATAACACAGGAAAGAAACTCAAGAGAAACTTTCATTGAGCAGTTTCTATCTTGACCGCAACCAGTGATGAACTTTAAATGGACTATTAAGAAGTAGAAATAAAAACACTACTGCATCTAGCACATTTTTTTTTCAATGAATAATATTTTAAATATTATTCAATGCATTTATATATAAACATCGATTGTGGTATCTAGAAAGAGAGAGATGATCTTACATTTACAGCAGTAAATTCCTTTAAAAAAATATTTTCAATCCTCACCCCAGGGTATGTTTATTGACTTTAGATAGAGAGAGGAAAGAAGAGAGACACACATTGGTGTGGGAGGGAAACATCAATGGGTTGCCTCCTGTAAGTGCCCTGACCAGGGACTGAATCTGTGACATTTTTCTGGTGTGTAGAGCTATGCTCCAACCAACTGAGCCACCCAACCAGGGCAGTATGTCCTAGGCTGTATATATGTGACTATAAGTACTGTCACAAAGGGCTCTGAGAAGAGCCCACTGGGGACCGTTATTTTTCCCGCATCTGAGAATAAGCCTCATAGGAGCTGATGTTTCAGTACAAACCCCTCAGAAGGGTAACAGGCCCATTCAGACAGTCCAACTTCCATAGAAGAGGATATTTCTCCAAGGAAAAAATGTTAATGGAGAAATCATTTCATGTTTGTGTTTTTAATTTTGCAATTTAAAATCTCTCTAAATACACTTTCCCCTTTAAAATGTGATTAACCAAAATCTCCCCATTTTTATTACGGCAAATAGCCAGTTATAGTATTTCTCTGGAATAGCAGCAGGAACATTATTTAGATTTAAGGGAGAAGGCATATGCATGAAACTATTATTAAAACTGAATATGTTTAGTTATCACAGCTATTAAAGGGGTTATTAAGGAGTTTGTGCAAGTTTGGGATATGTAGATGGGGCTAAATATGTGTGTTGTAGGGTAGCCTATAGCTCATTGTGCGTACTTTTAATTAAATACTCGGCTGGAACCTGCAGCATCCAGCCCTTCTATTCTCAATAAACTACCTGCAAGCCCTTGGGTAAGTCACTAACCCCATCCAAGGGAGGATCGTGACGATTTGTTCTGGTTCTGACATTGTTTGAAGTTTTGTTGGTATTTAAGTAATAAATTAATATTAAAGTCCTGGTGAGAAAGTACAGACTTGTTTCCATGTTATGGTCTGATGCCGATATCTGTGATCACCAAGGTGTTTAATTTGGTGAATGACACTTTCACTCCAGTGACAGTAATGGCAGCTAGTATTTATGGAGTGGCTCATGGGTGCCAAGTGCTCCCTGGGTGTGGTCTCAGCCTGCGCTCACAGAGTCCTCCAGGTGTTACTGATGCCTATCTATCAAATGAGGAAAGCCTCAAGCTGCCCAAGATCATCTCTATAATGCTATGGAGTGATGCAGTTTTTAAAAAATCATTGGCTGTCCTCAATTTTTCTCCTCCTGCACCGCAATGAAGATAAGTAAGAAAACTCTCTTTGCCCCAGATTCCCACTCTGCTCTGAGGCCATGATGGGGACCACCGCAGAAGGTTCATTCCCCCAAGACTGGGACAGAGTGTCAAAGGAGACGCGTGCTGGCTAGGGCTGGGGAGGTGGAGCAGTCAAGGTTGACACGTCTTCATGGCTCCTACCTGACTTACTGATTTTGAGACCTCATGCTACCTTGCTCTGTGACTGTGGCTTAACTACGTAGCCCCTCTGAACTGTGCCAGTAAAGTAGGCATCAGAGAGTAGCACTTTACAGGGACGTTAGGATGATGAAATGAGTCAATGGATGATCTCCCAGCTGTAAGAGTCTGAGCAAGTGCTAGTTGTTGCTGTTTGCCTCCAGCTATTTAACAAATTCTACCTCCAATGCTTTTATGCTGTGTAACCCTCAGACAAGTTACAGAACCTCTCTGTATCAGTCTCTATAGTTTTATAATGGGTATAGCATTAAAGAGGATTATTTTTTGTTCGGGTTAAGTAAACGTACATGAGGAATGGACGTTGGCACAGAGGAAGTGACAGTTACCAGGACACTTTTGGAAGCTCTCTTAGGCCTCAGATGTCTGGTCAATCCAAGAACGCCATTCTGTTAGCCACCATATAACTGGTCCGAAGGGTGGGCAGGTGACCCAAGCAGAGCCAACTGAAGTCTGTCTCTGGGATTGTTATAAGGATGTTGGGACAGAAAAGCTCTCACTCTAAGCAACAGTTTGATTCTGCTGTGCATGCATTAGACCTGCAAATTCTCTTTATAGATGAGAAAAGTCAGAGCCCCAAAACACCTAGTGTTTTGCCTAAGCGGACACAATAGGAATCTATCAAGAGAGAACAATGGATCTCATTGTCTCCTGCTTGTGTGGGATTTACAGCCCACGTAAACCCTGCCACCTGCAGTCCCTGGCCTGGCAGGGATAGTGTTGTAGCCTCCATTGAAAGATGAAGAAACGATGTTCAGAGGACTCTGGGCTTTGGCTTCTTCGGGCTATTTGCTGTGCTGGTTAGCATTCATGTCTGAACTTTCTGCTTCTCTAACTATAAAGGACTCATAAAAATGTGGTAACTCACCTTCAAATCTATTTCTGTATAAACACACTAAATAAGTATCTACTCCTTCACCAGGCCTGGTATGAATGTATTATTCATGAATATTATATGCTGATTTATTCCTCTATTAATGCATTATTCATTCTTTTAACTGCACATAATGCAAATTCCCACGAATTTCTATGAAAACAAATCTATTGAATGGTAAGGTCATGACAGGCATGGTGGCATTTCAACTCTTTGTGTCTCTTTCATTAATTTATACAACTGAAATAATACGCACTTCCCATGGGTGGGCTGCCAGGTAAGTGATTAGGAACTAATGTCTGAGGATCTTGGTTGGAAGGTACCAAGTAGTCTGGTGCCTTTGGTGGTACAGAGGGCTCTTCCTTTGGGCTGGGTGGAGAAGGCGACCTGCATTCTAGGGTCCTGGTAGAAGCTCTGGCTGTGTCCCCTTCCCAGGAACCGTGGATGCATCCAGGAGCTGTATAATGTGGGACTCAAGTGTTTAGAATGAGGTTTGTTGTTGCTCTGACCTCATTCTTCCAAAGTTTGCTATATAGGGTCTGAAGCAATGCAGCAGGTTGGGAAAATGCACAGGGTGTGATATGCAACTGGATATGCTGCTGGGGTAGACTTGGAGGGTCCGGAAGGATCCCCCAGCCAGTTGCCAGGGAGTAACATTCAGAAGAGAGCCTGGCACAGAAAGCAATGATCATGAGGGGTCTTCCTCAGAATAGGAGGGTGTCCTGGAGTGGATTCAACTCAGGAACGGGGAGTGGACAAGCACTAGGTGAAGGCATATACAGGGCAGGTGGCCCTGGTAAGGAAGCACTTGTCAGCATGGTGGGAGCCACTGCAATGAGTTCTAGGGAGAGATTCGACTTTCTGCTAAAAGAAAGTGGAAAGAATGGGACATGGGATGAGACATGAACTTGGGTTTAGAAAGTCAAGAGGAGTCAGCTTCTGTTGTGCTCAAAGAGTCACACCTCGGTCATGAGGAGCAGAGTGCAATGTTAGACCATGACAGATAACCAGCCAAACTGGTTCTCCTGCACCCCTGGGCTCCTCTGGTCACTCGTTAGCACCTACTGCGGATGTGCCAGGCCCGCTGCTAGGCCTGCAGGGCAAATGCCACAGACGAGGATCCAGTGCTCATTACTTGTGGGTGGGAGGCTGACACCACACCGTCCTGACTTAGATGTGGCAGGGACATGCCTAAGGTGCTTGAAGGAAAAGTATACACATAAGGGCACTAGAGGAAGGTATACTATGGGGTCAGGAAAAGTTTCCTTGAGGAAGCAACTCTATAACCGGAACTTAAATGGCAATTGTAAGTCAGCCAAGTAAGGATGTAAAGGAAGAAAATTACAGCTGGTGGAAACCAAGGCCATAGGTTTGAAAGGGGCGTGGTGTGGCCATCAGGGATCACGCTGAGAACAGGCACAAAGTGGTGAGTTTTGGGGCTGATTTCTAAAGTGTTGGGGAAGAATTACTTAATTCAAGGGTGGAGGGGGTTTGAAGGTACAGGTGGGGCCAGATGGCCTCTGGGGGAGTTGCCAAGAATACATAGTCCCAAGGCTGGAATCCAGGCCAATCTGATACCATTTGTTACCACCTGAATTTAAAGGTCAGACCCTGACGGGTCTGGTGACTGTGAAGTCAGTGCCATCCAGACTCTGATGACAAATGACTCCACAGGTGGGTTACAGTGTGGTATGCTCAGCTACTTTGCTGGGCTTTTTTATTTCATTTATTGAATGGTATAAAACTAGACATTTATTGGCCACAGACCAATTTTGTGTTCTTGTAACATAAAAAAATGGTTACATTAGAAAAAGTGAAGTATTACCTGCTTCAAGTCTATAATAGAGACCAGGCCTCGTTGGCACCTGCTGAATTATTAACGTTAGAAATTCCATGGTTGCATATGGTGCTGCGGTACTTTCTTCCCTGGTGCACTTTATTACGCATTCTTGTCTTAACGTTTGACAGCCCATAACACAGATTGACGTAAGTGCATGCTCCAGCGGGTAAATAATAGATGACTTAAAAAATGGCAGGACACATTTTTGTGCAATCTATTACAATGGATATAAAACCACCATTATGGCCTTTCTGTAAAGACTGCATAAAAACTGCAGCGGAGGGGCTACCGTGGCATGCCCGGGGCCAGCCTGAGTCCACCTCCAAGGCCGGCAGCACCCACAGGGAAGGGAGCTGGGACAAAATCTCTGCAGGAGAGAACTGGACTCGCAGGACTTGACTGGGAAGGAAGGGGGCCTCGAAGCCATGAGCAGGCATTTCAGAGCTGATGGGTTCATCTCTGCATCATCACGAGGGGCACCTACTCTCAGAAAAATCACTTGAAAAATGACATTTTCTGAGCGTAGTCGCTACACTATTTCATTTAAACGTCAACACTCTCACAGAACAAGTCTATTCGCCCTGCATTATAGGTGATGCTACGGAAGGCCCAAGAGGTTACATTACTTTCCCAGGGTCCATCAGCGCAAGGTCAGGGGCAAAATCAGCACTAAATAAGCCTATCAGACCCTGAAGCTAGCTTGTGTCCTGTGGAAAAGTCAACAGGTATAAATAAAAATTACCCGGCCACATTCTTTTCAGTGCATAGTGGGACCCAACATACACACTGTAGATGGATTTCTCTAATATCCATCTGTATCACCAATGATCACTTCAATATTTGTAAAACTTTTACATCCCCTTGTGCCTTAGAGGCGGCTTTGGCAGTATCATCACCCAGCTCTCACAGTGGCCGGGGGTTAGCTCTCTTGGCCCCATAGTCACCGCCTGCACTGCAAAGTTCGGAACCGCTGAGCATTCCCGGGCCATGGCTAACGTTAGCACAAGAATTCAGGACTCTTTGTTTTTTCAGATTATTGGGTTTTCCATTTTTATTTCAACTTCAGAGAGCAAAGAGTACCTTCTCTCTTGGGGAGCTGATTACTTTATAATTTAAAGCCATGGAGCCTTAAAGCGGGAAGGAACCTCAGAGGATGAGAAATAATTATTGATAGGTACTACACAAGGTGGCCCATGCAGTCGTTTGAACTTCACATGTGTGAGAAAAATGTTGCTTTTCTGTCAGCCGTGGCCCAGCGGAGATAGGGTATTTCCTCCTTAGATCTATTTAATGAAGTAAATTAAAGTGTGTTGCTCTCAAAAGCATATGGAGTAAATATTAGAACAGCTATTAGGCAGATATGGCAAATTTACAAAGGTGAATCTTACAAAGCTGAAGTTGGGCAGACAACGGTTGCAAGCTAAGGAGGGGGACTTCTTGTGAAATTTCCCCTTGGCCAGGCAGCCCGCTGCCTGCCTTCTGAGGAGTTTTGTCTAGAAGAGAGGAAGCCCGAGCCGGGCAGGGCCCAGGGCAGAGCTGCAGGGCAGGCCTGCTCTGTGCTCTCTGCAGCAGCCGCCAGGCTCTGCTGGGTCAGCTGTAAACTAGTCAAGCCCCCTTGTGCCTCTCAAGTTGATGGTGCCACGTTCCTACGAGCGGCCCATTGAACACTCCTAGAACAATTTTTCAGACAGGGAAGCCATAATTAAAATGATCAACTGAGCAGCAAACAGACACACTTTGGTAAAATCATATGCAAACAGGAACCTAGCTCTGATGCCGTTCGTAAAGCAGATGCTGCGTGATGACATCTAGACACAGGTTATTTCTGCCTAAAGATGTTCATGAGGCCCTGGCTGGTGGCACGGTGGATAAGGTGCCAGCCTACAAATCCCAAGGTCACTGGTTCAAATCCCAGCCAGGGCTCATAACTAGTTGCAAGCCAGGTCTCTAGCCGGGTCCGAAGCTGGAGGCAGGTGAAAGGGTAACCATACACTGATGTCTCTCTCCCTCTCTGCTTCTCTCCCTTTCCCTCTCTCTAAAAATAATAAATAAAATCTTAAAAAAAAAAAAAAAAGATATTCATGGCCTACAAGACTAACCCACAGGGCAAACCCTGCTGCTCACATTAGTATACGTTCATGTAAGCATCATGCAGATCAAGGTATGAGACATCCTCTCCCCTCCCAGGCAGGCTTTCTCATTGCCAAGGTAAGGGTTATTCCCCAGGTCCTTACTATTCTGACTTGTATGACCATGAATTTTAATATTGTCAGTTCATGAATTTCATAGAAATGGAGTCATATAGAATATACACTCTTATGTCGAGCTCCCTTTGTTTGATGTTGAGCCCATGAATTTCATCTAGGTTGCATGTAGCAGTATTCATTCTTTTTCATTACTGCCTACTTCAATTTATCCATCCATCCATCCTACTGTTAATGGATATATATTTTTAAAGATTTATTATTTTTAGAGAGAGGGGAAAGGAGAGAGACATCAATGTATAGTTGCCCTTCACCTGCCTCCAGCCACAGGCCTGGCTGGAGACCTGGCTTGTAACCTGGTTATGTGCCCTGGCTGGGAATCAAACCAGCGACCTTTGGGTTCTCAGGCTGGTGCCTTATCCACTGTGCTACCAGCCAGGGCTGGATATTTTTTTTGTATTCAGTTTGGGCCAGTATGAAAGACACTGCAGAAAATATTCCTGTGTGTGTGTTTGGTGGATATAAGCATTCAATGGTCGTTAGGGCATTCTGAGCTAAGGAGATAAATTGCTGGGTCAGCCCTGGCTGGTGGCTCAGCAGATAGGTGCCCGCCTGGGTTTGATTCCCAGCCAGGGCACATAACCAGGTTGCAAGCCAGGTCTCCAGCCAGGTCCATAGTTGGAGGCAGATGAAGGGCTACCATACATTGATGTTTCTCTTCCTTTTGTACTCCCTCCCTGCCCTTCTCTCTAAAGATAATGAATAAAATCTTTTAAAAAAAATTGCTGGGTCACAGGGTCTAAGATATTTGGTTTTTAGTACAAATCATGAAACTCTTCCAAAGTGTTTCTACCAAATATGAAAGAGTCCCAGTCACCCCACACCCTCGATATTGTCAGTCTTTACATTTCAGCTTTCCAAATCACGTATATCTTGAGGGTACCCAGGCTGAAGCCCCTGGATACTGCCTGTTCTCCTGAACTTCACAAGTTTATATGTTATTGCTTGTTGTCTGTTTTGCCTGGATTCTTTTCACATATTTTTCAATCTCAGCATTGCTAGCAAATGGCTTCATATCTCCTTTCTGACCACTTGCAATTTATTCTCTATCCTCTAGATCTAACAAACTCCCAAATACTAAAGTCCTTATGCAGCTTTTCCAGTTCCGTTTGTTCTTGTTACAGCTGAAATGGGGGGATTGCCTCTCACATTGTTTCTCGTACTGGGGCACCCCCTCTTCTCCCCTGCGTCTCTGCTCCAGTTCTGCCTTCGTTACCTCTTGCCTAGACTATTTTAAGCTCAACAAAAGAGGTGTCTTTAAACAGCTCTTTTTGGACAATTTCAAAATGCCTTTTTCATTTTCTAGGCAACTTCTCTGGCTCCTGATCAAAGAAAGGGCCTATAAACTCATAACTGGATTAGTCTAACATTCAAAGTATTATTATTAAAGTGGCTAATTTTCCCTCTGTCAGCTTACTAAATAAAATTCCTTCCAATGAGGAATGTAAAATGTGATATGAAATTAATTTTCATAAGTGTTTATTTATTTTTGAAGTATTAGCTCTTTCTACATATCTGGACTATGACTGAGGCCAGATACTTCTATTACTTCTGAGCTGGAGGCTGGCTGGTGTCCACACCTTGCAAGTTGGCCTGTCAGGGCTCTTACAGGGCTTGGTGTTACGCCTGTGACACTCATATTTGTGAGAGTGTCCTCCAAAGTCATCTTGTTTGGATGAAGCAAGACAAGCCTCCTGGCATTTCTCCTTCCATCCCTGTGTAGTAACTACCTTCTCACCTCACCAAATTACCTTAAATTTCTGACATCTCTAATTTCTTGGCTTTCAGGCCATGGCTGAAAGGCAACAGTAAAGTTCTGAGAACTGGGATCAATGCTAGGACGTAGGGTCAACAAATTTTAACTCTAATGCTACTAATTGTAGGGTTTAGTCACTTTACTTATTGAGGACTCTGTTTCCTCATCTGTAAAATGAGAAGATTACCTATGTCAGAGGGTTGCTGTGAAAATTAAATGAGACATAATATTTATATAAAATGCACTTAGTGAACACAGTTGATGATTTGACTATTGTGAGTAATGCTAAAGAAAGCCCCCAAACTGTCCATTACCTTCATTCATACATTATTTTTTTCTACCCACCTTATTAAATACTCTCAGAAATTCTCCCTGTCATTTAGAGTTTTTGCCCTTTGGGTCCATCTTTCAGCCTCTCAATCAGTTTGCCTTGTTACCTGCCTGAGGCAACTGCCACAGAGACAGTACCTTCGCGGGGACTGTCTATGGCTTCCTCACACATCTCACCTGCAGTCTGTTAGCTGCAGCCATGTGTCTACTTCCAGCCAATGGGAATTATCACTTTCAGGTGGCAGCATTTAAGGGCTTCCTCTGCCACAACTTCAAAAGAGGTCATGTGCTCCACACAGTACCAGTTGGCAGAGTCTCTGCCAGACTGGGTCCCTTAATAACTAACTATGTGATGCAGAGCCTCCCAGCAGATCCACGTTGGGCACGTAGCTTGAGCAAGAAATAATCTTTGATGTATTATGTCTGTTAAAATGTTGGGGTTAAGCCCTGGCCAGGTGACTTAGTTGGTTGGAATGTTGTCCCATACACCAAAAGGTTGCAGGTTCAATTCCTGGTTAGGGCATGTACCTTGGTTGAGGGTTCGATTCCCAGTTGGGGCATGTATGGGAGACAACCAATCCATGTTTCTCTCCCACATTATGTTTCTTTTTCTCTCTTCCTTCCTCTCTCTCTAAAATCATTAAACATATTCTCAGGTGAGGATTTTAAAAACTGTTGGGGTTAACTTGTTACTGCCGCATAGCCTCGTCTAGTTCTAATATAATGACTCTGCTTCAGTCTGTCAATGAGCCATTTTTAGACAGCTCACGTTCCCCAACTATCGTGGCGGGATTCTCAAGCTTAGGGTATCCTACTTCCCTAGGACATTCTGAGAGCCACCCTCTTACATCTTCTTATGCTAGAACTGGCTGAGCCCAGTGTAAAATCTGGTAAGAGCCACCAACCCTAAAATGTCTTTCTGGAGTTAGCAAGAGATTCTAGGAACTCACCTCACTTTCCCCTTTACCAGAATTACTAGAAACTCATCCAGGAGAACATTATAGTCAATGTAGATGTCTTCTAATTCTTTTAATAAGCCAACAGCTTCTTATGTTTACTAGTCTCTCTGCCTGTAATGTTTTTGCTCCAATCTCTATCCCTTCATCAGCTTTCCCAGTTAACAATCTTCAACTCTCAAAAGAGCTATTTCCTCCAGGAAGCCTTCCTTGATTCCCCCAACTAGGTTGAGGCTCCATCCTGTATACTGCAATGCCACCAAAACTCACCCTAGGTAACAGAACATTTGCTTTTCTTATTTAATATAGTCACTGCTGAGCTATAAATTCCAGGATGACAGGGGCTGAACCTGGTTTATTTATCACTATACTCTCATTTCCAAATTCTGCACCTGAAAGACAGTAGGTGCTTAAAAATTATTTGCTGATCCATAAAAATTATCTGCCTGTATAAATAAGAGAGAACGATTCAGATAGCTGCCCTCCATAACATGAGTAAGCAAGCTCTCACATTAAAATCCCATATCTAGAATGAGATGATTCTCCTTTGAGATAACCCATAACTCATTGTACTGTAAAGAATTGTTTCCTGCAAATTGCTTTCTGCAAAGTTTAGTTCCATTTTGAAAATGTGAAATAAAATAAGATCCTTGGCTTCTTGATGCTGCCTCAGACATTAGCTCACTGTGATGTTGGCACTATTTTTGTGGGCTGGAAATTAGTGGAGTGTTCACAAAGAGAAATGTCATGAAAGCCTAGCTCATGATCTCAAAATTATAGAGGCCTCCCAACTCCGGTGAAAAGGGAACTTCAGAACAGAGCAAGGCTCTCCAGGCAGTGTCAATGGTGAATGCTTTCACCTTTTAATTCCTTAGTTAGCACGACAAAGAAAAATTTCAAACAGTGCAAAATACTTGGCAGAAACTTTCTATGTGCTCCTCTAAGTCAACAAATGACAGGAGCTCTTCCTGAATACCCCTTTCTGTTTATGGCAAAGATAACAACCCACTACATATTCTTGGGTGAGGTCTTGGAAAACCAAGTTTTTGAATAGGAGCAATTTTTTGAATTAATTTTCTGGGTTGGAATAGAAAAGAAAGCAACTCATCCAATATAAGGAAAATGGGTAACAAGATAATGTTACACCCACATAAATCAGCTTTTCATTTTTCTTTTTCTCTGGCATATACACACATACCACTTTTTTCTGTTATATTTTATACAGTATAAAAAGTTATTAATTTACTTTATTTCTGAACAAAATGAGTGCTTTGCTTGTATGTTTTTTTATTCCTTCACACACTCAAACAAATATTGTGGCATTGAGAAAAGAATGTATGTTTTCCCCCCAATTAGAAAACCCCAGTTCTCATATTTTGGTACTATCTCTGTTGTGACATGTAGAAATTCTAGGCATTTGAGAAAATTTGCATTGCTTTTTAACACTGGAAACTTTGACAGCTAAGGCAATTTTCTAATCATTCACCCCAGTGAATCCAAACTGGCATCTTTTTTCTAGCTGGCATCAAGAGAAATTACAATATAGTGTAAGATTTCTCTCCTGATTACAAAAACCTTCTTCAATCATGTCACCAAATACATGCAGACATTTGAAACAAAGAACCAGTCTTGACTATTACCATTTGTTAACTCTTCCTAAGTTCATAAAAAGACAGGAACTGAAGTTACTGCAGAGAAAAGAGCAAAGCTAAAATGGGAAATGCTGTGTAAATCAGTTTTCTAGTGGTTGTTTCAAAGCTTCTAGAATTGTAATCAAAGAGGCTCCAAGTTGGTTAGAATAGTTGAAAATAACCCAAACCAACCACCAAAATGAGGTTTGAGTCCTCATGTGTAAATATGTTAACTCTTCAGAAAACAGAGTTCAGAGGTGTGAAATGACTCACCCAAAGCCCTCTCCAGCTGACCCTGGGTACACGGGGCAAGTGGGCTCTGTGAGTCTGGGTGGAGGTAGCCTCTCTCAGAGGACCTTCGTATATGTTCAAATGGGGTGTATGAATGTCCTGGGGTTGCTGTCACCAAGAGCCCCAAACTGGGTGACTGAAACAACAGGAATGTGTTCTCCCGCAGCGCTGGAGGTGCAGGAACCAGGAATCAAGGTGCCGGCAAGGCTGGTTCCATCTAGAGGTTCTCAGTTAGTTTGCCCCAGGCCTCCCTCCTAGCTTCTTGGGGTTTGCTGGTGAGCAGGCCTTGGTTGCTGACATCACTCTGGTCTCCGCCTTCATCTTCACATGCATTCTTCCCACATCTTTGCTTCTCTTAAGGATAACACCACACTGGATTTAGTGTTCCCTGAATCCAACATGCCCTCATCTAATTATGGCTGACCCTTGAACATGTGTTTGAACTGCTCAGGTCCACTACACATGGATTTTTTTTTCAACGGACTCTTGCAGTTCAAACCCACATTGTTCAAGGGTCAGAGCTGAGCTTGGGAATCCACAAATGCGGGGAGCTGACTTAAGTTATACCAGATTTTCAACTGCACTGGTGATCGATACCCTGATCCCCATACTGTTCAAGGATCAAGTCTATACCTGCAAAGACCCTATTTCCAAATAAGGCCACATTCTGAGGTTTTGAGGGGACACGAACTTTTAGGGGACACTATTCAGCCCCGTAAAGATAATGGCACTTAATGCACAGGGCGGCTATGGTTAAATGCATGTAAATGAACACAGGGAACAAAAGGCATTGCCTGCCTCACAGTAAAAGCAGAAGAAGTGCTGGCCGTGTCAGTGATTGACCCTAAGCCCATAGTATATTCCCACACAAGATATTTTCATTCTAACATCAATGCTTTTAGCTTCTGGTGACAAACTTTTAAACCTCCAAGACAGTCCCTCGGGGGCATATGAGGCAAATTTTAGTCAAAAACAGTCTCTTATCTTTTTTGCCCTTCACTTCCCTACTTTTTGTCTAAGTCCTGACCAACTATTGGAGACTGGAGAAGGACTGATGATAGGCAACCTAATTCATGCTGGTGTTTGTGTTTGTACTTATGATGAAGTTGGTTTTGTGCCTTTCAGAGAAGTTTTCTAGGCACACAACCACCATCCATCAGGGTGAAGAGGTCCTGAGAGCGGGCAGCGAAAGGCATTCCTGGTCCTCCTCTGCAGCCTTTCCCTCGGACGTGCGGTCCTCGCGGCCTGGGAGAGGCTGTGCGATTAAGGTTGGCTTCAGGCCTGACCATTTACCTTGGCTCGATGCTTTGCAACTTGGCAAAAAGTAAGTCCAGCTTAACTTTGTTTTAAAATCCATTTCCTAGTGGCACTAGTAGGCATTATAGGCTCAAAGATAATTCTTGCATTGTTTTACCAGCCTAATCCTGGAGTTTAAAATGAGGTTCAATCCACAGAAATGTGCAATTTTCTTTCTTCCTTTATTTTTGTCCAATCTCTGAAATATTCCCTGGATTTACCTGGCTTTTCAGGATCAGGACTGGATCAGTGGTTCTCGATGTGAGTGTGGGTTGGCGTCACCTGGAGGGTTTGTGGAAGACACAGATTTTTTGAAGGGGTTCCCAGGTGATGTGGATGCTCCCGGTGCACACTTGGAGAGCAAACTAGATCAACGTTTCTGAATGCTTGTGTGGGACATAGTTCTTCCCCAAGCATTCCTTTAAAAAAGTTGCCAGCGCTACTAGCTAATAGTTGCTGAGGGCCGACCCCGCACTGGGTCCACTGACCGGGCAACCTTGCCGTAGCTGTTCGATTGGGCCTCTTTAAGGTGTGGCTGTGAGAGGGTCAATGACCTGCTCAGGCCACCAAGCTAGAAGTGACAGCCCCAGAGCCTGCTGGGTCCTCAGCAGCTGCTGGTGTTGGGTTTGTTCCTCATTAAGCACTCGGGTTCCACTGCTAGTACTCTAGGTTTCCACCTGAACCCTTTCCCTTTTACTTTACTCTTCATTCCGTCTCCTATCACAGCTGAAATACCTTCTTCTTGTTTTTAGTCCCTTACATTAAGTTATGCCTTGTACATCTATATCAGAATTTGAACTGCTCTTTAGCAAGATAAGCATAATCAATTTGTTCATATGGTTACATTTACTCAATTTTATTCACTCTGAGCTTATGACCTGCCTCTTTCTATGTGAGCGCATGCATATATGTGAATGAATACATAAGTGTGTGTGACAGTGTAATTACGTATGTGTACGTGTGAGTGAATTAGTGGGAGTACAAACTCTTCTTTCTTTGGAGGTAATAACAATGCTACAAATTTTTAAAAAATAGTCTTTACCTGGAAAAATTTAAAAAGCTGGTAAGCTTTCTGCCAGTTTTCAAAGTCTTTGAGGAGGATTTTTTTTTTTGTACATGGAATTTCAAACCCTGGGAATCATGGACCTATATCACTGATGCTCTAAAAGGCCTTTAATAGATGTAATTGTTTTCATTAGTTTTCTTCATTTGACTTTTCCAAGAGACGCGCACGCACACACACACACACACACACACCCCTTTTCAAAGTGACCATCTGCACAGGTGGGCAGAGGAAAGCATGCTATTTGGGTGAGAAAGTCTGGTTCTATTTGTAAGTACAGATACACATTCCGGCCCTTTTGGAAATGAAAACACTGATGTTGGGGACAGCAGCTGCTGCTCCTGTCCCTTGATTTCTTTCTCTCTGGGAGAATTTGGGCAGGATTTCACTGCTTCTGCCATCCTTACCTTTTTCCTATTCCAAAGGTTGCTGTTAGCTGTCAGGACACCTCTAATTTCCTGATAATATTTTGAGAAATGGAAACTTGCCAAGGAAAAAAGTTATTCTCTCATTGATAGGTTGTGTATTTTTAATATTCCATCAGACTTAGTCCACTTATCTCTATAATTTCAAATCACACTGTATCATTTTTAAGGCTGCAAAAGAATTTTCACAGGCAAGTGAAGTCCAATTGAGGGATGGTGTATTTATTTATCAGTTTCCTCAAAATGTCATCTAACTTCATATTTTACATTCTAAGATCTGTGCTGTGCTCTCCGTCCATCTCACAGAGCAAATAATTACACATATCCAACCATCATTTCTAATATGAATGAAAACATTCTACACTTTATCTATTCTAAACCAACACCCCTGAAGAATTTAAATATCTCACTCTTTTTCTGTTAGCTCTTACAAAATAGCCCCAGGAGAAACCATCAGCCATCAATTCAGAATTCAGATGGCTACTGGGCCAAGTCAAGAAGTCAAATGCCATTTGTAAAACAAAGCAAAAACACTTTTTAAAAAATCCATTAAAGTTGAATTAACCACAGACACAAAGGAGGTGTGTCCACAGCACCCTACCAGGGTTCCAATATTCTGTCTAGGTTCCTGCCACCCGGCCACTTGCTAGCTGTGTGACCTGGGCAAGTTATTGACCATCTTTGAGAACAGTCGTACGTACTGTGAGGAAAATAACAGTCCCCCCAACTCACAGAAGGAAAACTTAAATGAGATTTCATGAAAAATATTTAGACCAATGAATGGCTCATAATGAGTGTCCAATAAATTTAGTTCCTATGATTAGTATTATTTTTTATTGCCAAATAAGGACTCTTTAATACTCAAGTTTGTTTTATTCCCTCTTTCTAACTTTTGCCTTTGTATATTTACTTTCCTCTGCCAAGAACAGTCATCGTTCTTCTCTTCCCAGAAATGTTTTTGTTTTACTCTCCAAGTCAGGGGTCAGCAAGCTATATAGTCCAATGGAAAATGTGGCTCACCACTTGCTTTTGTAAATAAAGTTTTATTGGAACACAGTCACGCTCATATGCTTACGTATTGTCTATAGCTGCTTTTGCGCTACAAAGGCAAAGTTGAGTACTTGCAACAGAGGCCAAATGGCCCACAAAGCTGAAAACATACACTATGTGTGGCCTTTTACAGAGAAAGTCTGCACGTCACTGATCTACACACCCAGCTCACGTCATCTCATTCCTGGCCACCTTCTCCAGCCCTCTGAGACAAGATTACTTCTCTGCCCATGGACTTCTCTGTCCATATGTCAACTCTTCTATAAAGAATCATTTCCATGCCTGTCTTCTGATGATCTGTGTGAATACCATCAAGGCGGGCATTAGCTCCCACATCTTAGAAACTTCAGGCTGGGAGGGCAAAGACCTTCAGAGAGGGCAGATCTGAGGGGTGGGTGAGGAGAAGACGAGCAGAGGGACTCTGGAATCTCAGCTTTCAGTAGGACTTCGGGAAAGGAGGACAGATGGCTTTTGGGATGCGTGCTTACTTCACTCACCCCACAGGTGCCGGTAACAGACAAGGGCACCCCCATCTGTGTATAGAGTTATGTTTGCAAGCACACACTTTGTCTGGAGCCCTTAACTCTGTGCGTGCACCTATTGGCAGCAATGACAAGAACACATGCACGCTGATCACTCAGCCCTCCATGGAACCTGTGGCCACTTGGATGACATCTTAAACATAGATCCGAGGAGGAAGACTGAATCTTGCAAGCTCTGTTTTCATCATGCTCTCCCAGAAGCAGATCATGAGACAAGGATTTGGGTATAAATAGCTCCTATAGGAGGTGACCCCAAGAAACACAAATGAAGGAATAAGGAAAGTGAGACAGAAAATGAAGATGACCCACATGCTGGGCAGTAATGAGGTAATTGTGAGCAACTGGTGTTCCATTCCGCAGGTGACTGTGTAGAACACCTGCCAGAGATGTCCTACGCAAAGGGTGAGGAAGGGCATCTATCTACCAACTGTCATCTCACAGGTGGGTGGCTGCTCCTTGCGCATTAAATCACCGAGCTGACTGAACATGTGCCCATAGTGAGAGGAAGTCTCCAGGGAGTCAGCTGCAGGGATGAAGAAGCAACAGCCCATAGGGGAGTGGTGAGTGGTAGCTGGTCTGGATGCGCCGCTCCTGGCCACCGCCACACAATCTAACCCAAGTCAAATGGCTGATGCTGTCAGGGTACCTGGCGAGCAGGTATGAGGGGTGCATGATTAACCTCTGGTTTTCCATGTCACCTTTTTACTGTCCCCTTCCAGAACCCCAATAAGTTGCAGAACCAGGGATGCTGGAAGGAAATTGCTGCCCTGATCTGTAGACTATATTTACTAAGCATAAAACATTTTTAAGTTAAATGATAGACTCTTGGTCAATTTTTATTTTAAAACAGGGGTGTCTGAGCCTGTGCTATGAGGCAGGATCAGCAATGCAGACAGCTGTCCCAGCAGGCAGGGGAGCAACAGATATTAACAGTCTAGCTCAGTTAAACACTGTGGCTGCCTTTGGAAACATTTTCTTGCTTTTTGAGTTCCCTTCCAAAGAAGTGACCATGATCATGACCCTACTGTTAAGAATGTGATTAAGACTATGCCCTAGTTAATGTTGCTTGTAAACCCCTTTAAAGGACTTAGCCTTTCTAATTAAATATACTTGGAAAATCCCACTGGCTTCAAAAATACTTGGCTTCAATAATTTCCCCAGGTTCCTATATGTACTCTTTAACTGTTCAACTATCTTCTGATCCCCTATTCAGAACAATACCCCTTTAAATTATGAATACACTGCAAATCTTCTTATGAAGCCCAGAATTGACAGAGAGACCTGTAATCAAAACATTGCTATTTCATGTGATAACTGCATTGATAGGATGTTAAATGATTGGTGTGCAAAACTGAAGAGGAAACAACCAATTCAGCCAAGGAGGTGTAGGAAGACTCCAAAGAGGAGACAGTCAAACCACATCTGGAAGGGTCACAGGAAAATAAGAGCAATTTTAGCAGAGGTCACAATACATGTATATTAGTTATCTACTGCTGCATAACAAATTACCCCAAACTTAGGGGCTAGAGGATCTGTTTCCAAGGGGGCTCAGCCATATTGCTGATGAGTCAGTGCTGGCTCCTGGCAGGTGGCCTCAGTGGTTTGCCATGTGGCTGTCTCCACATGGCTACTTGAGTGTCCTCACAACACGGCAGCTGACTTTCTCAAAGCAAGAAAGAACAAGAAGGGTAACTTAGGCTTGGAAGTCCCACATGTCATTTCTGCTAGATCTTATTGGTTACACAGGTCACTCCTGTTCAATTTGGGAGTGGGCTACATAACAGCATGGATACAAGGAAGTAAGAATCATTTGTGGCTAATTGGGAATAGCTACCATAATATGCAAGTGTAAAAAGTGCATCTTCTTTAAGAGAAAAAGAAACATGTTGATGTCAGTGAAGTATAGGGCAAGCTAGGGAAATAGTGGCAGGAGACAACATGGGAACGCTTGACTCAGATTGTAGTTTAGACTAGGGAGGTTAGACAAAGGAAGCCACCATACTTACTGGTCTTTCCTCCATCCCACTTGCTGGCATCTGGATTCAGGGCCCATTGGCATCTGTGGCAGAACTGGACTCTCAGCAACGAGTCAGACCCTCCTTATGAATTTTCCTCCAAAGAGATCAAGTAGTTCTACATCTTTGAGGGTCTAGTCTAGCTTTTTCACACCCTCCAGTCTGACCAATCTTGCTTCAGACCCAAACTAAGAAGTTGAGGCACCAGAAGACAGTGACTTCTTCCCTCACCATTGATTTTCTATTCCTTTATGGGCCCATGGCCTGTCTTGGTCTGGACTGATTTTCAAACCCTGTTTGCTAAGTGGCATAGCAAATCATGATGATAACCTCCCTGGGCTCACACTGACCTGGGTGTGAATTCTGCCTCTATCTACTGCCTCTGACCTTCAGCTTCCACATGAGTAAGGTGGAAATACCAGCGCTATGTCCTGGGCTGTTGAAGGGATGGGTGTAACAAGGCATTTGCAATGTCTGACAACAGAGGCAACCTTGAAATAATCCTATTACGCCTACAGGTCTTGATCTTCTCCTCTAGTTCCCTGATCTCATTAATCTGGGATGATTGTTTACCTCAAATTTATCAACCTAATAAGAACTGCTCTGTTTTTTTGGCATGATTTTATCATACACATTCCCTTTGGTGCTCACATGTCAGCCAGTTCTTATACATTAATTGTTAGGTTGGCAGTGAGGGTCCTGGGTGAGAAATTTGCATTGATTTCTGTTGCCTTTTCCAAGGCAGGAGTGAAGATTTCCTGCGACACCTTTATGCCCAGTGGCCATCAAGGTGGAGTTGGGTCAAATTATCCTTTTTTGTATACTAACCCCAGCTAGAGATCAGGATGGTAAGAACTGAGAAAGTAATGTTTGTTTCCTCTGAGGGGAGTGAGAGAAACATCTCGGATCTGGGGGCGGGTCTCAATCTGGAGACAGGGACATCTGAGTTTCAGTCCAAGTGAATTTGCAGGGCAGACGAGACTATGTTGCCTCCTCTTTGATGAGGGTGAGAGGCAAAGGCAGAGGTGGCTCCATGGTCAGGTGATTTGTACCCATCCCCTCCTCCTCCTTTCCCTTCTCCATATCCTGGCTCCTCTTCTGCATAGGCAAACTCATAAGAGTGATAAACTGCAGGACTGTAAGCGTGTATGGGTGGCTAAATGTCTTCCCTTGACTTATTAATTGGAATCAAGTAGTACAAATAGCCAAGTAGGACCATTGCACAGAAGGCATTTTTCTTGATACTATTATTTTACTGAGGTAATTTTTCTCTTTTCCGAAGCCACTGCTGTTGTTATGGTTCTCTTGGTGCCCTTGCTCAGATGAAGGACCACTGTGTTGCTTCTGAATGTAGAAGGCAGCAATGTGAGACATTGTTTTTGGGTGACTAAAAATAGAATTTGGGGGGAAGGGAGTGGATTTCAATGACTAACTTGGCCAGCAGAATAGCTCTCATCTTTGAGTGGTCATAAAATTTCTTGGTATGGTTTTGTATTGTAATAGTAAGCATGTAGGTACTATATTCTTTTTTCTTTTTTTTTTTTTTTTGTATTTGAGACTCAATAGTTCAGCTGAACATCTCAAAGGTTAGAATCATTTCTTATTTATTCCTGCCATCCTATCCCCTGGTGCAGAGTATGTCAGAGAGGAGATGAATTCGATAAGCAATGAACAACTCAATCAAAGATTCAATAACCCCATGTTTTCCTGATCTATCCTTGAAGACCATGGATGACAAATAATATGGCACGAATGCCCCACTCCTACCTTCCAATCCCAGGAAAGACATCACTAATCAACTACTGAAGAAACCAGCTGTGACTCAGAATTCTTCCCAACACAGCACACCAGCCAGCCACCAATAGCCTTCAGAGAAGGTGTATAAAGTTCAATCTGTCTTTCATATGTGAGTGAGAAGACTGTGACTGGCTCTATCTGTGGCCACAAAATTTACCAGCTGAACAATGTGGTACCTCTAACCTAATATCCAGGTTGCTATTCCTTCCCTAGAACCAACTGTTGGATGAAATCAGTGGACTCATTTGGGGCAATACACCCAAAGTTTATAATTCACAATCTGATGGCTTTTCTCATTACCTCCCCTATCAGTTACAAGAAACTATAGAAGGTTGTTTATGGGAGCATCCCTGGAGCCCCATCATGTGATAGGTAGACACAGGACAGGCAAAAGTACTGGGTGGCCATCGAGAATATCTCTGTCCGTTGAGATGGAGTGCACAAGAAGGAACTCTGCTCTCTGAGGGAAGGGAGAGCATGAAGCAAGGGAGATAAAGCATGTATTCAATTCCTTGAAGTCTGGGGTCTTAAATGTTTTTGTGCCATGAACCCCTTTAGCCAGTCTGATGAAGCTTATGGACTCCTTATCAGAACATGTTTTTAAATACAGAAAATTAATACATAGGAAGGCAAGGAAGACAGTCATATTAAATTATAGCTATTAAAGTAGTTGAAGCGACAGAGGGGAGCAAAAAAGGGATGGATGTAATACAACAACAATAAAATTAAAAAAAAAAAAGTAGTAGAAGCACCAATGTGGCAGCACATGTGCTTCTTTGCTAGCTCATCAATTGAAAAACCAAGTGTTAAATAATTAGATTAACTTCAAAGTAGTAGAGGGTGGGGCGATTTGTGATACATCTGTGTCCACTGTGATGTGAAATGAAAGTATCTGTGACTTTGGTTGCCAACAGTTGTGGGAACAGCTAATGCTGCCCTCGTTTGTCTATATTTTCCAAAGAAGAAAACAGAAAATTGTGGTTAATGGTCAATAAAAATAAGCATGGACTGTTTTTCTCATTCATGTTCATGTACCCTCTCCCCATCTTTCTGATTCTGCCTACAGACCTCAGAGTAGGACCCTGACTCTAGGGAAAGTTATGGAAGCTTTTTTTTATTTTTAGAGAAGGGGGAGTTTAAAGCAGATAACTTCAATGCTTAATTTGAAGCTGATTTAAAAAAAATCCAGTCACATGTCACCAAGGGACTTATCTGACTAATTTCTTGCTTGTATGAATATATTCCCTGTTTTAAAAAATACCTCTGTAAACAAATGTTATTTAAAGAAGATGCACTTTGAAGCCACTACTCCAGTCATCTGGTGGACCAGACAATCTCGTTATCTGCTCCCACCTCTGCCTCTGCTGCTGTCAGGGCCCAGCTCTGTGTGGTGCCTGGTGGTGCAGGAAGCTGCTGTCTCCCACCAGGCAGCGTGTCAGATGGCCCCTGCCTTACTAAGCACGGAACACATTTCCGAGAGGGGTCCCATGCTTCCAGAGCAGAGAACACCAAGTCCAGGTCACAACATCTCGCGCCCTTTCCACTCCTCACAGCAAAAGAAGCTGTTAGCAAAGCCTGGACTGTCTCCCTCTGCCCATCTACCAGTAGGGACCTTTGTCACATTGGGTGCTTTCTGATGGTATTAGCCCTTGTGTTTTCTAATAGGAAATTTGCTGTGTTCTAAAAGCCCTCCAAAATTCTCCCTGCGCAGTTCTTAGAGGAGAAGAACTAGGGTGGGGTTGGAAGTTCCCTTCTGCCATCCTCAGGTTTCTTGGTGGACACTCAGGGCTCTACCCCAGTATGTTGGGTCCATTCAGAGGAACAGGCACCATTTTTTTTTTTTTTTTAATCTTCCTAGCTCAAAGGTGGCTTATGGGCTAGGGGACACCCTGCCCCCACTCTTCCTGTGGTAAGGGATGGTGGTGTTAGAGTGAGTGAGGCATCTCTTCAGCAGGCTCTCTCCCTTCTCCTGCTTCTTCCCCCCCACCCCCCCACCCCTCTTTCTCTGCCCCAGTCTGGAACAGGATTTCTGGGATGGGCTCCACCCAGGTGGATGTGGCCTGCGGTTGTGCCATACCACCCACCCATTCCTGGGTGGGGCTAAGTCTCTAATTAAAACAGAAAATATCAGCAAGGTTATCTGGCTACAGATTCATGACTTGTCCTCATCAATCCGCTTCACTGGTAATAAGATGCAGAGACCAGGCTGCTCCTCAGGGGCTTAGAATTCCCAGTCCCCACCTCTGAGCCATCACACCACACAGCCCTTCCAACGGGACAGCTGAGGGAAACTGAGTCAAACTTCCCAAATGTGTGAAGAGGCTCAGAACAGAGAACAAAGAAGTCCATGATACAAGTCTTACAAACTTTCAGGTTGTCCATTAGATGTTTTCTCACTATGGCCCATGCTTTGCTCCCAGTAGCCTAGGTTGTATCAGAAGCAAAAGTTCTGGGATCAAGTTCAGCTCCCTGGCTCTCTTCCCTGTGACTCCAGCATGTCAGCCCTCAGGAGCTGGCCACTGTTATGGTAAAATGGTGTGGTAATTGTGTGAGTGTTATGACCCTAATTTAAGTCCTGGCTGAAAAACATTGATGCCATAATTGTCTACACTACAGCTGTCCAATGGGAATACACAGCATAGACTCTCTCGCATGTGCCAGATAAAATGACGCCAGGAAGAGGTGTGAAAGTGGATGTGTCTGAATTCTTACCCACCCCCCAAACCCAGAGCCCCATGAGACAGAAAACTAGAATTAAAACCTGAGGAGTCTTCCACAGAGAAAAATAAGTCTGCAAAAGTAGTTCATAAGAGAGAGAAAATATCTAAAGGAATTAATTTTGGTTCTTACTCTTGAGGTCCATCACTGAGTTGCCGTTCATTGTATTTCAACAGTTATTTCTATAGCCGTTCTTCGCAAAGGCCAAAAGAAATCCATTTCTCATATCTGTCTTAAAGACACAGAAACACACACCACAATATATATCTATTAAGCTGCCTGCTGGAATTGGTGAAAGAGAAAGTAAGCCGCAGGTCAGCCTGTGTTCAGATGAGGAAAACGCCACCATGGCAGCCTTGTCGCTTAAGGAAACCAGAGTGCTTATCCTGGCAGGTGAGGACATTTTGACAAGGTGTACCTAAATAGAGCCTTGTAAACATTTCCCCTGACATTTGGGGGAAATGGTGTTACCTGTGATCTTAGTCATATTGGAGGAGACATGATGCCAGGTATGACTCCCACTTTTTGTCAACAAGTAAACTAACTGGCTCATATAGAATCCAGTCTCTGAACTCAAAGGGGACAGTGTCACCAACCACCCCGGTCCTCGCTGTGGTGTGGTGTCCTAACCCTCAGGACCCAGACACAACTGCTTTCAAAATGATGAACAATATTATATTTTTTATTACCCAGACAGCACATGGTCACAGGCCGCAAACTAGAAAATACAGAGAGCAAGCAGCACAAACTAGCCCACACCTGCTACTACTCCTCAAAGTATGTGCTCGTATTAATTTGTTTAATCCCCACAACAGCCCTGCTGTTTGAAGGCGGCACTGTTAGGATTCCCGGCTTACAGCGGGAGAGACTCAGGCACAGTTCCAACAAAGGGGCTTGCTGTCTACATTATGCTGCTTCCCCTGTACAATGGAGTCCCCTGGAGCAGTAATGGTGATGTGGCAGGAGAGTATTTCCAGTACTCTCCTGTACTGGAAATGATAATTATGGCTCCCAGTTACTTAAGCTACTAAGACTCCCAGAATCACAGTTGTGAACAATTTCATCAGGCGCCAGGTTCAGCTCCAGGAGAGCTCCCTCCTCCCGAAGCCCACCCTCCCCACCTCTGGCCTCACACCTGACTCTCCCTGCTCTTGGGGCTCTCTTGTCATTCCAAATGGGTCCACCCAGTGTTTAGTGTATCTACACAGCTCTTTGTTTTATCACTTTAGATTGAACTAGCTGCTTTAATTATTGTAACCACATTTTGAGTTTAGAATTAATGAGTACGTGTCTAAAATTATGCTTCTTAATCATGAGGAATGGACTGCTCTGACAAAAATATCAAATCAGACCCATTACTCATGACCTAATCCCTATAATCCAACTGCAAGTGTGATGAATAAGTGTGGTTAATATTCTGAGAGTGGGCCTCAGACACGGGCATGTAAATACATGTATCAGTCGACAGATGAAACTGCTGCTATTTGACCATCCTGACCAATGATTTAATAGATCAGCGTTGGCCAACGATGGCCCATGGACCAAATCCAGCCAGCTGTTCTGTTTTCCAATGACTCATCTGCTAAAACTCCTTTTTATTATTTTTTTAATGGGCATATTTTAAATGGTTATATTAGTACCTACATAATATTCTCCATTTTGCCTCCTGGTCCACAAAATTTAAAACATTTACTACCTGGCCCTGAAAGGAAAAGCATGCTTGCCTTTAATTTAATAGATGATCCTATAATTTGGAGTCCTTTTATTATTGAATGTGACATGAGAGTGCCATATATGCAATAAAATTGATTGGGCCTTTGGAACGCCAAGTCATATTGTCAACAAGTTTTCATCCCATAGAAAAGAATAGTAAATGAGATACCCCCTTAAAACAAAACTGAAAGAAATGTGGATCTAAGGCATTTTAAGATGTCGTCATGCCTTGAAATGGTCTATTGCTGGCTTCCCTTAATCTGAGTCCTTGGTCATGTTCCCTTCAAATGCTTCACAATGGACGTGTCCCCTGGCTATTGTAACGAGCCTAGTCCAGGACAGAAGCCAAGCATATTCAAGGCAAGTTTGAAACAGCTACTTTCTAAGGACTCTCAACCTACTTTTCTTCAATGATGGCTGTTCTCAATATGGTAGACATGAAATGTTCCCTGAATTTATCCATCAGTTCAAAGTCAAAACTGAACTAGACAGTCTTTCTAAATTGGAGGGTACCTCTCCGACCAGGACGTTACAGGGACGGGGTTTAGAACAATGTTATTTCAGCACAGTAACTGCAAAATCTGTCGGTGAAGTAAAATGCCATAATATGCTAATCAGTTCTTGGCTGATAAAAAGAATAAGCTGCTCTTTGAAGAAATTCTTTTTCCAATAAAGAAAGAAACTTTCTCAGTGTTACAGGGTACTTCCCATAAGATAGATTTAAAGTGACAAAAAACGGAAGTATTCTAAATTATTCATCACCCTTATTTTACCATATAAAAACAAAAAAGGGAGAGAAAAAAAGAAAAAGCTTAGAGAATTAAACATTTGTTAAATCCAGAAACATGAATCTCTCTTAATGACAAAGTTGTGTCTCTTGATTCAACATGTACCAAGTAACTGCTGATTGTCTAATTCTTTAAGATACACAAAAGCAGAAGATACAAAATAGGTCATTGTCCACTAATCTAATTTGCAACTTGGGGAATTTAGAGTCAAGTGATAACTCCTCATCTTCTCCCTTGAGAAAGCTAGAAATCCCTGTAAATCAAAACTTGTCACTCACCACACATTCTTGTCTGCCTCCCAATGACTTTGCTTTAGTCCTGACCTCTCCTTTCATTTATCAGCTTTCTCTCCAAGTCATGGCTCTGAGAACACCATTTAACAGCACTGTGTTTAATGTTTAAATATGGTAGGTGGTATTGCATTTATGGTAGGATACACGTATAATTCATAGGATGACATGTGAAGCTCTTTGCAATCTTGTATCAACTCCCTGTCCCTTTTGGTATCTTGTCTACACAAGTCCCTGCATTCGCTAGTCTTTCTTGTAATATGTGAATGTGCCATGCCTTTGTTCATGCTGTTCCTCTCCCCACAATGCCCTTCCCTCAACTTCTTTATTGTAGGTTTCCATTCATCTATCAAGGCTTCCTTCACACAGCACACATTTGTGTGTGTTTGCTATTAACATGCCTGCTTCACTTCCTTATCAGGCAACTTCATCTTTGTACTCCTGATGCCCAGCACTGTGCCATGGATAAAGCAAACATTGGCAGGTGCTGGGTACATGTGTCAACATTTGTCCCTGAAGTTTGGCAGCTAGATTACCTCAGTGTTCCACTGAAAACCAAGAGCCTGACTGATTCTCTGCTGTGTGGGTGAAGTATAATGTACGTCCTTCCCGATCCTTTTTCAACTTTATCATCCATCATTGAGATAACTAATATCAACTAATATTTTCTGGGTGACATATCTTATTTAATCTTTCTGATAAGCCTACAAAATGGGAAGTATGATGATCCTCATCGCCAACACAGCTCTGAGACTCTTCAGGGTCTCCCGCTAGAAGTTACCCAGAAAGGAGACATGAAGGAGGCTACAAAGTCAGACCCTGCTCTCCCCATCTCTCACCCTATTGTTGTTAGCAGGCTGCCGGCGGGCTTGCAACTGGATTTCAGACCTCAGGGCTGAGCATCCTACCTTAGGAATGTCCCATTCCATTTTATCTGCTGACACAATGGACCAAGCGTGATTCACATAAGGGGAGTTCACCATCTGTGTTCCATTTGCAAGGATAATGCAATATTCTAAAAATAATAAAAATTTATTTACATCTACTTCTCCCCCTCTATTTTCTCAGCAGGAAGTGATAGAAAAATAGAGGAAATTATACCAACAAAAATATTTATGAGTAAATACCTTGCAGAAATGGTGAGGATGCTACTATCTAAATAATTCTAGTCGCACCCACCAAAACAAAGAAAGATAATATTCTTGACAGCATGATTGAATTGCGTGTAATTACTGACAATGTTTTAAACATGATGATAATGAGAAAAGTATTAGCATTAGATCAGAGCAGCTGAAAACATTTATTTTCTTGAGAGTATGATTATGTCTAGCTTTCATTCAAAGCATGGGAGAAATACTATTTTTTATTATAGCATTTTTCAAATTTTTTTATTTACTGATTTGCGAGAGAGGAAAAAAATATCAGTTCCTTGTTCCACTTATTTATGCATTCAATGGTTGATTCTCATATTTGCTGGGACTGGAGACTGAACCTGTATCCTTGGCATACAGGGATGACACTCTAGCCAACTGATCTATCTGACCAGGACCTATAGCAATTTTCAACCCGTGTGTTGCAAGAATTTTTTTTTTTCATTCTTATCTGAGGACATGCTTATTCATTTTGGAGAGAGAGGAAGGGCGGGAGAAAGAGGATAGAAACATTGATGTGAGAGAGAAACATCAATTGGTTGCCTTTACATGTGCCCTGACTGGGGACCAAACCTGCAACCTAAGCATGTGCCGTGATTGGGAATAAAACCCACAACCTTTTGGTTTGTGGGATGATGCCCAACCAGTTTAGCCACACTGGAGAGGGTAAATTTTTAAAACTTGTAATTCGTGGCTATTTAGTCAGGAGCACCTAGCTCTTTTCCCTCAGATTTTCAAACAAACAAACAAAAAATGACAACAGCCAGACCAACCATAGTTGTCTGGTGTGAATGAACCAAAATTTTACCTATTTTTGTCAGATCAGCAAAATAATACAACTTCTGGTGTACTGCAGAATTTTAGCTATTAGTTTATATGTGTGTGCTATGACATGAAAAATCACGGCCTTATTACTATTATTTTATTTGCAGTCAGCTTGACTTGATATCATTTTCATAGATTTTTTTAAAGTATATTTCTGGAGATGCATCTTATGTGACAATATTTTAACTTAAATCATCTTGACCAAACACATAGTTCTTTCCATTTGCAGCAACACATCCAATTCCATTGATTATTTTTGCCTGCGATGTTCCTCCTAACATTCTTCAGTCCTCTTTTTTGACATATGCAAGGACTTCTGAATCTCTCATGGCAAATAAGTGCACATGAATATAAAAATAAGTCCTTATGTGACACTTACCATAGAAAGAAGAAAGAAAATTTCATTTTCACATTTGGCCTAGAAATTGGCGGCATTATAAAGTTTTAGTAAATCCTTTACCAGTTAAAAATAGAAACTAAATGACACTCATAGTCTAAATAACTTATTGTATATACATTTTTATGGGTAGGCTATTGTTATCTTTAGATTATCCAGAAGATAACATATAATAAGATAAAGGTGAATTCAAACAAAGATAGTAAAGTACTAAGCTCAAACTTCTTAAACAGACTAATGATACTCTCACAGTTCAAGTGTTAAGATGGAATTCCAAGGGCCTTTTCTAGAAACTGCTTCCATTTGGAAAAAAAAGAGAGAAAAAAAAGAAAAAGAAAAAATACCCCAGAACTGCCCACTACTTCCAGTATTTGCAAACTGTGGCTATGTTAAAAAAGTTGGCAGGTTTTAGTTGATAACTTTCGGCCTAGTGGCCAAGATGATCAATTAAATAAATCATTTATCAAACATTGGAGACCTTTATCTGATTTTATTTTGTAGTGCAGACAGAGTTGAAAAACATAGACAGGGTTGTCAGATGAGGGGCTGAGTACGTTTACAGGAAAGAATAAAACAGTGCCCCAGATGAACCCAGTTTTGTTTAGTCAGATGTATGGCTCTCATTTCCTCCAAATAGATCTTCATGCTCACCCTATTCTACGGTGGTTTATAGGGCCTAGCACAGTTCATGACACAAGGCAGGTGTAAGACGGATCAGTCAGATTATTGAAAGATTATACAAGAGCATGAGTAAACTCTCAACTAAAATAAAAGTATTTCCTTTGTTTATATACCCATGCTAGAATGTGGGTCTTGCTGTAAGTTCTCAGATAATCTTTTAGATATTTACTCATAATTATACAAACAGAAGGAACACTTCCTTCCTTCCTTCTTTCCTTCCTTCCTCCCTTCCAATAAATCTTCACTGAATACCCATTATTTACCTGGCATTATGTTTGGCATCATGAATACAGAGATGGAACAGAGATCCAAGATCTCTTTTTTCATGGGATGTACGTGTTGGTGTGGTTTCAGAAAACTTAAATGGAACAGCTTGTAATGAAAAATGCACCATGTTTCCAAGTGAAACTTGATATCTATTAACATTGGCTTTATGATAAGGCAAGGGCAATAGATGGTCACTATAGCTGCTCTCATAACTCTATAGTTGGTAGTGCAGATATCATTATTGATGAAAAATGGGTTCATAGAACGTAAATGACTTGCCTAAGGCCACACAGCTGGTCCAGTGGCGAACTGACACTCCCAGGCAGCATCCCACAGAATACATCGCACATTGAAGGTATTCAATATGTTTTTAACTGTAATCTCAAGGTTGGAAAAGACATTATGGACATAACCTTCACTGGTTAACTGAATCTGTTCTGTGACATCCTACCAAGGGCAGTTGAGGTTTGAATACGGTTTGAATAAATCCCTCAATGGGCAACTCACTACCCACACTTACAATTCACTACTGTAACAGATAAAGATAATTACAATAGTTCACATTATTTACAAATATATTATATGATATTATATTGTAATATTATATACAATGTGCTTTACCTTGTATCCTCATCAAACAATTCATTTGAGGTAGGTGCTGTTATTCCATTTTATAGATAAACAAGGCACATAGAAGTCAAATAACTCATGGGTATGGGTTGGACTGTGTTCTCCCCAAAATGTGAAGTCCTAGCCCCCCACCAATACTGATGAATGTGGCATTTGGAAATAGAGTATTTGCAGACATAAGTAAAGATGAGGCCATTAGAATAGTCATAATCTAATATGATTGGTGTCTTATAAGAAGACACTGACATGCATAGAGAGACGGCACTGTAAAGAGTCAGAAGAAAACAACATGAAGATAGAGGCAGACACTGGAGTGTGAATCTACAAGCCAAGGAATTTCAGGAATTACGGGCAACCACCAGAAGCTAGAAGAGGCAAGGAAGGGATCCCCCCTTAGCCAGAACCTTCAGCACCTTGATTTCAACCTCTGACCTTCAGAGCTGTGACAGAGTAAATTTTTGTTGTTTTAAGCCACCTGGTTTGTGGTACTTTGTTACAGAGTCCTAGAAAACTAATACACTCACTTAGGTAAAAGCCTTGTCAATGATGTGGCCAGGCTTTTGACCCTAGACCTCACCTCCTAAATCTTCAGTCCATTGAAACATGGTCTCCAAAGGGGATTTTCCTATTTGCTACATATTTGCATCAGCTATTAAAAACAAACAAACAAAACAACAACAACAACAACAAAAAACTACTGATGCCTCTACTCTGCCCGCCTGAGACTGATTTTATGGACCTGGCCTCTTGTGGAGCTTGGGGTTTCTGAAGTTCCCCAGCCAAGTCTGAGAACCACTGTCCCAGTTAATTCCACTTCTCACCACTTGGGGACCCATCAGAACAAATCCACCCCCTCTCTCCAAAGGCCAGTCCTTCTAAAACACAATGCCCATTCTCCTATTCCCTCTGAGCCACCTGTTTTTCAGGCTACAGATTCCTAGGGGGTCCACTGTTCAAAGAAGGAGCCTATAAATGTACCAATTCGAGAAGGAAGCAGGGCAACATAGATTAGCTGTGAACATGGTAGGAAGTTGGAACTAACCATTATCATGCTCACTGTCTATATTATTTTCCACATAGTCCTGGTGCTCTTCCCCAAAGTCACGGCTCAGTGGAAGAGGAACATCTCAAAGAGAACTTGCCTTCTTAACTCCCCACTGGATGGCCTCTGCCAGGCAGTGTTGGCCTGTCAGATGGGCAGCCATGTCTGCTGAGGATCATGGTTAGCAGGGAGAGGAGGGGTCAATAATGGGACCTCAGGAGGTGGAGAGAATGGGTGGGTTGCCTTCTTGCATTTTCACATTGCCCAGAGTGGGTGAGAGACGAGCAGTTTTGCTCCTGAGTGTGCTCTACGTCCAGAGGCTCCACCGCCCCAAACATACCAGGAAACGAAGACAGAAGCAACATCAGCTGATCTGGACCCTTGTCAGACAACAGCCTGTGCACGCAGAGGTGCCATGCTGCTTGCCACTCTCTCTTCCTCCATCACACCCTTCTCTCTGTCCCTCAACAAAATACTGTTTGAGTATCTCACATGCACTAAGGACTGGGAATATGTCAGGGAACAAGATGGATAAAACCCCTTTCCTCCTGGAAGTGTGCAGAGAACCAGATCAGTGAGGGCACCTGCCGCAGTTGGCCCCACTCGGGACATCCTGGGGAGTGAGGATAGGAAGAAGAAAGGGCAACAATCAACATGGTAACATACTGCCACTATGAAAATTTTGGGGGTTACCTCAAAAATTAAAAATAGGATTATCATATGACCCAGAAATTCCACTTCTGGGTATTGATCTAAATAAATCTAAAACACTAATTTGAAAAGATACATGCACTCCTATGTTCATTGTGACATTATTTACAATAGCCAAGGTTTTGAAGTAACCTAAATGAACATCAATAGATGAGTGGATGAAGAAGACCTCCCTCTCTCTCTCTCTCTCTCTCTCTCGCACACACAAATATTACTCAGCTATAAAAATATCTTGTCATTTGGAACAACGTGGGTGAACCTAGAGGGTATTACGCTAAGTGAAATAAGTCAGCCAGAGAAAGACGAATACCGTATGATTTCACTTATTCATGGAAGCTAAAAAATAAATAAGTGAACAAACAAAACAGAAAGAAACTGACAGATCCAGAGAACAAAATGATGGTCACCAGATGGGAAGGGGTCTCAGCAAAAAAGGAGAACAGAGTTAAGAAGTGCCGCTTGCCAGTTATGAATATAATCACAGGGATGTGAAGTACAGCGCAGAACACACCTGTAGTCAGTAACACCATAATAACTAAAAACACACATTGTCAGATGGGTACTAGATGTATTGAGGCAATCATTTCATAAGGTATATAATTATCTAATCACTGTGTTGTACACCTGAAACTAATATAATACTGTATGTCAACTATAATTGAAAGTAAATTTGAAAAAGACCATTCACCGGTGTCCTTGACTGACTGGAAGTAAATACAGGGAAGGCGGGGAAGGTGCACAGGCAGGCAGGTGCACAGAAAGTAGTGCATGCTAACCCCCACAAGTACACATGGATGGGAAGGCGCTGACGGGAAGGCAAAAGGAAAAACTTACATCTGACATCAATTGAGTTCACATCAACCAGGTGGGTTTCTGGCACTCCCACTCCCCCCAAGGTGAGGGCTGGCAGGGAGCAGAGTGCTTGCACTATCTAAGGGACCCAGCTCTAACGGGGCTCATGACCTACTTGTTTACACTCACAATATTCAACATGTGCTACTGGAGGCTCTGTGCGCAGGGGGACTAAACTTAACGTCACTTGGAATCACACAAAGTTTGGAGGGCTCCCCTACTACAGCATTTTGTTGACAAGGAGTGGCGCATAAATCTGGGGCCCGGGAGCAGCCATTTAAAATCACACAAGAGGCAGGGTGCTCACTCACAAGGGTGAGGAGAGGAAGACAGGTTTCACCCATCCTGCAGGGATGCGTCTAACGCACAGGAACCGCAGGAAAGGCACAGGCAGGGGAAACATTGCAAACCGTGGGAACCCGACCGGAAGTCTGCCTGATGTGCAAGTTCTGTCCCTTTTAAGACAGTGACTGGGAGTCACGGTTCATCCTTCAGCAAACTTGCTGGCAAGCAGCTGAGGCAGCACGAGGAAACAGACGGACTCGCCTGAATCCGGGGGTGTTTCCTCTGCTGATCACCCGGGTCAGCGCTGAACTCTGGAAACCCTCACAGAAAAGTGGGACTCTTCACTCATTTCCATCGATTTTCCAATTTTGGTTCAATTGTGTTTGTCTTTTTTTTTTTTTTGCTGTTTATTATGGGGCTAGAAATGCTTAATTCAACTCCCATAATTATATACTCATTGTAACTTAACCAAAACCCAAATGAAAAGATAATGAGCTTGAAACACATCTGTCGCCAAAACAAACCTTAAAAAAATGGAATAATCCACTACATTATCACTTTGATTTATGTATCGAGACTTAAAAACATTTTCTATCAGCAAAAAGAGAACTGAGATGAACACAGTCACTGCATCTTATCTTTCCCCTGTAAGAATTTTCAAGCACCCTTGGGAGAGCTCACGGGGTCTGGCAAAGCTGGTATATGTTTGTATGTGTGTGTGTGTGTGTGTGTGTGTGTGTGTACACACACACATACAAGGTGGCAAAGAGAGAGCTGCAAAGTCATGACTTGTCTCCAAAGGCCACAACATGGCCGCATGCAGCCACATACCAGGGAGGGATGGAAAAAGAATGGAAGAGAAAACGAAGGTAATGGACTCAATATGTTCTTTTTTTCCTCCTGCTTTCCTATCTTTTGACTAAAAACAATCACATTTTCCAAGTGACAACCACAAGTTTCAATGCAGTTTCATTTTCACCCTCCCTTCCAATAATTCCCCATTTCTAGCTACTGTTTCCTACCCTCAAGGCTAAAATCTTAGTGTCATTTCCAACCCATTTTGGCCTATGCACAGGAACCGCAGGAAAGGCACAGTAACTAGAACTTGAACTTTAAAGAGTGTTCAAACCATGCTAAGCCATGAAAATACATACATGCACATGGTCATAGCCTCTGTTCTCAAGTAATTTACAGTCTAGGTCAACGTTGGCCAACAGAATTTTCTATGATGATCGTGATGTATGTGTTCTGGCCAGCACAGTAGCTACCAGCCACAGGAGCTCCTGAGTACTTGAAATTTGGCTAGTCAGACTGAAAACATTTTTATATGTGCTTTTAATTACTGGAAATTAGAGTTTAAATAATTACAGGTGACTAGTGCTTACTGCAATGGATAAGAAAGGTTTAGACAAAGAGGAAGGGGACTCTTTAAGGCAACAAATGACAGTGGAGCGTATGGAACATGACAAGTGCTGGCTACAGGGAAGGACAGGAGAGATTAGAAAAAGAACTCAATCATAGAAGACTCAGGTGGAGGATGATGGCTTCTCAGAGGCAGTGTGTCTAACCTAGTATCTTGTGAGAAGTTACAGCATAGAAAGCAGAAAGGAGAGGAGAAGGCATTTCTGACCTAAGATCTGTTTAATCAGAAACACTAAGAGGAATATACGCAGAGCACCTAAGGGAAATCTGGCAGTTACTGCGGGGCAGATGGTACTTGTAGAAGGTCAAGGTTGCCACCCATGCCTGTCAGGTTATGCCATGTTGGGAGCAAGAAATCCCAGGATGGGGCAGGTTGGCGGTGGGGCAGAGGGGCATGGATAGATGGATGGATAAGAATCCCCAAGGTGGTCAGGTATGTTGTGTTGAAAGGGTCAGGAGACTTTCCGACTGAGTGTGGTCTGCAGGAGGTATGGAAGACACCCAGGAGAAAGGGGAGGGCCGAGGCCGTACTTGAGAGGTCGTACATGATGAAGAAGAACATGTGCGACCAGAATGGGAGAGCTGACACCAGCTACACCTACTAACAGTTACATACGATGTTACCAAATATCCACATATGCAAATGGGTCCCAAGCTTCTGGAATTTGTGATGTTCACAAAGGCTAGATGTTGGAATTAAAAAACAAATCTAAATACTTTGACACCAAAACTAGTGCAAGAACGTTAAAACACCCTGGGAAAAACCAAAGAGCAAGGGTATGGACTGAGGTCCATGTGTCTGTCACCTGTTTGAGACAAATGACCTAAAAGATGTGTGGGATTGCACACAACCTAAAGAGAAAAAGCAGAGATGGAATGAAGAGAGGTTCTAGGGGAAAGTGGTGGTGTGCGTACAGCAGAGGGTTTGAGAAAGAGAAGAGGTTGAAGCCACTTGACTCTGACAGGGAGAGGGTCATTGATTTTGGACAAAGCCTTGCCCCTTCCCTCTTCCTTCACCTCCCCTTCTGCCTCCTCGCCAAGGGTAAGGACAGAGCCCACAATAATCAAGGCCTCATGAATAAGTGGTCGCTGAGGAAACAGAGGTATCCACTTAAATGAACTCAAATAATTCTAGATGATATGGCTGTTCATAGTGTATGTTTTGGTTCACACAATACTCTGTTTCCCTTTATAGATTTCCCCTGTACAGCCATGTGGAACTATCTCATTTCCACCTCAAAGGCAGAAGACACCATTGACTGCAGCCCCACACCTTCCCTTGCTCATGAAGGAGATGTGTGCCTTTCAGCTCACCTCTCGGTCCAGCAGTGCAGGTGACACAACGGTGACGATGTCTCCTTTCTCCGGATCAATGTAGAACATGTTGGGAGATGGCTTGTCAGGCGTCTGCTGACGGATGTTGTACCTCAGGAGGGCATTGTCTGTGGATGGGTCGTCTGCATCGAAGGCTGTCATCCGCATCACCGTGGTCCCTAAGTGGGCAGGACAGGAGGGCAGGAGATGGTCACTCAGAGACAGTGACAGGTAGGCAGAGCCCCTGTCCCCCACCCAAGCAATGGCACTGAGGTGATATACCAATTGCTTTCCAGATTAAGAAATGGAAAGCATTTCTCCAGCTCTGTTATTTTTTAGCTTTTCTTCCCCCTCCCTCCCCACCCCATCATGTTGAAAGACCTGAAATAAAGAAATCTTTGCTGTTCAGCAGATTGACAGCTTAATTTTTCCTTCTACTGATATGCTGTTCATTTTCCACAGCCTTTCACTCTGTTGAGCATGTGGCTCCATGACAATGGCCTTCATTTTAAAAGCTCTTCTCAAATGACCTCTACGTGTGGGGTCCTAGACTAGGTGTTGGGGAAACAAAGACACAAAATGGCACATTCTGTGCTGCCCAGCAGGTCAGAGATTAGTAGGAGAGGTAGCAGATAAAAATGCAAAAATGATAAGGCATATCGAGTGCACGGAGAGAGGACATTAATGAACATGAAGAACAATCTCATCTAATCTGGAGTGTGGAACAGGAATATGGTGCAGATGGTGAAGGGGTGAGAGGGTGGAAGCAGGGAGAAGAGGGACCCCAATGAGAAAGACATTCTGGCATGAAGGAATGTGAGCAAGTGTTGCTTGTGCACCATCTGTGTGGCAGCCACACCATAAAGATGAGGGTGACGTGAGGAGTACTTGATATGTCAAGGGTGACAAGGGTGTCAGATATAGAGTCCGGCTCACACACAACTGAAATGAAGGGGAGGTGGTATTGGCACATTGAAGGACCACTGAGCAATAGCTAGTGAAAACAAATGCATCCACCCTCTTGGCACCTACCCTTGAGAAACTCACACTAGGGGTTTGTGCAGGGGTGTCATGGCAGGTTTATCCATCCTGGTAAGACACTGGGAAACGACCTAACTGTCCAACAATAGGGGTATTGCCAAAGTGATGGCATCCCCTACACTGAGAAATACTTGGCAGCCATTTACACAAGGTTGTAGATCAAATGTGTTCTAACATGGAGGCCCCTCCAAGATAGAGTATGAAATGAAAAATATCAGGGTGAAGATTAACCATAGCATGGTTTCATTTTGGTGAACCTGCCTGCACACAGAAAATCCCACAATGCTTTATGCATCTCTAGTGCAGGTATGGTTTATGTGTCTAAGTGCATAGAAGGTCTATTGAAGTGAATTTCACATGGGTTATGGTGGTTAAACCTGGGAAAGAAGAGAGGGGACTGGGATTAGGTAGCATGATGAGGGAAAATTCTGGCTCAGTCTGCAATATTTTGGTCATTTTTACAAGGAGAATATATTGCTTTTGTAATTATAATTTAATTTAAAAGGATCATAATCTTAAGTACTCATAGAAGCATGGTCTACAGCAGAATCAGACACATTTTCCTGATGGTCTTGGCAATTGTGAGCCATTGTATTTGGCTCAGGGTAACCATAATTTTTCATGGCAGATGAGTCTTCTATGACTGTATAATTCCATCCTTGGATCCTGGATACTTTTGGACCCACAAAGTGTGACCTAACTGGTAAGAGACAAAAGCTATAGACCTGTTGTTCTTGGTAGAAATATTCATCTATAGAATATATTGAAGCTTAAAGGAAACAATTCATCTAGCTCAACTACCATGCCAGTATTCCTTTCACTTTTATAACAGTGTTTCTTAAACCATCAGAACCAGTTTACATTTTCCCATGATTGGAATCAGATTATCAGCCATTAGGTCTGACTGATCAGGTAAATGAGGGGACTCTGGCCAGCCTTAGGCTGGATCAATTTGTTAAGCAGTCTCAGTTAATTCCACCAATGTTGCCATGAAGGCTGATGCATCAAGCTGTTTTGTCTGATGTACCTTGTTTCTTTGTCCTTCTTTGTTTCTTTGTGGAACTGGAACTGCCACAGGGCAAACTTCAGGGTCTAGTGCAAGAATAGAAAATTCTTGGTGCATGCAGACCCCTTCTTTGGAAGATATCAGCAGACCAGCTGGCACTGTTTTCCATGGAGCCACACTGTGGAATAGCCACACTGTGAAATAGCCACACTGTCAACCTAGTGGTCCAGCGGCTATTCCCAGTTCATTACTTAATGTGATGAGTGACATAGGAAACAGGTCTACCAGGGGAACCTCCCCCAGGCCTGTACCACATGAGGTCTTTGTGGCCAAAGGCATGGAAGGAAGCCTCAGACCCATTCAATCCACACCAGTGTCTGGTTAAGTACGAGTGACCCAGTGCCTTGCACTTTGTTAGTGTCTAATGAATGCTTGATTGATGGAATCCGTGTCCTATTTAATCTGTCTTTAACTGAAGTCAGAGACAAGTAAGCACAAGAGTATAAAAATGAAGTCATCATGGCTTTCTACTGTCACCATTTGCATTAAAATAATTAGAGGAAGAAAACAAACCTCCCTGGTTGATGAATTTTCCATTTTCCCTTGGAAATTCAATGATCATGTCTTTTTTGGTTGTTATTTTTACAGATTTGATTAACATGATACAATAAAAGTTTACCCTAGAATATTCCAAGGTTACACAGAAATAGTTTTTATTCTAACAAATTGTTAGGGAGTAAACGTACTTGCTCTTAAGCCCTGCCTTTGTCTTAGCTCAGATATAAACATTTACTTGACTTGCCTCCGAGGCCCACTCTGTGAAGCCAGAATAATGCTCCATAATGTTATGTAAATAATTGAAGAATACAGCTTTGAGGTGACAATGTTATGTCTACATTTTGGTTTTTACTAACTCAACCCTCCCTGAGCCTTAATTTCCCATTTACAATGTGAGGATATTAGTGACACTTTTGTCTTTGTTATTGTAAAGAGTTAATGGGATAACATTTTAAAACACCCAGTACAGTGCCTGGTGCACTGGCTTTCTGAAAAGGATCCTTCTACCACTAAATCTACAGGGCAGGCGGGGGCCTCAGACAAAGGAGCTCAGTTACATTGTCCATAGAACCTGAAATCTGGTACAGAGGGTGAGTCCTGGTGCCTGTGATATGCTCAGTGTCCCTGCCTCACACTCCCCCTTTTCCCTCACCCATGGTCTTGGTTTCTACATTTGGCTTTCTACTATGGAGATCACAAGTCTATACCAACACACACACACACACACACACACACACACGGTAGCCTACACTGCTTCTCCTTGTGGTACTCTAGTTGCCTTGCAGGATCAAGGCTCTGTCCTGAGTCCCAGCCTATTTTGTGGGTCCAATATCCTCTTCTTGTCAGCCATTTCCATGGGGGCTGGGTCCAGGTTTTCATACATCCAGGTTCTTCAATGGCTGGTAAACCTTCACACATTTAGCTTTTCCGAAATTGTATGCAAGAACCTCAGATTCCATGGGCTCAGCCGAGAAACAAATTTGGGAAACGAATTTGGGAAATATGCTTAACCCTAGTTAAATGGGTTTTCCCTCCTGGAGGACATCTTGGTACCCTTCATAAGCAAATGCATGCTGCAGATCTCCCAGAGGGCAGAATCTGCAGCATTTCTTTGTTGATGGGCCTCTTCATTGAAAGAACATCTTATTTGATGGGCCACATAGTTCTAAATTTGAGCTCGTGAAGGGTACAGACTATGTTTAGTACACCATTGTTAGCTCAGTATCTGACACATAGTAGGCCCTCTACTGATGCTGTTTGAGTAGAAATGCACTCTCTTAATTCACTGTAGCTTTGCCTTATTCCATATTGACTAGAAGGCACAGATAACTTGTCTACTGAAAAGGGTGGACAACGTTGTCTGGGCATCTATCACATGTGGGCCTGTTTCACCGCCTCCTCTGAGCTCCTTTTTGCCCCTGGGAGGCCCTTGCTGGAACTGGATTCAACAGTCATGCACCAATTCCAGGCCCAGGGTGGTGCTAATCAGGTAAGTATCAGGACAGCTGTTCCAATTGCCTAAGGGTGGCAGCTGTGCCTGACCCTGACTTGAAGAAGGGCTCCTTCGTTTCCATCAGTCCAGCAGCCTCACATCAGTGCTTATCTTGTGCCTATGCGTACTCCCCAATGGCAGAGAAATGACAATTATATGACAGACACGGGTGTGAGTCCTTCACACAGTACAATTTCAGTCTTCTCCCTGTCACAATATTCTCCTGAGTGTCAAAATAAACGATAGTCACCCTGTTGCTCCCAGAGCCAGAGCCAGATAAACTAGCAATGGCCCCTCCAAAGCAAAATAAAAGCATGACAAGTTGATAGTTGAAAGTCTCAGGCTGGGCCATTATTTTCTTTTGTTGTCGGACACTGCTGCCCAACATGACAGGTTGGTGAACAATTATGATAGTTGTCTTGGTCAGATAGCCCCTTCTCTGATTAAAGGAAAGTGCTGCCCAGCATCGTGACTTGAAAGCTGGTCTTTGAAGTTTCACTTCCCTGTGACTTCAAGCAGAGTGCAGATCTGATGGTGAGGGGTTTTCAGTCCCCGGGAAAGGTCAGCCAGCTTCAAGCGGGAGGCTCAGTGCCACTGGTGATGAAATGATCCTGTTCGTGAAATTCCTTTGACTTTAGCCTGAAACCTTTTCTTCACATGATCAGATGTGTCCGGCGCTTTTCTCTTTTTAAACCATGCTCCTATAATCAAATAATATATTGAGACAAGGATGTTCAAGTCTATATTTGGCACGGGATTTCTGATAGTATAGTTGGGGCGAATGCATCTTTCCAGGGAGGTATGTACCAAAAAAACCAATATGAGCAGGGAGAGATGTCGCTGAGTGAGCTCTTCGGATGTAACAAATGGCTCATCGCCATAAAGGGTTGAATTTGTGAGAGGAGGTAGTGCGTGTTAAAGCCACACAAACACTGATCTCTGTGATCAGTGCAAGAGATGTGCCCCTAAGGTCACCAACACCAGAACATGACTGTGTATGCTGCATTCCATGACTTACCCTTGGTGTGCTTACTTCCCCGTGGCAGGAGCAAGCCCGCATACGAGCGGCACCTCAACTTGCTCAGCCAGGTGAGAAGGATGCGGAAGCATCTTGTACCCCGCATCTTGTCTAGCTGGACTGGTGCTAATTTGAAACTAATTTCTCTTGATGGTTTTTCAGGCTGAGGGGGTTCTGGGTACCTTGATTCCAAATGCCCCACCTGAGAGTTCTAGATGTGGGATGATAAACCAGCCAAAAGGAGTCTGTTATCCTACAGGCCAAATATTATTTTTTTTTCAGATAGAGACGACTGTCAGAGCACAGACAAGAGAATGGTCGCGAATGTAACTGTGGTGGTTCAGGGCACAGACCTCAGCTATTCATTCAACTCATCATCAGTGACAGCAACCTGGGGCTGCTTTCTGACCCAGCAGGTGGACACAACTTAGTTCTCTCCTAACAGCCCTGAACGGTGGAGAGAGCTCTAGGTGGGCAAAGTCAAGGCAGAACAGCGATAGAGGCACCGTTAGGATGTGGGCGGGCTTATTTAAAATCCCAACTCTCCATCTGGCAGCTGGGCATCCCCGGGCAAGTCCCTTTAATAAACCCCATTTTCATTTACAAAACAGCGCCTCCTTTAGTGGGCTGTTGTGCGCATTGGATAAATGAATGCAGTGTTTCTCAAGCTTTATTTTTTCCATCATCGCCCCACCAAGAGCCTTTTAAGACCTTTTCTCTACTTGCCACTCCCCTCAACAGAAAAACTGTATCTATTGGAGCAGGACAGCCCTTTGAAGGGCTGCAAGCCATTGTAATGTCTAAGCTTTCTACTGTTCTCCCCAAGCACCAGCTTCTCCTCCATGCGGGTGACATTGTTCCCAGTCAGATAATTTCAATGAATAATAAAGTCCAGTGCCTAGGCCACGGTAAATATTCAAGAGCTATACATTTTATTGTTATTTTTATTGAATGTCACCCTTGGCAACTCAGTGCTGGGGGGACCCATCGCTGTGTGCAATGATACTAAGCAAAATATCATTAGGACCCCAACCACTTAAGAGCCCAACGCAGGCTGGTTCTGGGACTCACAGGGTCTATAGGAGCAGGAGCTAATCAAAGTCTTATAAGGAAACAATTCCTTTCTTCCCTAGACAAGCCTAGAAACTTGGGTTGAGGGTGCCCATGCATGAATCAGCTTCCTCTGGCCTTATCAATGTTTCTGTGTATACAGGAATTAATAGGAAAACGGTCAAATGATTAGTTGACAAAAGATAACCAAACCAATCTGATAGGTATCCATAGGCAGCCACATTCTGCGGTGTGTGCACTCCTGAGAAGTCACCCATGGAATGAATTGTAAATAACGTCTTATTTTCCCATTGATCTACATTAGCATTTCAGACCCACTTTATCCTCATTTGAGGGAGTGTCCAGTTGGAAGCTGCTCCTCGTTATTCACTTTAAGTTTTCCTGCTTATCTCCAAGACACTGTCCGAGCAGGTGGGGCGGGAGACAGAGGCTGCCAAAGAAAGCCCCGTCTGAACCCTTAGGGAGCAGAGAGAAGCACTTCTTCTCTGACTTTGAGGAGGAAGGAAGCAGGATTAGACCCAACACAAGGCCTTGAAGACTTAGCTTTGCTCCTGTGGGGGCCACTTCCCTGGGTCCTCCAGTTGTTTGGGGAGTGTCGTTCACCAGCACAAAGATTCTCTTATGTTTTTCGTATGGTGGTTAGCCTGCGCTTTAGACCCAGGAAGTTCTTAATAATGTGAGTTTTGATGCAGATGTCAATGGCTTTTGTCCACTTTGTTGACAGTGGCCCAGACCCACTGGGGTGACTCTCTGACCTCACTCCCAAAATGGGGTCATGGGAGTTGGGCCAAGAGTGAGATGCTCAGATGCCACCAAAAGCCCACACAGGTAACTTACATGAGTAAAGTGGTTTCAGTACACTTAAGAGTGGTGGGGATGATGGCAAACGAAAGAAAGTATGTCCTGCCTAAGGGGCAGTTACCTTCTTTTAGCTCAAGGTAATTGTTGCATTTCTGAAACGCAAATCTGGAGGAAAAAGACCTTTTGATTTTTCAAGAAAAAATGGGAATTTGAATGTTGCATAAACTGCAAAAATGATTACATGTTAGACACTAGTTCAAATTAAAAAAATAAAAAGGTCACTGAACGGAATTAAGACAGCCAAACAAAACAGGTTGTATGGTGGACTTTGGTCTAAGCTCAGTGACTTTGACCTTCAGGAAAGCCAATTCTTTTCCCCAAATATGTGAACTAAAATGCTGTTGATGTGTGCCCTGATCATAGATGACAGCTTTAAAAAATGGCGCATCCACTTTAAACAGATCACTTCTCTTCCTTCCACCTCACTTTTGCAGCAGGGGAGTTCCTTTACATGGCTCCAGGACCCAGCAAAGCAGGAGGCACTAGACTGGAGATACAATGAAGTAAATCTGCACTAACTTATGTGATCCTAGAGTAACCCCAGGAAGTATGTTATATTGTTAAGGTCATTATATAATTGAGACAAGACTGAAAAAAATCACAGAGGTAGTTTACCCAATGAGTCAACACTTGAACCCTACTTCGCAAAAGAGACTGTGGTCCAGACTGTGACTTGCTATCTAGTGCCATTTTCCTTTATTATTTCACTCCTTAGAAATATAACCCTAATTTTAGCTGTCCACATTGCTGACTAACTGAGATACTAGATGTTCTCTGGCAGCTACTGTGGCCATGGAATATGGTTTAGACAATGGATATAATTAGAAGTATTGGGCATGAGAGTCCTGGGAAGGTTCCTTAATAAGGGATCTGACCAGGGATTATGTGCTTTTGTAAGCCCCTCACTTACTGCTACCTGGAATAAAATGTGATGACTATAGCTGCAGCAGCCGCATTGGACCATGAGGTGGCCCTTCAAATGGAAACCACAGGGTGGGAAGGCAAAGCAGAAAAAGAGTTTGAGTCACTGAGTCTCTGACGACCATGGAGCTTTAAGAGAAGCCTGAAATGCCTCCCTCCAGTTTCATTTACATGAGCAAGAAACAAATTCAGAAAGGCAAAAGCCAATCTTTTTGAGCCAATGTCGCTTTGGGTTTGCTATTCCATGTAGTCTCACCTAATCTTCTCTGATAAAGGCAGAAAGCAAATAGAAAATGAGTAAGTGCAGTTTATTATATACTTAGCATTACCCTAGAAAGTACATTTTGTTGCTTTAGTCTAGAGATAAATGATGCTAATTTAGACAAAAGTGTAAATATCCAGTCAATTCCTCAGGTATGTTCAAAAATTCAAATTAGTTTGTGCTCACCCAAAATGCCATGAACCCAGGGATAATCTTTCTGTCACCTTAGCTGTGTGACTCTCTTTGGCCAATGGGACAAACACAGGCTTGACAATGCTTGTGCACTGGAGTTTGTCCCCTGGAACCCAGTCACCATGGAAAGATGTCTGGGCTATCCTGCTAGAGGAGCAGCTTATCTGGGGACTAATGCTCTCTGGCTGATACCCCTAACTAACCATCAGGCATGCAAATAACTGGCTGCAGTTTTAAACCATTAAGTTTGGGTATATTTCATTAAACAGCAACAGATAACTGGTAAAGGCGTATTAGTAAATTAATCTTCACAAACAAGCTATAAATTATTGCATAAAAATTGCATAAATAACTGCATAAAGAAATAGCTTGTTTTTAATGTAATATAGTTGCCATTTAAAACAATCAAATAGCACAATATATTCAGGGAGGTGGACTAAAATAAAAAGGAACAGGTACAATAAGAAAAATGATGGGCTCTGGCTGGTAGCACAGTGGATAAGGTGCCAGCCTGTGAATCCAAAGGTCGCTGGTTTGATTCCCAGCCAGGGCACATGACCAGGTTGCAAGCCAGGTCTCCAGCCAGTTCCGTAGCTGGAGGCAGGTGAAAGGCAGCCATACATGCACATTGCTCTCTCTTTCTGCCTCTCTCTCTTCCCCCCTCTCCAGAAATAATTAATAAAATCTTTTTAAAAAAATGATGAGACTAAACTGCAGCCCACTTCTTGAATGTTGGGGTTCAGGTGTTACTAATGATATTCCCACTAAATCACCACTAAATACAGTATGCAGATCACTGAATATTTCAGTTGCCTAAGGCATTTGGTGGGGGGGGGGGGGGGGGGGAATTGAATCAAACCGGAACAAAGTATACACTCCTGATACAGATTTGAGTGGAGTAAGTACATTCAAATAGGGGGGCAACTCTGTTCATGAAACTAAGAATGCCTTACATTTTGAAACAGTTGCTCACTTCCTTTCATCGCAGCCTTGAGCGCCCATGTGCAGCTGCAATTACCACGGGCTTGATTTGAAATGCAATAGACTTCTCTCAAATTTGCTTCACCTCCCTGGAGCCAGTTGTGTTTTTAAGTACAAATTGACAGGCAAATATGTAATAAGTTATGACAAGTTGAGCAATGGTTGTCTCCATCTGTGTTCAAAGGTTGTTTATTTTTATACTGATGAAGAGATGGTGGCGACAGAACCACCTTGTGATTATTTCACTCCTTCAGTGGCTCCTGCACATCGCTTCCTCTTCACAGCGCCTACCTATGCCCTACTTTTCTGGTGAGCTGTTGTCTAATTAAGCCGCAGCAGGCCAGAGTTTAGGACAGATACCTGGTTTTGTGACATACGGTAACATCTGGCTAAAGCTTGGGTCCCCTTTGTCGTGATGAACTTGACTGCCCCATTTCCTCCTCATTTTGCCCAGAAATTTAAGGTAATATTTTTCTCAGACCTATTAAAAATTCCATTTAATCTTTTTCTCTATCATTTCTTTCTGTGCAGCTCTTTTAAAAGGATACAGGCTATTCAATGCTAAATGAACTGATCTAAAACACTTCAAAAAAGCAATCTTTAAATAGAATCTTTATCCTCAATATTCCAAATAAGAAATCCTCATGTTGGATTACCATCAAGTAGCTGAAATTCTCAAATATAAAAATCTTCAATGAAATTCTAGAAACAAGAAGAGGAAATTGTGTGTCTTGGGGAGGGGAGAGGAAGCGAGGATTAAATCGTTTAATCAATTTAAGGGATTTAAAATTTTAAAAATCTTGTTTGTTTTTTAAAGATTTTATTTATTTAATTTGAGAGGCGGAAGCAGAGAGGAAAAAGAGAAGGAGAGAAACATTAATGTGTGGTTGCCTTTTGTGCACCCCAACTGGGGATCTGGCCCGCAACCCAGGCATGTGCCCTGACTAGGAATTGAACTGGCAACCTTTTGGTTTGCAGACCAGCACTCAATCCACTGAGCCACATCAGCCAGGGCTAAGAGATATTTTAAAAGCAATTCTAGTTCTCCTTAGAGCAGTCATTTTTTAATTAGGGAGATCATCCTCCAGGGATGATGGGCTATGTCTGGATACATGGTCTGGTGTCCCAGGTGGGGTGAGGTATATGGTACTGGAGGCCAGGGATACTGGTAAACATCATACAATGCTCAGAACAGCCTTACAACAGAGAACTTTGTGGCCCAAAATGCCCACAACCGTTGAGGTTGACAAACCTTACCTTAGAATCATTCACACCAGTGTCCCTAAAAGTAACGTTTCTTTTAAAATTGCGCACTTAAATGATAGAAACCATAATTGCTCTCTCTTCTGAAACTCTCTCTTCTAGATTTGAAGTGTGCTGAGGATAGAGATCCTGTCTTTTCTGTATTTATTGCCCACCCAATGGCTCAAATATTAATATCATTAAATATGCAAATTCAGTATAGTATATAATACTTAATAATGTGTTAATACTAACAACAGTTAATTTTTCTAATTAAATTTGTATGTTCAAAGCATGAAAGTTGTCAATGGTACCAAGATAATGCTTTGTGGGTAGAAAGATTTCTGTAAACATTTGCAGAATGCATGAGTGAGTAAATAAATGAATAAGGTGAATGAATGAACAAAACAAATGCTTTTATTTCTATTACAGATTAAGATAATAATAGTGGAATGGGAAGCAGGTGAATAACTTACGTCTGACTGGCACTAATTAATTCCTAGGTAAATTCTGAACAATAAGCCAACTGTCCTTATCATTCATATCTATTTTAAGAGCAAAGGTGAAGCAGTTTTGCTCTTTAAAAACATGGCGTAGCTTAGGCTAGACAAGACTGGGGTAACAAACCAAATCTGAAATTTCCATAAGATGCATAAGATGAATTCTTCCCCCGGACTTAGTACATTCTGGGGGCTCCCTTCCAAGGGCAGTTTCTCTCCCAGTTGTGACATGAGGATCCAGACCCTTGCCCATGGGGACCACATAGTTTCCTGGTTGTTGTAAGAAGAGCACAGAGTTGCAAAGCTACATGCCGACCCAGACCCATGTACTGCCTCCGCCTGAGGCAGAGGCACCTTTTCCTGCCACCTATTGGCAGATGTGGTGTCGGAGGCCAGCTCAGGAGCAGGGCCGGTTTCATGGGCCTGTGACCTGTGTCGTTGCCCAGAGCGCTGTGCTCAGACGGGCCTCATACTTGGTTAATGCTCTGCTGTCACCCTCTTGACATTCTTAATGGTTATTGAACAAGGGTCCCTGCATTTTCATTCTGCAAGGGCCCCCATACATTACATAGCAGGTCCTAGTCAAGAGCCAGGAGCCAGACATGCGAGAGGCCTGGGAAGTGCCCAGGGACACCAGGACTTCCAGAGGCTGTGGGGTTCTCAGTCAGTGATCCTGCCTTCTGCCAATCAAGCCGCAATGCAGAAGCCTTCCTTTTCATCAGCAGGGCCCTGGCTGCTTCTACTCATAGAGCTCTTGACTCCCCTAACACTTCTGCCACAATTAGGTGAGAAGCATTATGTAATGGCACAAAAAATCAAATAGGGTGACTCAGCCTAGGAGATTCTGAACTGCTAATCTGGTGAGGGGTCTGGAGAGTGAAATCCTGAGTATAGATAGGGGCCAGGCAAATGGGGACTGACTTTGACCCTCTACTTAACTGGTTATGTGATTTGAGCAATATATGCAAATTCACACAACCTCAGTTTCTTCACCTGTAGAATGGGCTAACATCTGCCACTGTGTAAAAGTTACTTTGAACATGCATGTAAAATATAAGGGGTCCAATGAGGTGGCCCTTGCAGTAATTCCAGAGAGGAGTGGGGGAGAGAGGGGGAGGGAAATGTGTGGAATCAACACTTGTGAGACACAGTCCTTATTATAACCTTGTCAGAGTAATTAGCTCATTTCCACTTTTAAAGAACTTCTTTAGAGGCTCGGGGAAGTCAGATAACCTTCCTAAAATCACTGCTGGCAAACAGCCGAGCTGGTACTCAGGAGGGCACACAGAAGACCTTCTATGTAAGTATTTGTTCCCACCGTCACACACTTGATTTGGGGCACTGCAATCATTTAACCCTCACCAACCCTGTGAGGTAGGTGTTATTGGCCCGATGTGATGGGCAGGAAAGCTGAGGCAGATGGAGATGAAATCTACCAGGGTATCCAGCTAGTAAGTGGCTCACCCAAGATACCTGTCCCTCCCACTCCTCTCCAGCATACCTCATGTCACGGCATCTCAAATTTCATTTTTCAGGTAGACTAGTTAATTTTCAAGACCCCTCCTTGCCAACTGGTTACAGAACACCCTTGTTCTGACCCACTAGAGCTTGTCTGGGGTGTCTTTGAGCCCCACTGGGGAGCCCAAGAGACAGGCAGGATCTGCATCCCTGAACCATAGCGCAGAACAGATGATCAATGACTCCAGAACTGCACCTGTTAAGTAAATAACCTGCCTAAAGTCACCAGCACGATCAACGAGGGGCTGGAGGGCAGCTGATGACTGCTGTAACAACGTTCAAATGAGCCAGGATACTGAAATACAGCACATCTGAGACCCGAGACTCTGCCTCCAATGGGAAGAAAGTGCCCGCAAATTGCTAGTAGAGCTGAATGTTGCTGATTTTGCAAACATGTGTTCCTCAACTTGATAAGTAAATACATATTGGGTAATATGGTGATGTTGCAAGCTGTTGTTTTATGTCTGGGAAGTAGACTGTCTGTGATGGATGCTAGCGATGACAGTATTTATAAAATAGCATTGAATTAGGAGGAGTTGCTTTATGAGTTTGGAGAAACGGGTCTTGGATGAAGAAGAATACACTTGATAAAGGTTTATCAGGTTGCGATCATCTGAAATTACGCCCTCTGGAGGCTGGGGCTTGCAGCCCGAGGGAGCTTGTCCCTGGTGATCAATGCTGTGTGGAACTGGGGTCATTTCCACTCGCGTTGGCTTCTCTCCACAGTGACTGTCACTTCTGAAGGCTGCTGTTCCTCTTCCAGGCCGTCAGGGTGCCACTCAGGGGATAACTTAGACCCTTAAAGCTAAACGACACATGTTTGATTCACTCTTGTAACCCACTGATTGGAGCCGAGTTGGGCATGTGGTAGGTGCTCAGAGTAAATGGAGAAGAGATCCAATAGTGTCTGGCTCACTCTGTATGAGTATTTTTCATTTCACTCTTTTTTGGGGGGGAAATTGTCTTCCCTGCGCATTCATTTTAGCCTCTGGATGGTGCTGCCTTGCCAGATTGCTGTGTTTTCTTCCTGGAAACAGCCTGGCAGGACAGAGACCAAAGGTACCTGCTTCCCAAGCCCAAGGGTGACAGGCACCTGGGTCAGGCTGGTTCAGCTAGAACCTCCCCTGGGTAGTGCTGGCTCTCCTGTGATGGGGTTGCTGCATAGGTTAAATGAGTTAATATAGGCAATATTCCTCCCAGGGCTCTGTGCTTTCCGAGAATATTGTTAAACAATGGGAGAGGCCTGCTTCAGAGGCTCCACTTCTATAAAGTAGGAGTCTTAGATGAGTGCAAGGTTGCCTTTTCTTGGAGCAATCTTAGGTTGTATCAATAGGAGTAGACTACCACATGCAAGGGAGGTGATCATCACTTTAACTCAGTGTTCAGCCACACCAGTATTTCCAGGGTCTATTTCATGAACCGGGCAACTCAGAGGGAAGTAAAATACAGCCCCTTGCAAATTGCTGAGTTGATCTTGGTTTTTCCCTTAGCCTTGCTTGTCTGAAATTCTTCCAGTTTGCCGAGATCAACTGGTAAACTTCCACTTCAGCCCTGCAAAGGAATGGCCAGGAGAGCTGCCTTCCAGGAGCCAAAGGGCTGAGGGCTGATGTCGCGAGCAAGAAGTGGCAGTGGGAATGTTGTGTTGGTCCACCGTCCTCCATGTTCAAAGTTAGCAGCAGAGCATCTTCAGATCCTTCTCGCAGTCTTTGACCTCTGCTGCTATCATCACATCTCCTCTGACTCTGACCTCCCTGCCTCCCTCCCTTGAGGCAGAGGGCTCTGAAGGCAGGAAACGCACAGATCACTGACTGTTAAAGTGAGCATGTGCAAACAGGTTGTGTGTCTGGGGGGTGATTCCCAGCAACTAAAGGGGCCGGGAGAGACACACAGATTGGAAAAGGGGCTCTTGTACTGTAATATTGTCTGTTACAAAGGAAAATCACCCAGAGGCTGACTCTGGGCAGGTTACAAGATTTATGAAAATGGTAGGAGTCATATTGACAGGGCATTCCCTAAGTGTCTCTTCAGCCCATATCACCTCAGGAACTGGGGGAGACCACAGCTTCCTCATCAGCGTGCAACACAACTTTGTGCTTTGCCCAATCCAAGAATCTCATGTGCTTTCCCTGGTCAGGTTGGTCCCTACTCCAGGAAAGAAATTCTGCCTGTGTGTTGTAAACATCTGTTTAGCTCAACTCCACTCGATCAGGGCCGATTCTGTGCTAGGGCTCAATGAATAAGACAGCCTCAGACCCTCTCCTCACCACATTCAACTGGGAGAGGCAGAGATGCTTCAACACAAAATCACACTGCGGTGTGATGCATGCGCTAGACAGAAAAACATGTTCAAGGTCATTCTGAAAGCATCACATGGAGGGGCACTGTGAATTTTCATGGGTGTAAGATAGCTTACGAATAAATGTTTTTAGCTACTCCCAGCTGAGATTTAGAGTGGGGACAGCTCTAAGCTGTTTTTCCCTGCATTACTGACTGTGAAAGTTCTGCTCAGCCCCTGACTATTTGATTATTACTTAGCATTTAAGTCTTTAGAGCACGTTCTTCCACAGAATAACTTGCCGATGTCTTGAGTGCAATGAGGCATTAAAGACTGAAAAACAGCCCCATTGGCTACCTTCAAACTCTCCCCACTGCTAGGAGAGTGGGCACATTAAAGAAATCTAAGAGCTGGGGCCTTTGAGGCTCTATTGGTAAGTCAAGTTGAAAAAGCACCCAGTTAAATGTCCTGAGCACCCATCATGTCAATCCTTACCTCCCACAGTCCTGAATATTCAGTTTTTCCTGAATTCTATCATTTAAACACACATCTGCCCCAGACAAGACCCAGCAAAACTGGAAGGTACTGCAGCCCCAAAGACCCCGTCTCAGCAGAGGAAACACCAAGATAAGATGCAGGATGCTGCACAGCTCATACATCCTGAGCAACTAGTTTTATCACAAGGTGAGCAGTTAGAAGCCCGCCCCCTGCGGGCTATCGAAGAACGGAATCAGCTAGAATTACGTGAGAGATTAAAGCTTATATTGGGGGTTGAAGGGTGGTTTGCAGGCAATTAAATGCCAGAGCAGACAGACAAGGGAAGGAGGAGACAGTAAAAGAAGACAGAGGCAGGGAGCGGCAGAAAGGCAGCCATCTGTGCATTCTTTAATTGAGCAAGCCTCTACTGAGGACTTGCACATGTTGCCCACAGTGGGACAAGACTGCTGCCCTCTCGGGGCTTACATCCCAGCGATGCTCATGGCTCACTGGCTGCATTTGTTTTCTAGGGCTGCTGTAACCAATTAGCACATACTGGGAAGCCTAAACTCTTAGAAGTTTATTCTCTCACCATCCTGGAGGCCAGGAGGCTGAAATCAAGGTGTTGGCAGTGTCAAGTTTGCTTTGCAAGCTTGAGGGGAGAATCTGTTCTCGCCTCTTTCAGCTTCCGGCAGCTGTCGGCATTCCCTGGCTTGCGGGCACGTCTCTGCTCTGTCTCTACATTGTCTCTTTCTGTGCCCATCTGTTATCTCCTCCTGCCTCTCTCTTCTAAAGACCCTTGTGATCACAGCCCCCCCCCCCACCCCATAATCCAAGGTAATTGCAACTCAAAATCCTTAATTAATCACCCATGCAAAGGTTCTTCTTCCAAATAAAGTCAAATTTACACACTTCAGGGAGCAGGGCTGGATATCTTTGGGGAGTCACAGTTTGGCTTAGCACACTGACTGCTTTTAATGTGTGGGGAGCTGTGCTAAACTCTAGCATACAAATTGGAACTCGTAGAGGTTCTATTCTTATCCCCTCTTGCCTACGGGAGAATAATGGAGACTAATTCAAGATCATATAGCCAGTCCCTGGTGGAATCAGTGTTGGAACTGACTGAGTTGGTGCTGAGCACACATCCTACTGGCCAAGACTTCGGCAGACGGAGGTGGGTGGCAGAAGTGGGGCAGAGGCCAGGTACAAAAAGCACACGTCTGTCGCCCAAAGAATGTTTTGAAATCAGTTTCCCAAGAGCCAATTCAACAAAGTGTGGGCCACTGGGCCTCTGCCCTCAGAGGTCGTGAATTCCATTCTTGGGGTCAGCTAATGATGGACATGTTTTCCAGGCTCAATTCCCAAAGACATGTGAGAGGCCAGCTCCTAAATCTCAAGGTTCCCAAGCCCTCAGAAAGTGTTATCTTTTTAGAAATGCAGCAAAGTGACTCAGGAAGACAAATGTGCGACATTCACTCACACTTAAGCTCTACCATCGGCTCTGCTAGATTTAGAGGAAAGAAATACCTCTGTCCCAGAGGACACATGCTTTATACTTTTACAAAACATAAGACAAGACAAGCTTTTTCCTCATTTCTTTCCAACCTTTAAAGAAAGAAAAATGTGCAGTGTATTTTTTTCCTCTTTGAACCACAGAATGTTTGAGCAGAAAGAGGCTTTGAAATTGAACGCAATCAGAATGTTTTCCTTGAATGTCAACTGATATGGGTTATATTTCCTCCCTGTACTAAGAAATAAGTTTTATGGAGAAGAGTTAGAACCCTGGACCCCAGCCCGTGGATTCAGTTCTCCTTGGATCACGGCTAGAATCATGGCTCATCCTGGTTCCCGTGGTATTGGAGGGAAATAGACAAACCAGAGCCCGTCAGGAAAGGAGAGGAGGCTGGACAGTCTGGATGACCAGGATATTTCTACATAAGGATGTGTTGTAGTACTTGGTCTTGTCTTCTCTGAGAGTCTTAAGTCTTCTTTTTAAGACTTAACAGAAGAAAGGATATAAACAAAGAAAAAAGGAAATAGCCTAGCATGATTGGAAGGTGTCTTATTAGCACGCACCTTCTAATATTGAAATGATTTCATGTTTAAAGGGACTCAATAATTCCACGTGACTCCCAGTTAAGACCAGTGGATGAAACATGGCAGCCCCGGGAGCTGATAGGAAGTCCTGCCTGGTGAGGCGTGAGCTCCATTGCTGAGCGTGTGTGTACAGGTTAAATGACACTTGCTATGGGGTATTAGAAAAAGTCCTGCCTTTGGAGAAAGGTGAGCCCTCAGATCAGCAGCATCTTTGATTCTCACAGGGGTGTGCAAAAACAATGCCAGAGATACTCAAGTTCATGGTGCCAAAAGGGCATGGAAGTGGGTGAGGAGAGAGTTTGTTAGATGCTTCCTCAGCTGATAAACCTGTAAATTGTGCTGACTGCCAGAGTGAGGAATGGGAGAAGAGGAGTAAACAAGGCAACTTTGCTTCTAATCACATTCACTTATTCCACAGAAAGGCACTCAAGGTCACACACAGACCATCAATTCAAGTTAGCTGACGGGGAGGTTTGCTTTGAGTATTCTCAAGAATTCCCCTGATGCTACAGCCATACCTGCTTCAGGCAGCTCACATTTCCTTTACCTCTGAGTTGCTCTTATCAATTAAACACAGCTCCCATTGATGGGAACCTTCATTTAAGCCCTTGTGAAAAATTCCATCTTAATAAACCAGCTGAGTGGCTTGTCTGTTATCCACTCTACTGAAGAGGGTTGCTGTCACATCTACATCCATGAGGGCAGAAGAACTTCAAAAGAACTACCCCAACTCTGAATTCAGATTCAACTGTTTACTGAAGCCTCCTGCCATAGGTGTTTTTATATATCTCATCTCATTTACCTTATTACAATTCTGTAAGTTGACCTAGTTTTGTTGGCTTCTACTTCCTAATAACTTTCTAATATATTCACTTCTCTCACCTAATGCCACTGGCTGGTTTTCTCCCTGAGAGGAGAATCTTTACTTTTCTTCCTACAACCTAGCACCATCTGAAATGTTATGCATTAATTTCTTCAGCTTGTTGATTTCACGATTCCCCCTCCCTTCACCAAATGTAGTAAGGACTTGGTCTGCTTGTTATCGCCAGTGCAAATGTTTGTGGAACAAATGAATGAGTACCTTCCCTGCTAGAGTCAATTTCTCAGATGAGCAGCTCATTGAGTCACTCCCAGCTTGACACACTCCCATGGCTCCTCCTGCTAGATATGGTAAAGATTCTAGAACATTAAGAACCTTCATGACCTGGCTGATGTTTCTCTCTCCTCCTCTCTCCCTCCTTACCTGTCCCCTCCCTGTCCTGCTATACTGAACGTGATGGTCATTACTGCTATGGACATATACTTCCAGTTTTCCTTCTGGCCTGCAGAGGGATGGCACTCACCTCCTTGTTGGATTATAATATAAGTTAGCCCATCCTGGCTGATGCACCCAACTTGAACTTCCTCAAACTTGCCCTGTTATATCACCATCCCTGGGTCTTGGCACATTCTACTCACTCAGACCTGGGGTCTTATACTCCCCTCTACTTTATACTGGTCCTGCTTCACCTCAATAACTTCTGCTCATCTGTTAGGACACTTTGGGGAGTCTGTCCTCAACCTCCTTCTGAGGCAGGATTAAATGGTCCTTCTCGAGCTCACCTCTCTCCCTGGTTACGCTCACTCTAGTCCTCTGCACATTGCATCACAATTGTCTACTCACTGGTCAGTCTCAGCTACTAGACTGTGGCTTGAAAGAGGGCTTGTCATCTCCACAGGCATTTTCCCAATGACTAGAAGGCTCCCAGGTACTGAGGATATAAGTATTGTATCAACTTTTATTGGATGAATGGATGAGCCAACAAATGAATGAGTGAAGAATATTAGATGTGTTCTTACCTATAACTTTTTAAGAGTATTGCGAGAGGGATAATATGCCAGGTGTTTCCCATTTCTTATTTAATCCTCTCTACCCTCTGCAATAGGTATCCTCATTCTTGTTTAAACAGAAGAAAATGACTCAGAAAAAGATAGTAACAGTTTTGAGATCATATAGTCAGATAGGAGGTAGGGGAAGATCCAGCCTCAGGCCTTCAGACTCCTAAGTCCAAATCCACCCCCCCCCCCTTTCTTTCTTTCTTTTTTTTTTTTTTTTGTTCAGAGCTGGGATTTGGGTTCCAGCAGCTCCTTTCCTAGGGGCCAAGTCAGCAGTCCGCAGAGATACAGGTCTTGCTAAACACATCAAGGTCTCCCCTGCAGAATGGCGCTGTGTTTAAAGAAACTGAGGGACAGGTGTGGGACCTGGGTGATGTGCCCTGTGGACTTCACACACTCTGCTTCACCTCTGTTAATCGAACATGTTTCTGGTTTCTACTATCCCCTGTGGCTTCACTTGAATTATTTTTACAGGCTCGTGGAAGCCATGACGTGGGAGGAACATCAGAGCCATTTCGTCTACCTTCTAGTACAATTGGGGAAAGAGTGATTTAGCCACTCTGTTTAAGCATGTTCAGAGACCCAAGGTCACACCTTATAAAACTGCCACCAGCTTCTTTGGCATCTGACTATTGTCGGTGAGATCTTGTGCACTCTGAGCTATAACCAATCTTCTGGAAAGCTCTAGTTCTGCTCTGACTCTTCCACAACTTATCTGCTGATAAAGCTTTCATTGCCAGTCTCCATACTCTGGCCTTGTTCTAACCTGTCAATTTCCTACTCAAAATAGGTGCAGGGATTAAAATGTGCAAGATGGGGCCTGGTCCATGCTTCTGGCAGAGGATGATTCCTCTTCCTATGGTAGAAATAGGTTCTTTGGGGAGAGGTGTTTACACAGAAAGTTCCTTTTGGGCTTGTGGTCAAAGGAGGGGTCACCACTGTGCTGGGTAACACAGGGGTCCTCACCCTGATTTGATGAAGTGGCTTGTACAGATCTTGAGGGGATGACTTTACATTCATCTCTGTGACATAAAATCATCAGTTCATGGCTGCAGTCTGTCTCTGCCTGTTAGGAAATCTGATTCTGTCATCTGACATATCAGCTATCTCTCATCTACTCTGGGTGAGCCATCATTTTGATATGTTATTGATATAAATGCCAAATGAGATAAGATTAGTGCCTAATAAATGTCATCTAGCCAATATTTCTCTTTTCTTTTTAAAAATTATTTCATACACACATATGTGTACACATACTATTTATACACATTATGTACGCACAAACATATACAACATATAGTTGTAAGAAAGAATGCAATGACCCTTCTACCCACCAGCCAGCTTAGGAAATGTCATGTACAATGCCACTGCAGTCCCCAAACAGTCCCTCTCAACCTCACCTCCACTTGTTCCCTCCAAGGGAAATGGTTCTCAGGGATTTTGTCTCCCTTAATCCATTATTCTGTTTCATAGTTTTACTCCTTACCTGTCTCTAAAAATATTAGGGTGTTCTTTTTTTTTTTTTTTCATTTTTAAATTCTCTATAAATGGACCCATACTGAATGTATTTTTCTGTAGATTGTGTTTTCCATGGCATAGAGTGTTCTGGAGATCCGCTGTCAGAGCTTCGGAACCACTTGTCAGACAACAACACCGCCATTGATTCAGCGCTGTTTGGGGCAGTGAGCACAGAGGTTGCTTCCTATCTTGGCTACTGCCAGCCATGGTGCTAGGAGCGTCCTGTCTCTGTGCCCAGGCACGTATGTGAAAATTCCTTGCATTGGAAACCATACGATAAAATGTCCTCACAGGAAAAAGGAAAGAAAGAAAGAAAGGAAGGGAGGGAGGGAGGAAAGGAGGGAGGGAGGGAAGGGAAAGAGAAGAAAAGAAAGATCCTTGAAGGTATAGGCTTAGGAATAGATTGTACACCTTCAACTTTAGTAGTGAATGACAAAGTGGTCTTCAACGGTGTTGCTACAATTTTCATTCCCAGGATCCCTGAACAAGAGTCCCTGTTTCTAAACATTACTGCCAATGCTTGGTATTTCTTGCTATTTACCAATCAGGTAGAGATAAAATCATATCAAATTATGATTGTCATTCAAATGTTACTAATGTCCAATGAGCTTGAGAAAATTTTTTATACTGTTGGTCATTTAGGTTTCTTTTTCTTTGGAATGACTGTGTATATCTCTTAGCTATTTAAAAATATTTTGGCTTTGTTTCCGAGTTTAGGGGGTCTTTATATATTCTGGTGACTTATTCCTTATCAATTATATATGCTACAAATATTCTCTCAAGATAGTGCCTTGAATATTTAGCCCTTTTTAATCATCTTTTTTTTTTAATATCTAAGATTTCACAGAACTATTTGTGAAACAGGCTGATGCCTATATAGCTTATGCTATAAACATTTTTCTAGCAGTTGAGTAAAACTATTGGACACTCTATGGTCATAATCCATTTTTATATTAATTCATTCTACACTTTTTTTCTAGAATTCCAGGCAAGTTCACTGGTATGTAGTTTCGAGAATGTTTCTTTTATCTCTTTTTGTACCTCATTTGCTCATCTCTTTCCTATGATGGTGAGAACCTGAATACAGGCTTTGCTTTAAGCATTTCCATAAAATCACCATAATTTTCAAAAGCTCCTGCCACTTCTTCCTCAGAAAAACAGCTGCAAATCTATGAACCTGTCAGCCATTTTCCTTTGGCTCTGGGAGGTATAGTGAAACCAAGTTGGAAATTTTAATTAGTTAGCTTGCTTCAAGATAAAAATGCAAATAAAAAAGTTTTCGGTTTCACCTGTTTATGAGCCGAAGGCAAAATTAATTAAAGTCAATGGAGAAAAGTAAATAAACATTCTGAAATAAACAAAATAAACATTTGGAAGCAAGAGGTTAAGGCTCATGAAACATGAGAGAGTCAATTACTTAGAGTCATGTGTTTGCGCCTGATAATTTAATCACGTTTCCTGCCCTCTCTCCCATTGGGATGCATGCTAAGAAGAAAGGCTTTAGTGCTCCTTAAGGAATAATAAGGTGATCAAGATGGATTTCTTACCAGGGACATTGTTACATACAAATGCTAACAAAACATTTTTGGACAAAATGCCACTGGATTTTCTGAGTTCTGTTATTTTCATTATAACTTTTTTTCCTCTTTATAAAACTGTGAAATGAGAATTCAGCACATAACTTGGCTGTATTTACAAGGAAGAGAAGTTGTTATTGTGCTGTTGGCCATTTTAATATTTAACTTAGGCTAGCCAGAGAGCAAAAAACAAGTGTTTATGTTGGAGTTGACAATAGAGATGTCAAATTAAAAAAGAAAAAAACACATGAAAAAGGTCATTTCATAGTCTGTAAATAGACAACACATGATAACATTTCCATTTCTTGACACTACCCAGGGGATGTCCTGGTGGCTGTTTTTTTATGGCTACAACCCTTTCAGGAATCTGGGATCTCATCAAAGTTGGGTAGCGTCAGGGGAAGCGACAACAGGTGCTGGAGTCCAGGATCGGGGGTCCTGGCAGTCCCACTACTGGAAATTTACCTGGCAGAGCTGGAAGTGCCAGTATGTAAAGACAGGTCATGAAGAAGACTGATTCTAGCTTGCCCAGGTTTGCAAATTAATAGGGAGAAAGAAACCTAAGAATATGAAATTGGTAGATAAATTAGTGTTATATAGCTATAGCTATTAATGAGAAAGAGGGGTGAGGGAAGGGAGAGAGGGGAGAGAGTTGGGGGAGGGAGAGGGAGAGAGACAGAGAGAAAGAGAGAGAGAGAGAGAGAGAGAGAGAGAGAGAGAGAGAGAGAGAGAGAGAGAGAGAGAGAAGGAATGAGAATCTGTATTGTCATAGAAACATGCCCACAATTTGTTGGGGGTGGCGCAGGAAGACAAGTTTTAAGATGAACTACAGTCTACAGCTCCATGTTTTTATCAAATCAAATCAAAACAAAGTAACACCCTATGTGTAGATATGTATGCATAGGTTAAAAAAAAGGAAAGTATCTGTAGAAAAAATACATAGGAATTGTTAATGGTGATGATGTTGGGAGTGCTGGGTAAAATGAGAGGGCTTTTTGGGTCTGGGTTTATTTCAATTTCATCATTTTTGTGTTTTGAGTTATTACCACAAGCATAAGTTAATTAGGCATTCTGAAGACAAATAAAAAAGTAAACAGGAAGTAAATAAACATCAGCAAAGTGAGAGGCCAAAGAACCAGGTGTTAGAAGTCAGAGGAGCTGATGTGGCGTCTGACAGGCCAGGACCCGGGTCCAGAGGAGCAGGTGTGGCAGAGCCAGGGATGCCCACAGGCCTGGGGGTCCTGGGAGCTCCCAGCTGGGCAGGACTGGAAGGGACATGCACCCATGGGGGCAGAGGTGGTGGAGGAGTTGCATCCTCTGATGGAGTGGGAGCCTGGGACTATCCTGAAGAGACTCGAGCCGCCCCTACTCTGCCCGGGACCCTCTTCTGTTTCTGCCCCAGGCCAGGCCGGCTTCCCACGTGTGTCTAATGAGGACTGTCAGACCTGCCACCTGCAGAGAAGCAAAATCTCCTGGGGAAACTTCAAAGCACAAATTAAGGGGATTGCAATAGACCTGTCAAATCAGAATGTTGGGAGAAGGCAGCTGCATTTATATTTCAAGCCACTTCCCCCAGGAATTCTGAAGGAGGACAGGCCACTGGCTCAGCCTGGCCTGCTGACTTCCTCCTCTCTTCCAGCCTCAAGCTCTTCGCTCATCTCCCCCAAAGGAGTCACCTTATGTTACTTCCCATTCATTGCTGCTATTAATGCCATCACTATGAGGATGACAGACAGTGATGATGATGACAGCTGGCATTATTAAGGCTCCACGCGCCCAGCACGGGGCTGAGTGTCAGATGCATATTTCCCTGGCGGAGAGGCTTTGAGGTCCGGGCAGCTCAGGGAGACCATGCTGGCACGGGTGGCAGAGCCAGGATTCGAACCAGGTCCGTCTGACTTCAAAGCCCGTCACTGTCTACACCGCCTCTCTGCCTCCAACATCAACAACAGTGGTGATGATGACGGCTAATATTTATTGAACACTAACTTAAGAGGCTGGCCATCGTGCTAAGGGTTTCAGGTGCGTTGTTTGATTCAGTCCCTGATGACCCCACGGTGTGAGTACTAGGCTGATCCCCACTTGATAGAGGAGGAAGCCAGCAAGTTAAGAACAGCCTGCCACTGCCGGCCGTGCAGCCAGGCTCTGTGGCGCATCCCCACCCTCAGCCTGACGGCTGCGACGAAGCCTAAAGGTGGAATCGGCCCTCGCTAGAGTTTGTCTTTGGCCTTTGCTGACTCAGCTCCCTCGGGGCCCCACAGGCATATTTGGACACATCCACTTACTCCTGCTCCCTAAACATGTCCTGCCTGGACTTCTGCAAACATTATTCTCAGTGTCTGATTATCTTTCCTCTAGAGCCCATTTCGTAAACTATTTTATTGTTATTCTAGTACAGTTGTCCCAATTTCCCTCCTTTGCCCTCCTCTGCCCAGCTACCTTCCATCCCACAAGTGACTCATGTATCTACCCTTCCTTGAAGCCACCTCTGAACTCACAGAAAGGCGACCCCTGTTCCATGCAGCCACGGTTGGCTGCCTGTTCCACTGTCATAGTACCTCTCATGTCTCATAGTGATGGATCTCTTAGGTGGTTCCCCAAAGCCAGGGGCCCTGTGGACCAATGTCTGTATCCTCAGTGCTTCAGCCAGGGCCCCTCTGCTCTCAACCCAGCCTTGGCCCTGGTACATCTGATTTAGCTGGACTGTGAAAACACTGGAACTGCCCCAGCCTGACTTCCCCCTTTTGCCTGGTGGTCTCGAGAGCAGGGGCCGTGTCTGGCCTGTTGGCTGTGGTGGGGTCAGCAGGCCCCCCTTCCCCGGCACGTGTCTGACTCCCTGTAAGCACTGGGCGATGAACGAACGCAGCCATCCCAACCCCCGACGCAAGCCAGGGTCAGCATCTGGAACCCAGACAGGAAAGGCCTAGAACAGCTGCCACCTCCCTGCAACAGAGGGGAGGGTGGGACGCAAAGGGGACTCTGATCCCTTGGCCCTGCTGTGTTTGGGAGGGCAGAACATGCCTCTTCTGCAACACCATCTCAGAAATTAATTGGAGGCATCAGCCTGTCATTTTCCCAGAGCTCTGAGAGGTGAAATTCAATTAGTGGCTTGTTTCTAGCTAGCAGAAGAAAGAAAGGGAGACTTGTCCACAGGGAAGCAGTGCTGCTACCCTGGGACTGCAGTTTGAGTGACAAAGGACAACTAATTGAAAAGCAAAAGCTCTCCCAGAGCCACTGACATAAAAATTCTGAGGAGGAACACACTGCAGAGCTTCTTAGTGACCCAGGGATTTGCTGATACCAGAAGGCATTGGGGGGATGCAGCTGGAAGCCGTGCATGGTACCGTCATGTGTAGCACAGCGAACCAGATCCACCTGCAGCAATGGCCCGGCTCCCACGTGGGGATACACAGGTGCAGATAACTAGGGAAAAACAAATACAGAAGGTGGTGCACCAGGATGCATATCCAAATCCTCATGGGTGGGGTGTGGTGTGGTTTCCATCAGCCAGAGAGGGCTAAGACTATGAATGGGCAAACAGAATGGAAATGGGTGGGACTAGAGGTCCCAGACCCCCAAATGGATCCATGTTTACACCAGGTTCCATGCGTTTTAGACACTTGAAAAATCTTCATCTCTGATTGACTGTGCAGCTGCCATCCATCAGGGGCAGGTGTGGGAGTTACAATGATAATCTTGGCCATGCCACTTTCCTCGGCCCACCCCATGTGGTCTGAGTTGCACCGCACACTGATTAAGAATTGCACTCTAAAGTCAGAGATGCCTGGGTTCATGTCCCAAGTCTATAACCTATTAGGCCTCTGACCTTGAACTAATTCTGAAATTTCTCTGAACATCAGTATTCACACAGGAAAACAGGATGATAATGGCTCCCATCACTCATGCTATTATTATCATTATTTGATTTGGAAAATGCATCAGATGTTTTTAGCAAAGCAGTTACAGTCACAATTTGTAGAGCAAAGAATAGATTCTCATACAGATGCACATGTGTTTGGGAGTCCCAGAATCACATGTATGGCACTTGGATGGGAGCAGGGACTTTGGAAATGGATCCTCCCCATGATGCTACATGCAGAACAAATGATAAAATTAGTTTTAGAAAACAGTAGGTTTCATGTGTTGGAAAAGTGCTACTAATTCCTTGCCCCTTTCATCCTACTTCTAATCATTTATCCTGAAGAAATTCAGAGAAAAAAGGGAAAAAGAGTATGATAGCCTTTAGATGTTCATCGCACCATTATGTGTAGTGACTGAAAATAGAAAATCTTTAAAATTGGAGGTTTTCCAAATGAATTACCACAAAGGGAGCTAAAAGGACCTAGAACTGGTAGAAGGACCCTCTGCATCATTGTGTGTAATGATGGCAAAGCAAACAGTTTAACTACCTATTCAAAAAAGCCCAAGAAAGAACCCTGGGTACATTCATTTTGTGGAATATTATGCAGCAGGTAAAAAGAGTGAAGTAGATCCCAATGCAATGGCAGGGGAAAATAAAGACATATTAAGGAGGGTGGGAAGCAAGTTAAAGGTGATATGCCCTGTATAACTCTAAGTACATAATTCATGCCTATTTTGTTCATAAGTGCAGACAAAAATGTCTAGAAGGACAGAAATTAAGCTAATGCAGGCATTATCTGTGATCTGGAATCCGAAATTAGGTATGAGGCAGTAGTAATGAGAACTTGGTTTTCATTACTATAGTCTGAGAGTATTTACATGAAGGCAGTTATGTTTTATTTTAGACTAAAAAAAAAGAATCAATAGAGCATATTTGGGTTCTACATATGGTTTCTTAAAACAGTTTCTGCAGCTTAAAAAAAAAGAGATGACTAAAAATCAATGGCCTAGATGTTTAACCATAGGAAAATGGCCAAATAAATTAGATTTAGCTACTTGATGGAACATTATGTAGCCATTAAAGGTTATAATTATAATGACTGAACAGAAATCTGGGACATGCTTGTGATATATTAGCTAAAAAAATGTAAAATATAAAATGATGTATATAGGAGGCAGGTAGGCACAGAACAGACATACAATAAGCTATGTCAGAATGGAATAATTATGACTGACTTCTAATATTAATATTGCAAAGGTATTTTTAATTAAAAGGGGTTAGTCAAACTGCTGCTTTAATTTCTCTTGGACTTATTTGGGAATGTGTGCTGTGCATACAAAACAGAGCTTACTTTTGAGCCAGTCCCTCAGATGCACATAAGCTATGCCGGAATGATGTAATTTACTGGTGTATTCTAGTTAATCTTTTCTGAAAGCAGGTAATTCTCACCCTTGATGAACCCTTTAATGTATTCTCTATATTTGCAGTTGCCAGTTGGGGCTATTTTTGGAGAAACTCCTAGTTCTTCACAAAGTGAATGGATTGAATTTCATTTATATTTATTTATTTGCTATAGACAGCTACAATGGCTTACCCAAGTCCCTTAGAGGCTACACTAGATGAAGCTAAAGGTAACAGAGGATCTCCATGCCTTGCTGCTCGGAAGGCACCAGCACACAAGATCTGTCACAAAAGTATTGAGCCAATGTCAATATAACTAAAACTGTTTGCATGCTAATATTTTTGGGACAGACCTTGTATTCCTACTGCCCC